>OX418216.1:49373259-49894460 GCA_948455865.1 Conomelus anceps
TGTAGCGGCGCCCATGGCTAATCTTATTCGCATCACATGACCGTCAGACGCCGGCTACCAAGTTCTAGGGTGCTGCCACACTGGGCACGGTTCATACATGCGGCTAAATACCGCATACGGCGCGAATACGGTGCCGGATTGAAAACGTACGGTCAAAATTCAAGATATTCCTAGTGGCGATTGAACAGAACTAATGCCCGTAATTATGAACGTATTTCTTGACTCGAGGAACTCTTGAAGTGCTCCATTATATCTCAAGAGTCTCTCCAGTCTGAAATCTGAAACTGAAGAGAAACTGAAGGAACGCTCATAAATAACTTGAGTGATCGATTTTCTATTGACTGTTTTCAACATATTAGCTTTTAGGCCGGTGTCAGACGAGGCGACCCGGGTGGCGCTACCCAGGACGCGCCTCCCAGTCATCAAGTATTTTCTGATTGAGTGTTCACACGGCGTGGCGCGATTTCTCAGGTCGCGCCACCCGGTCGACCATCGGCGACTCAGCCGACCACCTCTGAGTGGTGCCACCCAGTCGGCAGTGGTAACGTTATGAGAACGCTTGTCAGTCTGTCACACGCTGCAGCGAGAAGCGCTGACATCAGACATGGATTCGCTAGATGTGGAAGCATTCATCATTGAAATTCAAGGTCGCCCTGCTATATGGGATATAAAGTTCAGTGATTACTCGAATCGGGAGAAGAAAAATCATGCTTGGGAAGAAATTGTCAATATTTTTATTAGTAAAGAAGATGCAACAGTTAATGAAAAAAGGATATTTCTTGATTAAAAATATAATTTTGTTTATTGAAATATATGAACCACCTATGTAAAATGACTTCCATTTCTTAATTATCTCAATGAAAAACTAAGATACTACACATAGTCTACTGCAAAGTATTGTTTTGGGTTCTATATCTAAAATAACGCTGGCAACACTTTAATTTATCACTCAGAAAAATTTATCAGGATTTTCTCAGAGTTGTGGATACAATATATAAAACAAACTAGTTTTCACTTTATCTCTTAATAAGGGATGGACCCAAAAACGTCTTTTCTTTTCTTTTTTCCGTCTCATAAAATGAATGTACGTTATTGCTGCTAACTCGTCAACTTCCATATTTCAACTGTGAGGAGTAGTCGTCGCGAGTAGTGATCCCATTGTTAGTAGTGATCTCATAGTTGTTTAGTTGTTGTTTTTGCAAGTAGCGCTTCCCAGGTCGCGCATCAAGTGGCGATGAAATTAGGTGGCGCTTCCCAGAACGCGCCACCTAGGAAGCCTCGTCTGACAGAGCCCTTAAGAAGGTTATGTAATAAATTGGTAGAGGAAGAAATTCCACAAAAAGAGTCGATAATCGAGCCCCAGATAAACGGATTGATACTAAAATGCTATCATTTATTCCTGAGTTGATCATCATTGACAAACACGTTAATAGCCCAGAATTCATTTGTATTACCTACCTTTTTGAAAAACGTATATTTGTTTTAAAATCAGAGAATTGGCATTCCTTACTATTCATTGACACAATCATTCTGATTATTATTTCAATTGATACAAAAATTGGACGATGGGGTGCTTGCATTGTGAAGCATTCAATGCTCGTTGATAATTACCATCGCAAAACCAAACTCATGCTATGGACTGAAGGTATTCAAGCTACCTCAATCTAACATACACCATTTTACGGCATGTATTTGATTTTTCGATGGTGATTTTCATAGAGTATTAGATGTTCCACTGTACAGGCACCCTTAGACTGCATTGCAACAAACAGGACCTACGAGAACGCAGCTTAACTATCTGATACTATCTTAACTATACTGAGATACTAGTTTCGGTTGTTATACCATTATCATTCTCAAACAAACTAAAACTAAAGTACAGAGTAGCTTAATATATACTAAACATGAAATGATTCTATTGGCTAAGCGAGAAAGAGGCTGACCTTCATTGAGGGTTGTGATTGGCTGAAGGCCATAACAAGACACGCCCCTTGGTGGAAGGAGTAACAAGCAAAAATAAGAGTCAAATCAAGAACCAAAAACCGTGAACGTCTAGAAAGCAACAAAGAACAATAAACAATTAGGCTAGAATTGAATCGATTTAAAATTAAAAAGGTAAAATTCAGTGAGCTTATATTTTTTAAACGTTTTAATTTTAAATTGATTCAATTCTAGGCTAATTATTTATTGTTCTTTGTTGCTTTCTAGATGTTCACGGTTTTTGGTTCTTTATAAGACTCTTATTTTTGCTTGCTACTCCTCCCACCAGGGGGCGTGACTTGTTATCGCCTTCAGCCAATCACAACCTTCAATGAAAGTCAGCATCTTTTTCGCTTAGCCAATAGTATCATTCCACGTTTAGTACATATTAAGCTACTCTGTACTTTAGTTTTAGTTTGTTTGAGATTGATAATAGTATAAAAACCGAAACTAGTATCCCAATATCTCTATATATAAAAATGAATGTCTTTCTGTATGTATGTGTGTTCCCTATAGACTCCAAAACTACTTGACAGATCGGCATGAAACTTTGGGAATATGTTGTGTTAATATTGGGGATGGTTTCTGACCATAAATTTCAATAGGGGAGCTAATAATTATTATTAATTAAACCATTTTATAGCCCTAACCTACTGAACTTGCCAGCCAAACAGCTTAAAGGAACAGCTGATATAAGTCAACAGTTTTTAATCATATGGCAGGCCCCTTAGTGGCGTTATTTACGCTGTCTTTGAACAGCAAAAGACTTTGCACTTTGAATGTAGGCTACCGTGCAGTTGGAGCCTTGCAATATGTAGGAAACATACGACTGGGTATGATGAAATGTAATTATGCCAGGTTGATGAAATCTGTTAACCAATGCAGCTAGAAATTTGAAATGCAGCCTCAGCGGGAGGTGGCGAATAATAAAATAAAAAGCCTAGCTTCTACCCTTATAGTCATAGGAGGTTTAAATTTGAAATGCTTCTTCATTCAGAGGTGGTGATTAAGAAAAGAACGAAGCCTCTATGATCAGCTGGAAGAGCCCTAGGACTAACTTCTTTCCTAATTTTAAATGTAACCTCAGCGGGAGGTGGCGAATAATAAAATCAAGGAGAATTTTTATGAGAATGCAGCAACGCGCGTTGGGCCAGCTAGTTTTTAATAAATGTGATTGAGACAATTTCGTCTTCTTTATGGAATTTCGTCTTCTTTTATTCGCCTTTTTATTCATTATGGATACTTTCCACAATATCACCTTCGCCACTACAAAGAAAGTGTACCATGGAAGACAAACACTGACACCAAAGAATCTTCAGGTTTTGTACGATTGAATAAAAATACGGTCAAACTTTATCGAATGAACTTCTAAATACCGAAATACTCTACAGTCTACATAAAGAATTTCAATGGTTTCCCTTGACATTGCAATCTTGACAAGATGACCTCTCATTACCGAATACCTCTCTAAAACAAATATTTTTCTGGAAAATCGATTTCGTTATACAAGAGTTTAACTATATTACATACATAAAAACACGAACTTAATTTTGATTTTCAATGCCAATAGCTCAAAACTTCTTTGGCTGAAGTATTAATGGTTTTCCAAAACTATTTCTAACGGTTGGAAATAGCTAGTTATAGCTAGTTAATGTAGAACTTATAAATGTTCGAATGGACGAAATTTTATCCAATCTTCGTCTTACATGTAAATGCATCTCAGATTTTCGTTTCATTAGCTCTCCTAATTTTAAGCACCCGTTTGAAAATGTTGTTTATTTATCATAATCTAATTTAATCAAAAAATGTTATAAAACAAAAAGATTAAAAGTTTGCTAATCGTCATTGCAAACCTGACATATAAACCCTCATTTTATCCAAAGCTGCCAAACAAATCGCAACAAATATCGTACGACATATTTCACCGTACAAACCGTACGTCATATAGCCGCACAGGTGCCTTGTGTGAAACAGGTCGCTATTACAGCACCCACTCCTCCTGTAGTACGTAAATGGATGCTATTGCTTTGTCTGCCTATTCTATACCATATAGAAAGTGAAAGGTACGTCTTTGTATTGATGGTGTTGAGCGGTACAGCATAGCCAGAGAGGAGGCAAAGGCATCATCAAACTGTTACAGTAGGTTACTGGTGCATGCACTCACTGTCCCACTGGGCATTCTTACTCACTCTCTCTCACACTCTCTCACACTCTCTGTCTCTAACTCTTTCTTTCTCAGGTATTTTGCTATACTCAAAACGATTTTATGATCGCTGCACCAAATTTTGGCCAGTGTATTGTCACGCAAGCATTGTGTGCATTCTTTTCTGTATGCTTCTCTATCTAATTTTTGTTATTTATTCATGTTCGGTCTTGTGTGGGTTTAAGTTATGATAGGATAATAAACAGCTACTTGCTGTTATCTATCAATGAAACTCTTAAGCTGAAGAGCAAGAGATTGAAGGAAGAAGAATGAGGAGAAAAATTGCGAAGAAGGGGATAAGATAAGATAGAATTAGTTTATTGACGTAAATTCCCAAAATTTCATTGTGATTGATTAAAAAGCATATTATTAACAACACAATAGATTTTATATGGGAAAAAGTTTGGATATTAACAATGAGATTTTATGTGAAGCATTTACGTAATAAGGGCGAAGTCTGGACAAAAATTCGTCCATTCACACTTAACCTTAGGAGAAGAGAAAAAGAAAAAAGAGAAGGAAAGGGGGGAAATTAAAGAAAGAAAGAAGGAAGGAAGAAAAAGAGACTATTGTATTAAATTTGCAGTTACACATTCAAGAAATTCACATTCAATTGAATCGGGCCAACTGCTAGTATGTTTACAAAAGGTTATAGTTTATAATATATATGTAACACATATTTTATACATTTCAATGTAATTTATTAATTATTTCCTGGTGCTTCTTTATAGTTTATACTGAATCATATATGTACAATAATTATGTAGTGTTATGTTATAGGTTAGATTACGTTAATAAGAGGATGACACATTCTTTCAAATATTCCATCATAATTTAACACTTGTTTTTTCGAGTCTGCCAAGAACTCAAATTCTAGTTGAATTATTTATTAATTACATATTATAGTTGAAATTCTAGTTTGTTTATTTAATGGTTTGTTTGGACACTCCATTTTCTAAATTGTTTGTTTATCTAACATTAAAAAGTCAAGAAAGCATTCGCCAAGTTTCTAATGGAAGAGCAATCACAACGCATAGAAATACGGATATAAAATGTTATATCCAGCCACCCAGCCATGTCTGAGGAAGCATTCCAACGATGCGAAATGGTCATCACATAAATATGCAAGTGTTTAATTTACTAGCAAAGTATTTTCAACTATTTATGTTTGAATATCGAGTGAAAAAATATTATGGAGCTACATCAGAAGTACTGTACACTAAACTGAAACTCGTACGATGAAAAATATACTGATACAGGCTACATCTATAGTGTTTAATCATGATTTTCAGTGTTTCGGACCTTGATTCTTCTATTTAAAAAGCCACCTTTATTTTCGAAAAACCACTCTCAAACTAAGATGTAGAATTCAAGCCGACCTCTAAAATTATGGCAATCACATTTTGTCCAATAACGACAACTCAGTCTAAATCCAGCTTTTCAAATCAAGTAGTAGGCTTATATAAAGACAGTACCCTAGAATCCACCCCTAAAATTTGAAGCAAATAATTAATCTATCTCAAACACAATTCTATACTCAAATTAAATCAAGTATATACTGAAAAATCTCGTGATGTTTTATCTCTAGGGTTGTATTAAGCTTGTCAATGTTGTCAAGCTTGATCCTACTATTTAAAGCCACTTTTAGTTTCAACAAACCACTCTCAGATCAGACAAGGTCCAAAATCAATATCAATCTCTAAAATTGCAGCAATTACATTTTTCCCTAATAACGACATTCAGTCTAAATGCAGCTTTTAAAATCTAGTATATCCTGAAAACTATCCTAAAATCTTGTATCTTTAATCCCCTACAATTAAAGCAGTTATTTTTTTTCAATCACAATTCTATGCTCAAAGTAGGCCTATGTCCTGAAAACTGTCTCCAAGAATCTTGTATATCTACCCCTTCGCTGATCTACCCCTACAATTAGACCAATATTCTCTCTTTAGTCTCTATTTCAAACTTTATAATCATAGTAATCACATTTTTTCCTAATAACAACAACTCAGTCTAAATCCAGCTATTTTAAATCTAGTATATCCTTAAGACTAATCCTAGAATCTTGAAAATCTCTCCCTACAATTAGAGCAACTAATTTTTTCCCCAAACACATTTTTTATGCTCAAACTAAATCGAGCTTATACATAATACTGTATCCTAGAGTATCACCCTACAATTACACAAATTTTACTCCACATCACAACTCTATGCGAAAACTATCTTCGAAAAATTATAATATCCCAACATTGCAAAAAACCGGTCTATACCCATTCACTGTAGAACAAGTGCCTGACTACTCATACCAACTTTGCCGATAATAAATGCACTAAAACCTGGTCTTGATTATATTCAGATCTGGTTTAGAAAACCAGAACTCGGCCTACCAATAGTAGCCGTTTTTTTAGCTGACTGCGTTTTAAGTTAATCACTGAAATTATTAAAATCTTCTTTTTTTATCGAACAAATCAGCATTCTGAGAGTGCCGACTGGATAAGGACAAGGATAACTACTAGAATAATGTAACAAGCGCTTTGATAGGCTGAAATTACGAGGCCAAACAGGCATGATGACCGATTTTGCTGAAAGTATAATATTGGGGTCAAATATACAGAATGTTCCAAAATTCATTGAGATAATGGTTTAATAGTTGAGACTTGGTATCAATGATACGCTTGGGCTATATAGTAACATAATAATTCTTATTCTGGAGTTCTCGATATTACACTGATGATTTTATTGCATATTATAGCTAATTCTAGATAATTGAAGGTAATAAATAGATATTTAAGATAATTCTAAACAATTAGGGGAAGTGATAGCCGCGAGCCGTAGCAGGTATCTGTTCAATCAGATAGATAAGCTGCGTTCTCGTAGGTCCCGTTCGTAACGGTGACCGATTAGATTGGCCAGCAAAAAAGACATTGTTCTCTGCTGTAAAATCACTTCCCGGTGGTTCGGAACCCACCTAAAACTGTAGGTCCAGCTCATCAATCACAATCATCCAACTCATTACCCACGCACAGGTCTCAGACCTATGTGGGCTTCATCCTAAAAAAAAAAAAAAAAAAAAAAAAAAATTATTCACTTTTATTTTGTTTGTAATATAAATCATTCTAGCAGTATTATGAATGTATCTTCCTTTTTTTTGTTAAATGTTTAGGCTAATTTGTTTAGTTCTATGAACTCACTGCTAGCGCTCAAGCTTGCTTTGCTAGTAGTGCCAATTTAGTACTTTTATTCCTAGTTATAGTTTGCATTTTATTCTAGTATTTTTCATTAATGACTTTTGTTTCTTTGTTTTTTTTTCTAATTGTATTAGCAATTAAATGAATAAAATAAAAAATAAATTCGGAAAATATATTAAGAGACGTCTATAGAAAAACCAACGACAAATTAGCATGGTAGATATTTTCACATAGACGGAATGCAGAACATTTAAAATAATTAAGAAATATGAACTCTTCTTTCTTACTTTAGGCAGAACTCGTTTTCGGACAGGCTGTCCATCTTCAGTGCCTGATCTTACAAGTCTCCTGTCAGCTCTATCATTCAGTGTTTGGCTGGAAGTTCAGTTGAATGAATTAATTTAACTATTAGCATGAATAAAAAAAGTGTTAGATTTGAAAGAAGTTGTTCATTTAGGATATAGGGTTTTATGGTATGTTTATATATTTCAAATCGTTCCAGTGTGTTCAGTTTTGGACCTTTACCGTGTTTATGAAGGATGACCATGTTGTTTTCTGGGTCTTTGTCCATGTTTAATTAAATGGTCTGATTCAGTAGAGTTGGGGAGAGCAGATAGGTGCTGCTTGTATCTCTGTTTAAAGGTTCTGTCCTATGTAGAAGAACTTGCAGCAATCAGAGTTGTATGGATTTTTGCTAGTTTTACGTGGCTTGTTTTATTCTATTTTGGGTTCTGAAAATAATTATGTTGTACCCGGATTTTCTGAATTTGTTGGATATAAATAAGGTAGGATTGTTTTTTATGTATGTGAGAGTGAAGAATTTTTTGTATACGTCTTTCTGGATTCCTTCCTTGAATTCTATGCCAGGTACTTAATTGTGTAGGATTCGGTATTGCAGTGTTCAATTGTGAGGGGAATGCTCAGTAGGCAATTGATCATAAAGTAGTTTGAGGTGCTTCTTAAGCCGCGTCTCCACCAACCAAACATGTCTGCCGAACATTGTTGGCGAATACAAAAAACGGACAAACATTGAACATATGGGTTACCGAACATGTTCGTGAGTTCAATTGAAATGTTCGGTCTGTGAGCGAACAGTGACGACCAACAACAGGTTCCCGCCACTACTCCCACCACACCGATCATAATGTTCGAGAAGGCGTCCACACCAAACCAACACCAAACAATGTTCGGCGACATCAGATAATTCCTGCGAACACTGTTTGCCGAGCATGTTCGGTTGGTGGAGACGCAGCTATAGAATAAAGAAATCATATGGTGGGCCCTTAGGCTCGGACTACACGAGCGGACAAAACGCCACCGATTGTACGCGCCGAATTGTGTCTGACTAGACGAAGCCGACAATCGGCGGCGGACTGACCGCGTTGCACCCGCGGGCCTGGACTACACCAAGCAGTTGCGACGCGGTTTCCGACATTCTGATTGTTGTCTTTTTTATAGTTCCAATATGGATTCCATACAGGTCGGATGTGTTGCGACTGTTTTAATATTACAGCATGTTTTTATTAAAAAACGCCGTGCAAAGAGGCGTTGGTGGTCACACCCTATATTATCGCATCGTTTAGTAACAGGGCAGTTTCACGTCATGTTCAACACGCATAGAATGTACCCAGACAAGTTTTATCAGTTTTATCGTATGTCGGTGGAATCGTTTGATGAACTGTTAGGGTTGATCAGAGAATTCATAGGGAAACGTGATAGTGTGATGAGAAGAGCAATTGATCCTGCGGAAAGACTTGCTCTGACTTTGAGGTAAGTTTATTCAACACTTAACTACATTATATTGATATATTCGCATTACCAACAAGAATAGTGAACAGACACAATAGTATATTTCATAACAAGAGTGGAAAGTGGGTCATTGCATATTCGAGACCATGTGTTTGAAGTTCGAGATTTATCGAGCACTTCAACTATGGTCGAGAATATGCAAACCACTTTCCATCGTGTTTTGAACGTTATTTTTCGCTACACTACAGAAACTAATTATTTTTTTAATAAAACCTTTATTTAGGTTAGGCACTGACACGTCCATTTCATTTTATAAACAAAACAATAACAAATATGTTTGTTTGTTTACTACGGCAAAATAATGTTTACTACGGAAAAACTGATTTTCGGTAGTAAACATTACTTTTCCATAGTAAACATTCTTTTGCAGTAGTAAACAATGCAATGATGAATTTTCGCAGGTGATAAACATATAACGAAAACAGGTGATTACACAGTAGTTTAGCGAAAAATAATTAATTTTTAATGCTATTGAATGGAATGTAGAAACATAACGGAAACACATTCTACAGGTATTCAAATTTTATTGGACTTAATGGTCATAAAATTGTACATATTTTTAAATACATTATGAAATGTGATAATAAACATTTAGGTTACAGTTGAAGGTAATTTGAAAGCGAGAATGGACTAGCGCTATCGTCACCATCTGTAACATTACTCATTGTATCGAATTCACTGCAGGGCGTTGAATGGCGAGAAGCAACGTCATATGTCCCTTGTACAATGCGACTTACAACTTCAGATATTTCGATTCTGGCCTTCATGGCTGCGTGAAGGGGCAGGCTATCCAAAATCGGTACAAACGATGAAAGAAATTGTGCATGACCAAACTTATCTGTCTGATGTTGCTTCTGATGTTGCTGTTTTTTTAATTCTAGGCTCTCTCCTAAAATTTGAGTTAAATTTTTGGCCGACGCAGCAACTGATTGCTCCATGGTTTGTCTTGATCTCTCAATTTTTCTCTTCTTACCAGGGTTAATAGTATCAGGAGGTGGAAATTGTACTTGCGCAGTACCTGGCTCAGATCGTGTAGGTTCATCGGTAATCTCCGTAATCTCCCCTTCTTTGGAGATTGGAGATTCTTTGGAGGTATCATTAGCATCTTGGTTGTAATCACTCACAGTAATAGGCAGTTGTATATTAGAAGAAGTGTTAGTATTACCTTTCACATGAGGAATCAAAAATTGTAGCTGGTCGTAAAATACATATCGCTTTTGTTTACTAGCTTTTTGTCCTGTTTGTACTGATGTCACTTTTCTGTGGTCCTTGACAAAAGCGTCTCGAATTGCCTTCCACTTCTTCATCAATTCCTTTGCTGGAACAAAATTGCAGGATAATACATTGTGACAAGTATAAAAGTAAATCAAGAATTACAGGCGCAGCTAGTAATTAAACAACAAATTTCGACTTATAAGCAAAAGTATGACAACTGGGGGGAAATCTCATTTGTTCGATATTGGTCGATATCACACCCCTAACCAAAATGGCAGCCATTTTAAAATTTGAGATGGAACACGATCGTATTACTATTTCAATGACGCGAGGGTACGGTGTTCGAACAATATCCTATCAGCAGGTTGTGCAGTTGTTCAACGAACCTTTTCCAAACCACAATCCTACAACGAACTTGTTCGAACACCGTACCCTCGCATCATGCAAATAGTAATACGTTCCCGTTCCATCTCAAATTTTAAAATGGCTGCCATTTTGGTTAGGGGTGTGATATCGACCTCCAGTTTGCTCCATTTGATTTCTATTGGTAAATTCTTTAAAATGAGGGGTCACTCGATAGGGGCTTACGTTTGAAAATTTGGGGCTGCCCCCAAAGTACCCCATTTTGGGGGCCGGGGCTAAATTATGACTTAGATGAAAAAGTGCACTTTTTATGTTGTTAACATGTGCCGAGTATGGTTCCCCTAATGCAACGTGTTAAAAAGTTAAGTGGGGGTTCCATACTTTTGCCTAACCCTGTACATTAATGCTGTTCTTTATTTCCAGGTACTTGGCTTCGGGAATGACGTTCGTTGACTTAGAATTTGATTTCCATATTTCAAGGAAGACAACCCGATTGATTGTGAAAGAAGTATGTGTGGTTATTTGGAATGTTTTGCAACCAACTGAAATGCCAACTCCAGACAAAGCCATGTGGTTAGAAAAGGCAGTTGCTTTTCAAAAGATCACGAACTTTCCAAACTGTATAGGAAGTGTCGATGGCAAGCATATTAGAATAAGGTGCCCACTACAGACTGGTTCTCAACATTACAACTTTAAGCACTTTTTCTCTATTGTGTTGATGGCCGTTTGCGATGCTAACTACTACTTCACAGCAATCGATGTTGGTGCTTATGGGCGAGAAGGAGATCCAACTATATTTAACAAGTCTAACTTCGGTCAGAGGTTAAAGAGTGGTCAACTGGACATTCCTCCTCCTACACCTTTACGTGCTGCAGATGGGTCTGAAGTGGGACAGCCTGTTCCATATGTGTTATTGGGGGACGAAGCTTTTGGGTTGAGCAGGAATTTAATGAGGCCTTATCCATCAAAAGGCCTAACAAAACAGAAAAGAGTATACAATTACAGACACTGCCGAGGTAGACGTGTTGTTGAGTGCAGCTTTGGAATCCTAAGTAACAAGTGGCGCGTCTTGCATTCAGCGATGCTTGTAGCTCCAGATTACGCAACGGTTATAGTTCAGGCTTGTTGTGTACTGCACAATTTTGTTAGGAAAAGAGATGGCTTCATTTTCGAGGACACTTTAACTTGTGATCTAGACGATATGGAAGGAGTGGCTGCAGTCGGAGGTCAGAACAAGGGAATTGACATCCGGGAAATGTTTTGCCGTTTTTTTAATAATGAGGGAGCAGTTCCATGGCAAGACGCACGTGTATAAAAGTGCATAGGCATGGAGAGTTAGCCCAAATAATGTTATTGTAGTATACACTAAACACTATTGGCTGCACTAATTATCTATATATATAGATAATTTTGATAGCAGGTATAAAACAGGTAGAAAAAGGCGCGGTCAGAGCCAGGTCCATTTTCAGGTGCGACATTGGCGCGCCGGTTGGAAGGCGCTCCAATGTCGCACCCCCTACGAAAATGATTGAAACCTTTTCTTGAGCCAGGTAGAAGGCGCGCCAATGTCGTACATTCCATTTTAACAACCCAAGGTAATAGACCACTTATAGGTAGCTAAAAACCATCTCGTAAATGCAGGAAATACAGGAGAACAGTTTCAATATTACAGGTGCTCCCGTTTAGGAGGAGAAGCGTGACCAAAATGCCCCCTCGAGCATAACAGTAGACAGACAGACAGACATAAGTTGAGATAAGACTCGTTTTGGCTTTCCTATAGTATAAAACGTGGAATAAACCAAAAAGATTACTATTCTAAGCAATGTACAGACAAAAGTCTACTTTTATTTATATAGATTAAAGGTAGTTTCATGAACATAATCATGTTTTCCAAGAAAACCCCCTATAAAAGGTTAAAAACAAAACTAAAAAATAAAAATAATTGGTCCTCACCTTTCGCATCTTTCTGATCCGGATCCATTTCTACCCAGTCGTTGAACATAACCTCGCAGACCTCAGCCCAACATTTGGCTTTTATCTCTCTATTGCTATATTCCTTGGACGTTACGTCATATAGGGGAGGACGCATCTCCACCTCACATATAAACAATTCGGTATCAAACATTATAACAACCAAAAAAAGTACAACAGAAACCAGACACGTTGTATTTGCCAAACACTATTCCACTTGCCTGTAGAGTGTAGATAACAACAATAGACTCGTCCACTGAGGGGAGGATGGAAGGGGGCGCGGGAGAAACGCTTCCTACCGCTACGTGTAGTCCGGTGAGCCGACGATCGGCGCGCCGATTTGACGCCTCCGGAGGCGTTCGATCCGTCGGCCGCCGCATTGACGCGTCTTCGCCAGGCGGTAGAACCGCTCGTGTAGTCCACTTCATAAGAAGTCATGGTTTTAATCAATGGAGCGTACACTCGGCGGCGTTTTGTCCGCTCGTGTAGTCCGAGCCTTAGCGGCGTTATTTACGCTGTCTGCAGACGTCCGCGCGTACCGTGTTCGGAGCATTGCAGTCATGTAGGAAACATATGACTGGAGAATAGAAAAAAAAATTTTTTCATTTAAAAAAATTAAAACTAATTTTAATTAAAAAAATAAAATAAAAAATAAAATTTTCTAATTATTGCAGTTTAACCAAAAAAATAACATTTTCCTTTTTTTAATAGATAGGTTCTTGGGAATTCGCCGGGTACCGAACTAAAATCCTCTTGGTGAACTGCTAGTTTTATATAAAACAGAGTTAAGCATATCTTTGTACCAAATAATCTGATCTCTATTTTGGCAATTCCTTTTCACATACGAACAATCAAACAAGAAAGATAGAAGACAACATATATTAGAATTATATTAAAAATCAGGGGGAAATTTAACAAAATTTTTGAAAAAAATGCCGTATAAATCAAGCAGAAAATATTATTTTAAATCCCCCAAGAAATCAAACAAGAACGATTGTATGCTGCTAAAATTAGATTATATCGGGAAGAAATCAACGAAATTTCCAAACGTAACACATTGGTTATATCAAGCAACAAAAATAATTGCAAATTTCCCAGTGAAGCTTTTCGAACTTGTCAAGTAAAAAAGCCAAAGCTGCGGAAAGTCCGGACTTGATTATCGGAAGAAGTAGAAGAAGAAGAAGGACAAGAAGTAGAAGTAAAAAGAAAGAAAAATCACATGAAAATCAGGTTTGCAATGACTGAGACTTTGTTCTACTGGCAATTCCTGTTTGTGAATCCCTGTAATGAGCCCAGCACAAAGTATGCGAGATATTAAGAGAGAAAATAAAGAAAAAGTGAGTAAATGAGTGAGAAAGAAGATAAAATAAGAGATATTGAGTGAGACAAATGATCGGAACGGTGGTAATTTCCAAGGAAAACCGGTATCATTAATGTTGAGAGGCGGCTTATTTATTCTAGAAATCTTTATAATTCATCTTTGGGACAATATTTTATGTTATCACAGAAATTAGAAGAGTCTCTCTCACTATCTTTTTCTCTCTCACTTCTTCGCACTTTTCTTCTCAACAACACTTGTTCCATCTTCCATCACAACAAAGGTCAAGAGTAAACGACAGGAGGACAGCTTGTCCCAACTTTGACTTTTGCCGTGGAAACTCAACTTTGGACAAACCTAGGAAAACATTTTTATTATCTTTCAGTTTCAATGTTTTTATTCAACCAGATATCACTGGTCTATTTATCAGTTCATGATCAAATAATAGTTATGCCCGTATTTATGCACGTTCCTCCTTCAGTCTCTTGACTATCTATTCAAATACTGTACATTACAGTTCAAGAACCCTTGAGCCAAGAGAAACAGAAAGAACGTTCATAAATATGGCCCTTAGTTCTTAGTTCTTATTGTCGTTCTTAGTCATGGAGAATATGGTAAACCTAAAATTTTAGGTGGGTTCCAAAACACCATATAAATGACAATAAAGCTGTTGTACAGCAAGGAGTTCATAATAAATGTATAAGGTTCATAATAAATTTATAAGGTTCATAATATATTAATAAGAGATTCATAATATATTAATAAGAGATTCATAATAAATACATAAGAGATTCGTAATAAATTCATAATTAATTCTACAGAGCAAAAAGTACTAAAAATCTGAACCACCAAGAAACTACTAGCTTGAATTTCTTGTTCCATGTACTGTACATATTCTATTTTTCAGGAGGATTGAGGATAGGTCTGAGACCTGTGCGTGGATAACGAGTTGGACCTACAATTTTAGGTGGGTTCCGAACCACCGGTAAGTGATTTTACAGCAGACAGGTCACCCTAACAAATAGGGCCCAGGAGTTCGCAGTTCTTGTGGAGGTTTCTTCTACGAAGTTGCGAAACATCAAGATATAGAATATTAATAAGAAGAAAAGGAGAGGAATGGCAAGTAGATGAAAATTAGGGAGAAGACGAAGAAGGAAAAGGATGAATCAATTTTATGATATGACTGATAAAACAAATTGGCACAAAATGAGAAACTTAACTATTCCATCATTATTATCAATGCCAGTTGGTCGCCAATTATACATGACCAGTACCAAGCTATATCCTACAACAACTACTGCAATCAACAGTATAGTTCACTCAGATAATTTCCCATCGTAATAACTGAACCTTTTCATGCACTATGGCAATAACAATAACAACTTTGACTTCATGCATTCCATACAGGTAACAAAAAAGGCTAACTTATTTTCCTCGGATGAGGTGAGACATTGAATGAAGCTATAGTCAGTCCAGACACTAAGGTCAGACAACAATCTACACAACATTCACATACACAAAAAAGAGAGAAATAAAACTTTACATAGTGGACTCACTCACTTTAAAATCACACACAGTTCTTTTTCTAGTTCTCCATTCTTTTACACCTACAATTCTCCAACTATTACTTAATCCTCGAACTCTTTTCTCACTCTCTTTCAGCCCCTCGCCACTCACCAATTCTCTCTTACTCATTCTCTCTCTTTATATAGTGTACTCTCTCACTCCAAAATCACATACAACTCTTCTTTTTCTTGTTCTTCTCCATTGCTTTATACCTACAACTCTCCCACGTAGTCTTATCACTCGCTCTCTCTCTCTCTTTCTCTCATTATCTCTCTCTCTCTCTCTCTCTCTCTCTCTCAGACTCTCTCATCATCCAATACTCTTTTGACTAAGGTCAGCATCACCCAGCATTCAGGGTCACCCTTCCGGTTAAAGGTTTTCTGTGTTTCCGTGTATGAAAAAAACCGGATTCGAAATATTGTTTATTAATTATTTTCCTCGCCAACAAGATCACCAGGAAATTGAAAGTTGAAGAGATAGAGCAAGAAATAATAATACATTATTATAAATGTGTTATAAATGATAATGTACTGTTGTAATACATTCCAATTTTATAGAGTAGTAGGCGCGATTCAGAGTTCTACAATGTCTTCTACTTTCTAGTGGGAGATGTCCTTCAAGAGCTGACCACAAAATAATATTATTATTTAATGTTATTGTAACATTGGTGAAAAATGAGGTAATTGTCTTCTCATCCAATCTGCACTTACCCACACTTTTATATCTTACCTCCACAATGATGACTACTTTGGTGACATTGAATAAATTATATAAAGTTCACATTATTCTACATTGAATAAAATTATCGTGCAAATGCCGTGATTTGTTTTCTATTTGATTTCATGATGCCAAACGTTTTATTGATTTTTAATTGATTGATTTAATGCTTTTGAATTTTTTTTATATTTCCTCTCTGATTATCTGAGTTTCTGAACTCTGTTCAACATGAATTTGACCACAATATCACTTGAAATACAAAAACGTTGTAGTTAAGCTAGTATAGCCTTTGGAGTTTAGAGCCAATATGGTGACTTTTTTTATTTGTCTTTTTTTATTCAAAATACAGTACAAATATTTTATTCGTTTCATACTGTTCATCGTGGATTTTACAACAATAACTTCAAACACCACCAATTTCCGGTTGAGCTCAATATAGACCCGCAAAATAGTGACTCATTTTGTAAACGTTTGAAATACTCATAACTTCAACTTCTGAATCACCTTTAAGGCTTCGGTATCTTACACAGGAATTTTAACCCTCCAATTTCCACTTTTCTCCTTTTGGGTTTTGTTTAATGAGCATAAAAGACCCTGTTCTCTGCTGTAAAATCACTTACTGGTGGTTCGAAACCCACCTAAAACTGTAGGTCCAACTCATCAATCACCATCATCCAATTCATTACCCACGCACAGGTCTCAGACCTATGTGGGCATCAACCTCCGAAAATTCATCAGTATTCATTGTGTATTAGTAGTTCCAGTAATTTTTCATAAGTATTTGATCTTTAAACATGAATAAATTGTTGAAAACACTTTACTGGTGAATTTAGCACTTACTTGTAAGTGTGTTAGCTTACGCATTGGTGTAATGCTTCATTACACCATATAAAGGCATTACACCAATGCGAAATAGCTATCACACGAATAAGTAAGTGTCTAGTTCACCAGCAAAGAATTTTCAACTATTTTGCTTAATTAATGAGCGTTTGTTTAAATCAAGTGAAAAAGTAATATGGAACTACAATAGCATACTAAAAGTAGAGTTGTATGATCGTGTAGCCCGTTGCTATTTTAAATAATAAAACAAAATGAATTAGATTGGAAATTGAACGATTCTTAAAAATTGAAAGAATAATTAAAATTCTATAACGTTGAAACTTGTTCAATCCTAAATGATAAAACGTTCTAAAACGTGTAAGTTAGAAAAAATATTAATTTCAATGGTTCAACACGTGTTGAAACATTGGTATTAGTGATTACCACTATCATGGACGGGTATGACGTGTTTGTTAAAAATCTAGGTAATAACATAATTTCTCCCACAAAGTAGCAAATCATCGAATAAAACTAATCCTACTCTGAGAAGCACTTATTTGACGAAATCAGTCAAAAGCCTGAGAACAACACATCCGAGAAAACCTGACTAATGAGACTGAAAATGCTACAGAATTACAGTAATCAAACAGCAAATATTCAGGATCATGGCAAATTTTCAAGGCCGGTGATAATGATTGGAAGAAAAAATTAGAAGAAAATTATGTTTTCTTTTCCTCATATCAGATCTAAGTATTCTAACTAGTTATCTACCTATCGGCTCTAATTTATGAGCAGATAGAAGTTAATAATAATAGAATGTGGTAATTTTCTATCATGATACGTAGAAATGCAGTCATTCATCATAATTTTTTATCGATAAATGATATTATATAAGATATTTATTTATGACAAAAATACAATAATCAAGCAGATTCAACAGGCTGTCGCCCATAACTTGTCTTCAAAAATGTTCAACATTTATTTATTTATTGCTACATCCAAAATACAACTAATTGTAAAGAAACAACAGGCTTTTAGCCCAAACCTGTCTCTATTACTGAATTTTTTTACAAGAGTCCAAATATTTGTGAGCATAGATTATGCTTACGTTTTGATTAAAATACAACTCTCAAAAAACCAAATGCTAGGTTATGATGATATTATACACAATATATATTACCGGTAGTTATACAATATATATTATTATTGCCATATATAAAAAATTGTTATTATAGATGATTGTCAATATATAATTATATTATACAATATATAATTATATTATACAATATATAATTATATTATACAATATATAATTATATTATACAATATATTGTATATATTATATTATTATCATTCGAAGCCCAGTTCTACGTGGACCAGGGCCTACCAAAAAGTTGCCAGCCTCACGTTTAGTGGTTTGATATATTAGAAATGGCACACCACCACCAATTTCTTTAATTTTTTTTAAATTTTCCTAATTATTAATTAATTTTAAATATCATTTTTTTAGTTTTTTTTTTCATTTATTTTCCTGAGAAAAATGTGGTCTATTGGTCATTGTTGAACCACATTTTTATTTTTCATTATTATTATTATTGTTGTTGTTGTTGTTTTATTGTGAATCAGTATATCTTTAAATTACGGTAGCCTATATAAAATCTTAATTAAAACTAAAATAATTATAATTGAATCATAAATTATATTATTTAAATAGTATCACATCAGTGAACTGACATTGCTGAACGTAATTAAGCGAATACAAAACTATTACACAAAAGTATTTTATTATACTTCTTTAGATCAATTCTGCGCATGCACAGGTCATATCTTTGGCACAAGTATAGCGATCAGTGTTAATCAAGAATAACGTGGGTAAAAATAGCGGAACGCTAAGCTGAATCCTCTATTGTTCAATCAAAACACGCAAACATCTGCATTAATTATTGAAACAAATACACATTTATTACAGAGCTACAAGCAATTGAAACATAATTTAATAATTTCAGTAATTATTGTGCACAGCGTTCTATTCAATATTTTCCCACATTTTTCTTTTTCTTTTTGTAGGTGGCAAAAGCCTTCATAGGCACCTGGTCTCACTGACTAAAGTATATACGATAATATTAGGTTTTTAATGCGGATATACGCCTGAGGCTTGTGCGTGGGTAATGAAATTGATGAAATTATTACCCTGAGATCACTGGATTAATATAAAATAACGTGAATTCCCGGATATGATAGCATAAAATAACCGAAAAATTACTACACTAAAATTAGACCAGAAAAGTGCAGTATCAAGATCCAATTCATTTAGTTCCAATTTATTCAGGAATGTATAGTACTGGGCCCAATTAACAATGTATAATATTTTTCCATGAAAACTCAGTGCGAATTAGTTTAAGTGTGAATTAGGCCTGTGACTAGCCTAATTAGGTATTTAAGTAGGTACCCCGGGTCCGAACTCTCCCATTGTCGATGACTAAAGCCAAGTCCCCCCTCACCCGTTATTAGACGAGGTAGCCAGGCGACCTAACCTAGTAGCCAGAATTTTTTCCGTAATTTTTCTCAGTTTGCTGTGAAATTTGTGTATGGGTAGCTAGTGGTGACCGGAGTGGCGACGGGGCTCGGTAGCCAGTCGGTCGCCAAAGTGTGGCTACGTCGCTGGCTACCCTAGTGTAATAACATTCATAAGAATCAATGACCCATGACAACCTGAGCAACTAGTTTCGTCGCTGGCAACGTCGCCTGGCTACCTCATCTAATAAGGGCCGTATGTAAAGAGGTCTTGCTATGCGGCTATAAAAATGTTATTTTTCAATTTTTCCCCAGGGAAGGACCCCCGGACCACACTTATAATCAAGTCAAGAATAAAATCTATTAATATATTATCGTTGGTAATCTTGAGGCTGTTGTAGCTGACGTATCCCCCTTAAGACATTTCTGACTACACGCCTATGGTCCCACCTCACCTATTGAGCCATTATATGGGAAACAATGTGAACCTACAATTTTAGGTTGGCTCCGAGCCACTGCGTAAGTGATAATATGAAGGCAATTCTTAATAAACAAGTCGTCAGGAATAAATAATTGGAATACAATATTTTTTAGAATAATGAAGAATTAAAGAGGATAGATAAGATTATGATTAATATTTTTGTAAACTACTCACCAAAATGATTAATAAATTACAGCTGTATAATATGATTGATGTATTGATGCATACCTGTAACACAAAAGAAGAAACAAAATTAAAATCAAATCTAAATTTGTTAAACAAAACAATATACAATTACAGTATTATTTGATCAATATCTACCGGTTTTGTAGTTGATAAAATTGCTCGATTATAAAATAAAAGTTTTAAATTCTATTCAAATACCACCATGAAATTTTGGATTTTATGCTAATTATTCGTGACATTATTTTAATCACGTTGTAAATGATCAAAAAACAACCGAAGTGAGAGTGAACTTTTCAAGATGGGAAATACAGTCAAACCTCTATAACGAACCTACAAGTAACGAGACTCGACCAGTCTACACAATTAATCTTAATGATCAATGTCCCTTGACATTGCAATCTTAGCTAGACAACCTAATCAACAATTACGATTTTCTTAGTAACGAATACCTCTTTATAAAGAATATTTGTCTGAATTTCTTTATACAGACATTTTCAACTAAAGTTCAATAAAAAAGGTGTTGACTCACAGGCATCACGTGCTGTGAGTTATTTAGCCTAGGTAAAGAAATTTATTTCGACACTTTTAAACAGTACTTTCCGGTTGTTAGAAAGCATTGAACCGTTAACATTGAATTGCTCAATAGTAGTTAAACTTGCCATCGAGACACCTTTTCTTGTTGTCAATTGTCATTCAAGAATTTGTCCACAAATTCAATCTTGCTTCAAGCAAATTGTACCAGTTTCAACGGTCAAAACAAAAATAATAGTGGACATTTTATTAGCCGAATTATATTTATATTTTATTATTATTATCATCATTTATTTATTTTTATTTATCCTGTTTCTAGATTATATTTGGGGATAGAGAAAGCTGACTATCAGCTTCTATAGAAATTTTAAAACGGAAAACAAATTTCGAGTTCAATAGTTTGGAGGTGAACTAGTTTAATTGGAGGTTGTTTTTATTTCAATTATAAAGGTTAAATTATATATATATTAATCTAAATAATTGTTTCAAATAATTTATATTCCTGTGTAAAGGCTCATTTCTACTGCTAACAAAGTGTCGCTTATTTACAAAATTTGTGAATTTGTAGATATTTATCTCACATACTAAGTTCACTTTGTAAAGAAATAAGAGATTTAATTAAAAAATAAACACAGAGTTAGCACATAAAGAGTTATAATACAATAAATAGAATTGTATCAGTCCAAAAACTGATCAAACAGCTCAAAATAGGAAGACATTTTTTATAAGCTTTTTTAAACGTCTCGTTACAGCATTTAATGAATATTATATTAAAGAAAATAACAATTCAAGAATATCACAACTATTAACAATTGTTGAATCAATGTAGATAGAAGTGGATTAAATTCGAAAATAAAAATGAAGTACAGCACCAACGGTGTCAGATGAAGCACAATACCAGTGAGAAATATATACAGGTGCTTGAACAGTGGAGCATCCAATACCCGATGATACTCACCATCGCAAAAACAAACACATGCTGTGGAATGCGGCGGTATTAACACGGCTACAATCTGTCAATCCACAACATGTGATTGATTTTGCATCCATGATTGATTATCTTGGACGGAGTATTGATGCTCCACTGTGCAAACACCCTTTGTGGGTGATTATATTTTACTATTAAAATTATCAAGTATAAAACATTAGTTAAATAGCACTTATTAGTGGAAAAAATTAAACTACATCAAGAAATTAAAAAATATGTTGGAAGATACCGGCATTTTTATAATTCAAACTTAATGAAAAATAAGACGAAATTGTCAGTTGTCACAACCATATTTATTTGATTGGTAACATATTTATTTGGTTGTGATAACTTCAAATCTTATTATTCATGGATATCTTCCAAAATATCACCTTTGCCACTGCAAAGAAAGATAATTTAAACTTCTTGGAAGGAGGTAACTCACTGATATACTACTTCCTTTTAAATTGTAAATTGGTCAGTTTACTTGTAAACGTTTTTCTAAGGATGAAGCCCACACACACATATATATATATATGTATACATATATATATATATATATATATATATATATATATATATATATATATATATATATATATATCTGAGACCTGTACGTGGTTAATGAGTTGGACCTACATTTTTAGATTTATATCTGAGACCTGTACGTGGTTAATGAGTTGGACCTACATTTTTAGATTTATATCTGAGACCTGTACGTGGTTAATGAGTTGGACCTACATTTTTAGGTGGGTTTTTAAATCACTGGGAAGTGATTTTATAGCAGAGAACAGAGTGTTCTTTCCGTTTTTGGTGCGGGCACTCGTATCTTATCTCGCTGAACAGATACCTGGCACGACTCGTGGCTATCACTTCCCCTACCTAAACTAATTAAAAAATCGAAACACTTAACAAGTAACTGCAACAGCTTTTGAGACACTCGTCAAATTTGGTCCAACCTCTCATTACTCAACTTTATAGTCTGTTATTAATTAGCTTCGACATTATTGTTCGTTAAACAACTCAAAACAGGTAAGAAAAATACACGAAACAAAACTAAATAGTTCACAAAAATGAATGTGTATTCCAAAACAAGTTCAAAAAAATCTTCTGAGTGCTAATGAATGATACAGATGTTGTCACAACCATTAGTTTCTGCCTGATGAATTACATACCTGAACTACTTTAAAACAGGGTTTTCCTCAATATAATTCTCATAAAAGATCACTCAGTTTTTTCTGCAATTGGCAACGCAAGCTTTTCCGTTGCAAATTCTCTTCAAATCTTGCAACACATCCCTAATCAACCACATGTGCGCATTATTTCAACTTCTCACACCTCACACTCACTCACACACTCTTTCACATACACACACACTCTTTCACATACACACACACTCTCTCACACTGTCTCTCTCATATTAACCAGTTTGTGAGTAACTCATGAACAGAGATAATAGTTGCATCAGTATGGGTTATTGCAAGCAACAATATTCTTCCATAATAACCTGTACTTGATTATCCTGTTTAATGTGATTAGTTCAGATGTGATTTGAAACAGATTTTTCTAGAATCTAACTACAAATCCCCAGTTGAACACTTATTGCAGAAGAATTTAAATATAGACTAAATACTCATACCACATTAGATGCCAAACTAGTTTTGCTGTAATCAAAGACACAATGCTGTAAACCTAGTCAATAAATTTCCATTGCAATACTAATCCCTGGTTGGTCAATTTCAATTGGACCCTGGCACAAGGGTGTGAGCAGTAGACAAACGGGGAAGTGATAGCCGTGAGCCTAAGCAGGTATTTTTTCAATCGGATTAAATCTGTTCAATCGCTCTCTTGGGCCCTCTCTGTAAGGGTGACCGATTGGATTGGCCAGCAAAAAAAGACTCTATCTCTGCTGTAAAGCCACTTTCTGGTGGTTCGTGAACCCCCTAAAACTGTAGGTCCAACTCATCAATCACCATCATCCTCCCAAAAAATGTCTATTAGACCTGGCTCTATTAGATGATTCAAGAATTCGAAATAACAGAATTCAAGTCTAATCATTCCATCTAAACGAGATATAGTTTAAATTATAATTGAAATTTTTAAGAGACATTTATACCTTCTACTAAACTGCTATTATAGAATTACATTTTAGGGGCACATTAGCATAAAAACAAGCGTTTTATCTACTATTTCAATCACTACCGGTACTAGTCATCCAAAATAAACATAAAAATCTAAATATTCTCAAGCAACTGAAAAGTTCCACAACAAACATTGAAAATACTGCAGTTGGTTGACAGCTGAAATAAGTCTATCAAGGGGAGGATTCACATCCTGTACAATCGAGCTCTCAGCCAATCCTAGCTCGACTACGAAAAAGGGGCGGCACTAACTCAAAGCATCCAACCAAAGAGACGAAAACAACATTACTCTGGATATATACATATAAGCATTACTCCGGATATCAACAAATATACTCTGGGTTCTTTGCAAGTTGAATAAGTAGCCATACTTATATGAAATCTTACGGTATCAAGTTCTAAGCCATACTTATGAAATTCTACTCGTTCAAGTTCTAAATCATAGGTTCTTAAGAAATCCCGTTTATAATCTACATTTTTCAATCACTGTCGTTGCTTTTAGTGTAGATGTAATTATTTTAGTGGCCTATAATTACCAATATTATTAATTTTTATTGCTGAGGAATCGCACATGAACCTAACACGCCACACTCTGTTCTCATCAATTACTATATGAGTTCTCACCATTTATGTTTTAAAAAACAAGAAAAAGCACAAGAGAAATGAGATTGAGCTTATTTCCTTCAAGATTGATTTAAAAGCGTTCAACAACATATATTTTCATATTGTAATTTTAAAAATTGGAACCTTCTGAAACGCAATATTTTCTGCAAATCTCTGTACCTGCTGTTGCACTTTTTTATTGTATATTTTATTATGTATCTCTCAGTTCATTAATATTTTAAATTGACATGTTTTATTTATATTGTGCTCCTGATGCAATCCGTTAAAGTATAAAAAAATATTTCTTCAGACTACATTATATGCGACTGAATCATGCATGAAAGCCCAAATGTTTTCATTTTTCTCATTATTAAATTCACATATTATTTGCCTGAATTTGAATATATAATCAATATTAATAATAAAGAAGTAACAAGAATTTCTATCGGGATATCCCAGGAAAAGTGAGATTGGAATGAATATTTGAATATTAAAGTTACTTTCTTCAATATTAGTTTGAACATACCGGCAAAAATCTGAAAAAAGTAATTTGTAATACTTTAAATGAAAAAGAATTAAGTTGTATTGATTTTCAAGTTAAAATTTTGTAACAGAAGCAGTTTTGGGCTTGAAATGCGTGTTGTTATGTTCTATTGTATTATGTAGTCTAGATTAATAAAGAAAATAGATGCACAATCAAAATAAAACGATTGTTTCAAGTCGAATAAGCTAGAATGAAAATATATTATTTTCAAAATTACTCAACTTTCAGCCACTTTATTTATACCAAAAGGTCCGTATAGTTAATTTTTATACAAAACAAAAGTAATCAAATTCTTCAAACCTAAACAAGATAAATAAAAGTTACAAAAAACAAGAGAAAATACAATATTCCTTTTTTAATATTTTGTGTTATCTATCTCTTTGTTCATCAATATTTCAAATTACTTTTGTTATATTTACATTCTTGCATTTTGTTTCTATGTAATATTTTGTGTTATCTATCTCTTTGTTCATTAATATTTCAAATTACTTTTGCTATATTTACATTTTTGTATTTTGTTTCTATGGTGTTATCAATTAGAATATGAATAAATGAAAATATTCAACAACTACCACGAACGTATAGTGAACATTTGTAAACATTTGCATCAAATATTTCACATCCTAAACAGTAATTATATAATAATAAATACGATTTTCAAGTCAATTTAAACTCAAATTAAAGGATATTCTTTTCAATATGATCCAACCACTAGTATAAGAACGTTCAGTAATCTTCAAAAACACAAAAAAAATCATCAATTCAAAAATATATTTTTTGTATTCTAAACAGAATAATTAATAACAAACAATAATTTTAAGTCAATAAATTAAAAACTCAAATTAAATAATAATCTTTTCAAATTAATTCAACCCCTAGTACGAATGTACAGTAATCTTACACAGACAAACTATACAAAACTGCACCAAATTTTCATACCCCGAACAAAATAAATAACACAATTCTCAAGTAATAAATAAAAAACTCCAAACTGAACAGCCAAAATAATTTCAAGATTATGCAACCACTGACAGTATGACCCATATAGTGAACGTTTTCATCAAATCGTTTACACCCTGAACAAAATGAGCTTCTGATACTAGCTAACGTAATCTGGTTCACCAACTTCAGCATTTTAATAACAGTTTCAATAACAGAAAAACACAATTTATCTAAAATAAATAGAAAAAAATGAAAAACTGACCTATGAGTTGAATGTTCCAAGTTAATCCGTAACAGCGAGGGGGAGATCTCCTTGGTCCCCTATTTTATTTACTACACTTATCGCCCGAATAGTGGATACCACCACAAAACGGCTCTTAAAAAACTGCTCAACAAATTTCCCGATGAAGAAACAGTCTTGTAGTGAGCAAAAATACAAAAGAATTAGCAAAAAAAGAATAATTTAGCGTGAAAAGCCTTTGAAAGATCGAGAGGGAGACTGATCAAACGCCAAGAGTCTCAACTGACGAATGAGTATCGCCGTCGCGTCTGCGTTGAGAAGAGCGTCCAACTAAACTGGAATCGAACCGGAGGCCTTGCAGTTGAGCGTCGAAAACCTGATACGCTGACGTCAATTTGCCGGTTTCCTATCGAGCGCAAAAAAATCCAAACTCGAATATTTTAGCAAATTGCGGACTGCTGGCGCACTTTTAACAGAGAGAGCAGGTCAACATTTCTGGATTCTGCATAAAATTATAATATAGGAGCCACTTACTGAATAGACTCAATCGTAAAAAAATATATTTCATAGAAAACTACCAAGGAATCAAACTAGGTTGCCTGAACGTTCCTAAAACCCTGTTTGGTGGAGATAGGTTTCAAGGAATCGTAAATTATAGAGAATATTCTTTTCAATGAAGGAATAAAACTAAATTAATTGCGAACTAGATGAAAATACCCTTATTCAAATTTTTATTGAAAGCTATTCAATTTTTATTATTTTAAAGAAATAAAACTTTAAAATGAATGTGTTACAATGTATTTTACAGGTTATTGTAAAATACAGGAGTATTCTAGTACAGATTTAACGTCCATGGTTGATACATAACATCCATGGCACTAAAATAATTAGTGCATAATTTAGTGGCATAAAGGCACTAAAATAATTTTAAACCAATTGAAACTTGTTTTTAATACAGGCATAACAATGAAATAAATTTAGCATCAGATGGAAAACTGAACCCTTAAAAATTCTATACAAAAATACTAAGGAATTACACTAGTTCTCTAGCTTGCTGAGGATGAGACTTAAGTCCTGAAACGCATCCGATACTACTCACAAATAAATTATATTGTAGATGCAACTTTGTAATCTTTAATATCGATAATAACTAACAGTTCACTTTAAGGATTAAAACCACAGAAGAAATTCTCATTCACTTTCAAAGCTGAGAAACAAGATTTTATCCAAAGTACTGTATATCAATTTTATTCTCGATTAATACAATATTCAACAAAGAAGATTGATACCAACAACGAATGGTCAATAACTTCAAATATATTATTCACAAAATATGAAAATCCCAGTCCAAGAGAAAGAGTTGGATGTTAGGACAAGTTGACCTGTCCAGCCATTGACCTTTGATTGAACTCTACCGTTCACTTGAACCCTACATGGATAAGACAAAAACATTGTTGGGAGAAGATCGAAATCTTTTGTAAGCCGACAGAGAACGAATAGAAGAAAATAGAATGAATGATATGAAAGAGAAAGAAAGGGAGAGAGAGAGAGATTAGATTTTTAGATTGTCTTTCTCCATTCATGTAAATTTACAAATTATGCATATGAATGGTTAAAAACGAAATTATTAACATCACATAGATGCAATAGTAAACTCAGATAATGCTAATTTTTATAATGCAAGATATTATGTACAATGATCTCATTTGTATGATATTAACTATGGTTATGACAATCTAAGTGATGCAATTACATAAAATCGCGAAGTTTGGGCAAAGATTCGTCTTCTTGACACTTGACCAGAGAGAGAGAGAGAGAGAGAGAGAGAGAGAGAGAGAGAGAGAGAGAGAGAGAGAGGGGGGGGGGAGAGAGAGAGAGAGGGAGAGAGATATTGATTGATTGGTTGCCTTTATTTATTTCCTAGGAGGGCGAAGTTGGGGCGCAGCCGGCCCTCTCTTACACGCAACCCTCCTATACAATACTGACTATACTTTCTAATCCACACATCTAAATACTGATAAATGAATAGACTTCATTAGAAAGAGAGAAAAAAATAAAATAAAGAAAGAAAATAAAATGACAGTGAAGACAAATAATAAAACTTTGAAATGCTTCTAGATAAGAAAAAAATTCATGAAGAGAGAGAGATATAGAGAAAGTTTGAGTGAGAGACTGATTGAGAGGGTTTACAATGATAGAAGCACGAGAGAGAAAGAACGAGAGGGACCGTGAAGTGTTAGGAGGGGAAATAGAGTGAGAGATATTGATTGATGGGGAGAGAGAGTGAGAGATAAAGGTAGAAAGAGAACTGATGAAGAGACGATTATGGAAATCCGCATAGAAGAGACAGATACTCAATGAAAAATGTTGTAAAAGAAGAAAAATGACCACGAAAGATGACCTAGGACAGCTTCCTTTGCTAACAGGTAAGGCAAATATGTGGGTGTCGTAGCACAGACCAAGACCGAGGTCAATACACACCTTAGATGGGAATTTCAAAGCCAAAGGCACTGGGAATCTGGCGAAAAAAGATGGAAGATAAAAAATAACAGACAGCGATCTCATTTACACTTGGGAATCCCGAGATCCCAGATTCCCTAACGAGACTAGAGCCGGTGTTCAGCCTTATAAGAGGCTGATTACGTGCACCGGGAGCACCTCCTTTCCCCAGCATCTGTTTGATTTTGCGATGGTGATTATAATCGAGTATTGGATGCTTCCATGGTGAAAGCATTCTTATAAGGAATTAGAGATAATTCCTTAATATTAATAATAATAATAATAATATGTATTATAAATAATTACAGGGGTTTTTCTGAACGAGTATATTACATTATTAGATGCATTATTACATATGTATTGGATATATACTGGGTGATATATATACAGAGGTTCCAGCACCTAATACGATTACATCAGGGGGTTGTTTTTAAACAAAGGTCAAGCCAGAACTAGTGTTAGTACTTGTAAATACTGCATATTTTTGTGTGAGTTTTCACTTGTAGTTAATAATAATAATAATAATAATAATAATAATAATGATCATAAAATTGCCTCTACTTTGTGATGCAGTTTTGCAGCCTTGTGATCAGTTATATGCAGAGTGAAAAATTAAAAAAAAGTGAAATAATAATAATAAGCGTACTTTTATTGGTAGGTAGACCCTCACGGGCAGTTCCACCTCGCCGTTTGGGCCATGTTATGGAGAACATTGTTGACCTACTATTTCAGGTGGGTTCCGAATCACCGTATAAGTGATAATAAAGCTAATAACATTGTCATTGAAGTACGGTCAATCATAATTAAAATAATTCCATTCAAATGAATGATTTTCCCAATGAGTAATTCTCAGCTTTAAAGGGATAAATGAATAGGTCTATCTCTACCTTTAGGTGGGTTCCGAAGCATTGGGTGATAGGCTAATAAAGCTTGCCGTTTGTAAATTGTGATGAAGTAAGGTATTGTTTGGTCTTGAATTCGATAATAATCCATTTTGATGTTACGATTTACACGATTTATTCACCATTTATGACGTAATACTTATTAATGTAAGCCAGTTCACATTGTTGTGTACATGTTTCACGGCGTTTGGACAAGTTTGGAATGACCTAGACATACGTGAGTGGAGTGCAGCTGACCTCCAAGTTCATGAAAAAGCAGAAAACTAGATCTGAGCGCTGTTTTTGCCGGCGACCTTTCCGATACCAACTTGTTCCGCTAATTCCGTATTGTGATGCATGGAAGGAACACTGCTTCCGTATTTTAGATGACCAGTTTTCAATATCACTTCAGGTCTGGAACTTTCTGTCAAGTTCCCCAATTATGTAAAGTGATTAGCTAGATTGGGATAAACGATTTTTTGTTGGTGACCTATGTTTGAAGGGTGTCTTCTTTGAATAATTGGTGATGCTGATATTGTGGTAGATATGCATAATGTTGAAGACTTCAATGCCCATACTCAAGAACGTTCCTTCAGTATATCTTGACCCAAAGGAATCTTGAAATACCTATATGAACACATAACATTTCAAGAATCTCTCGAGTCAAGAGACACTGAAGGAAAGTTCATAAACACGGTCCCAAGTCTTCTCGCTGATGAGTGATGAGTCTTGAGACTTATAATTTGTTTTTTTCTTAATTTTTTTCTGAGGATAAAGCCTATATAGGTCTGAGACCTGTGCGTGGGTAATGAGTTGGATGATAGTGATTGATGAGTTGGACCTACAGTTTTAGGTGGGTTCCGAACCACCGAGAAGTGATTTTACAGCAGAGAACAGTGTTATTTAGAGGATTTCGTTGTTTGAAAGTTCTTTAAATGTAAATAACTGTATTTATGAATAAATGAGACAAAAATCTCATCATATCTTCAACTTCTCCTACTGCTCTGCTTCTCTTCTTCTTCTTCTTCATCTTCATCTTCATCTTCTTCTTCTTCTTATTCTTCTTCTTCTTATTCTTCTTCTTCTTCTTCTTCTTCTTCTTCTCCTACTCCTCCACCAACTTCTCCTCCTCCTCATCCTGTTCCTACTTCTTCTTCATCAACATCTTTTTCTTTTCCATATTTTCGCCTACTTCTACTACAACTATTGCTTTCAATTTGTATACACTACTTCTTCCTTTGTACTTCTTCTTCTTCTTCCACCCAGTTTTCTCCATTCTCCACCTCTTCGTCATTGTTTTATTAAAGTCTCCATTTCACTTTACATCTATTCGTCTCTCCGCTGTCTTTTTCTTCAATTTTCATCCCATACACAGCTACACTTCACCATCTTCTTTCTCCTCCTCCTCTTCTTTTTCTTCTTCTTCTTCTTCTTCTTCTTCTTCTTCATGATCATGATCATCATCATCATCATCATCATCATCTTCTTCTTCTTCAACACATGATTGTTGTACCAGAATGTAAGTAATTATTACGTAATCTTCTTGTTGGGCAAATATTCTTACCTCGCTAAACACGATTAAAGCCATCATCTTCACAGCATCGCCGCCAATTGCAATAAGTCCATGCAAATATTTGATCGCGACTTGTTTTAAGAGCAAACAGAGCCGCACTGTGCAAAAAACAGACTTCCAGTCGCAAAGTTTCTTGGCCTCAAGGACTGCCTCAAGGTCAAGAACAGGACAATCATACGCAATTATTTCTGTTAAATAACTGGGAGATGTGTGGAAATCACGAATCGGAATTTTTGTCTTCAATCAACCTAAAAAATAAGAATAATTTTCTACTTCAAGACGAACATAACCAATTAAAACCGCCCTTCCTAACACAAATCTGCATAATCTATTAATTAAAATAATAATAATAAGCTTATGGATTTTATTGGTGGTGAGAACCTTACGGATAGTTTCATCTTGGTGGAGGAGGAGGAGGACGCGGTGGAGGAGGAGGAGGAGGAGGAGAAAGAGGAAGAGAAGGAGAAGGAGCAGGAGGAGGAAAAGGAAGAGAAGGAGCAGGAGGAAATAAAAGAGGAGAAGTTGCTGGTGGAGGATGTGGAGAAGAAGGTGGAGGATGTGGAGGAGAAGGTGGAGGATGTGGAGGAGAAGGTGGAGGATGTGGAGGAGAAGGTGGTGATGGTGGAGAAGAAGGAGAGAAAAGAAGAAGAAAAAAGTATCAGAAAAATAGACTATTAAATTGAATTCGTAAATAGGTGACGTTCAAGAAATCCAGATTCAATTTTATTGCGCAGCCTATAGTAAGTAGTAAGTAGTATAGTTAATAGTAAGTAGTTGATATAGAGTGATTGGGTGGTGATTCATCAATTTCGATACTGTACTATTAATAAGCACTGTACTGTAAGAGAATATCCCTTATTATAGAGATACTGTAATAAGAATGAGATTAATTGCTAGAAAAAGTTTTATTGATAGAAAAATAAAGAGTTCCATTTCAGTTGTTCTTAATAAGTCACCTTATAGACAGTTGATATAATATAGAAAGACATAAACTAAATTAGTTCAGTCCGTATAATATTTATTATTATTTTTGTTCCATAACGATTCAATAATGCAATATATTTATTGTACAGCATATTAAATCAATGTCTCGATAGAATAATAATGGTTCTAATTGATGGATTCAGAGTTAACTTGTTTAGCGTTAAAGAGAATAATTTATTATGATCATATACATAGTCACATTAATCACATTGAAGTCAATAGATATAATTTTTTTGTATATTACGTCTTGGAGATTCCAGTTAAGTAGTTTGCATTAAGGAGTATAAGACAGATCAACAATTGTACAATCTTATACACTAGTTACCATAATTACTAAATCGATTAGTTGAGGTGAGGATTTATTATGATGTGAAAGGAATTAGTAGCCTGATTGATCAATTGAATTATTTCAGAATAGGATAATAATCCGATAGTTGATCAATCTCAAGTAATAAAAATGCAGAATTCGAAGCACTGTTACTGTTGAAGTGTAAATTCCTATGCCAATACTTTCGAGCCAGATCGATCTTCGAGTATCGATATAATAAATCGACTATCTACGTGGAAAGACTGTTGAGTTGAAAATTCTATGTGTTGTGCGCAGAGCTTTTGGTCATAATTTTTTCAAAGTTTCTTGTATTGGATATTACTAAGATTAATAATAATACTAAAAATGTTATCTATTGCCGAAAGTAAAATTTTTCTTCAATTATTTTATGAAATATGGATTTACTAAGTTGGAATTTTTGTTTTTTGGTCATAAGGTCCGATTTTTTTTTCAAAAGTATTGTTGAAAGCTTCAAATATCGAACTTTAGCAATAGCACTGAATATTTACGCATACAACTGAATTTCACCTTGGATAGAAGATGTCGGCAGGAATCCATTTTTCAATAGAGTACAACTTTTCAATGACTGAATTATTGTGTGATTGCCACAGATCAACGAAATGAGAGGAAGGATGTGTGATAAAGAGAGAAAGAGAATGGGAGAGCGTTGAGAAAGAGTGAGTGAGTCTGATTGATGGACACCACAGAGCAAAGAAGAAGGCGGAAGTTGGAGTGGCATCCACAAGATGGCCTTTTCAATGTCAATCTTCTACTGGTCTACAACTACTATATAAATATATTAGTAAGTTACTTGCTTCAACACAAAACTAAATTAACCTAATTAGGATATAAGATTTTTCTAGTGGAAATGGATGACTAGGCTACAATAATATACTACTCATCCTTTCACGTAATTTATGTGTGAGATTGATTTGTTGAAGTATAAGTATAGTATATATAGTATAGTAAGTACAGTACAAGTATAGACTAGAAACACCTGTGCCCGTATATATAAACGTCCCTCCAGTGTCTCTTAACTCGCAGGACTCTTGAAATACTTAAATAAATGAAATATATTTCAAATGTGTATTTCAGTCAAACATTTTTCAAAAGTTTTAACTAACTTGTAGGTGAGATCCAATGCCCCCAAAAATCAAAAAGACAACTTTAAATCCCCATATTCCAAAAAATAATTGATGTAAAAAAATTTACTGGCGGCAATATATAAAATTTCAATTACATTAATAATATCTAATAAAAGTAACTTCGAAAAAAATATGACCAAAAACCCTGCGCACAGTCTTAATTTGTCTTATAAAGTTCATGTGTTGATTGCAAGTAGTGTTGCCAGCATTATTTTAGAGATAAACTCGTAACAGTAGCTATAGTAAATTAGTCTATTCTCACCTTAGTATGTCTCCATCCACACAACAGAACCACAGAGTTCAATATTCAACACAACACTGAACAAAACTTGGCAAAATACAGAAAATCTAAATTAGAACCAAAATTCAACTGAAAAATTCAATCTCCAAAAGATAAATTTTACAAACACATTAAACTGAAGCTTAATAATTACCGAAAGGTAAAAATGTATTGTACTGAATTTCAATCGGGCGATGAATGACTTTTATAACTTCAAAGGAGCAAGATTTCCATGATGGGGGAGCGCAAGGACAACCAAGATGGCTGCCAAACAAGATGAGAAAAAGATTTTTCGGGAGTCGAAGCACGGCCTTTGCACTTAGAATGACACTGGGAACAACCGGTTTAGTTAGAAAAGCCACTACAGCCATCTAGTATAATAGTACATCAATTATTCAATATAGCACCTGCCATTATGATGTGTGAAGGCGATTGTGGTTGGACTCAAGAAATGACATGTAATTCTAATTTAAGTTTTTTTTTAGTAGATTACTTCTAGATTAATTTATGAGATTACTTTAGGAGATTCCAATTAAGGAGTATAAGACTAGTCAGATCAACAATTACATACATGCAATATTACCAATCTAATACACTCAGTTAATTTCTATATGAATTAGTTGAGGTGAGGATGTGAAAGATACAATTTCAACTAGTTGAGGTGAGGCTTTATTTTGATCTGAGTCCGAGACTTGTGCGTGGGTAATGAGATGATACAATGATGCTATAAATGGTGGACCTAAAGTTTTAGGAACAGCACCTACATTTTTTCCCTAACCACCGGGAAAAAACCTAACCACCATTTTTTTGTCACCGGGTAAGTGACAAAAAAACTGATAAATTGAATATATAACGACAACTGCAAATTTATTCAAATTTTTGATAAGCAAAAAGTTTTGATTTGTAAATAAATGATGATAATGAGCAAAACTTAATTTTGCATTGAAGCAGACAATAATAATAGCAATCCTGGATTTCTTGTTCCATGACGAACTGCGTTGTTAATATTAACTTTTCAAGTGAATTCAACGACTTGCATTCAAATATGACTGCAAGTAGTTGAATTCACTTGAAAAGTTAATAATAATAGCATTATTATAGCTAATGATTAAGGGTTTTTCAATAATGTGCCAATTCTTACTGTCCCCTTCCAAGCGCAGTCCCTAGTTTTGTGACTTAACATCAATCTTAAAATAAATCTAAAATAATATAATAGTAGCTTCGAAAATAAGTCTATTGTTTAATTACAAAATAGTTTCATATCTACATATTTCATATTTAATCCATGACAGGTTATTACTAACAGAATACCTGCATTTATATGCTTTTAAGCACAGATCAAATTATCAAGCAGCCCAATTTATGTTAGAACCAATCTCACTGGATTTAGAACTAAAAAATACGAAAAAATTGCAACATTTTATTCAATCGCACATTTATCTACGACAGAAATTACAAAATAAGGAGAAAATAAGCATATTTGTCAAATAATAAATCACTAAATTAAAAAAGAAAATTTGTGATTGTATGTAAAATTATTTTTGCACTATTTGAGCCGATTTTATATTTTTAATCATTTTAACATAAAAATGACAGGAATAAAGTTCTATAAAGAGCTAAAACTTTAAAAAACTCGAAACTCGAAACTTTATAAGTATGATGTGATCACTTGCTCAATTAAAACACTCTCCCCTCAACACAATTAATTAAAATTGACTATTGTTACAAGGTAATTATAATCTATCATTCATAATTGTATCAATGGAGAAGTCAATCTACAATATTGGTGTATACCAACACTATCTAAAACATGAATAGTTGAAGAGTGATATAACATTTTTATTGTGCGAAAAAACAAGACTTATTCTGTTTGTATCTTTTGAAAACATTCTAGTTTTATGTGTTTCATAATAAAAATATTTCATTCATAAACGATACTAGCAATCAACTATCATTGAAGACAAATTTATTGCCAAATGGTAGGCCTAGGCCCCAACTTGAGTTGAACAACGAACAAGTTCCAAGTTTTGCAGAAGCTACAGTGAGTTATAAAAATAAAATATATATATACAGAGTGTTTCGGAACTCTCTACCAATACTTCTAGGCAGTGTTTCTGGACCACTAACAAAAGTAAATATCATAATAAAATTTTTCTAAAACCCTTAGTTACTCACACAGCCGCCATTATGTTTTTTCACACATTATTTTTTATTCGAAAGCCTCTCAATGTATAATTTTGAAATTTTGCAAACAGCTTTATAACAATTAAAACAATCTAAAAACAATTAATCAAAATTTTCCGAAATCAAAAAGCAAAATGGCGGACATTTAAAATCTTTGAACAGTATTAAATTAATAATGGCTAATGCTTTAAAAATTTGACTAGAATAACCTTTTTACATATTTTTATTGCAAATCTAATGATACCTCATTTTTCAAGATTGGCCAACAATTGACAGAGATATGCTACTTTTTAGGGTGTGCGGTGGTTGGGAACGGGTTGCAGTTTTCGGATTCCAAGCACCACACACCCTAAAATGTAGCATATCTCTGTTAATTGTTGGGAAATATTGAAAAATGAGGTATCATTAGATTTGCAATAAAAATATGTAAAAAAGGTTATTCCAGTCAAATTTTTATATCATTAGCCATTAATAAGTTAATCCTGTTCAAAGATTTTAAATGGCCGCCATTTTGTTTTTTAATGTCGGAAAATTTTGATTAATTTTTTTTAGATTGTTTTAATTGTTATGAAGCTGTATGCGAAATTTCAAAATTATACATTCAGATGTGTTCGAATAAAAAAATAATGATTGAAAAAACAAAATGGCGGCTGTGTGAGTAACTGGGGACTTTGGAAAAATTTTATTACGATATTTACTTTTGTTAGTGGTTCAGAAACACTGCCTAGAAGTATTGGTAGAGAGTTCCGAAACACTCTGTATATAGACTAATATATAAAAATGAATGTCTGTCTGTATGTATGTATGTATGTATGTATGTATGTATGTACTAGCAGCTACCCGTCCTTCGTACGGATTATGTTTAGAAATACGACTAAATATGTTTCGGCTTTTTTGATAGCAACGATCATGAAGTTGTTAGCAGCTTAGTTAACAACTTAGGACGTAAACAATTCAGTGACAGTTATCAGAGAGAATATTTGAGAACAGCTGATTGATATATCATCATAAATTACGTGATTTGTTGTTGTTCTTATGTTGTAATAATAGTGCTACCTGGCGAATTCCCAAGAGCCTAGCACAAACAGCACCTTCCTAAAATGTTAATTTTTGTTTTGATAAATTATTGAAATTAGAAAATTTTGTTTTTTTTTCAACAAAGAAATAATTGATAAAACATAAGATGGGCTTTGATTCACCAGACATATGTTTCCTAAAATACTACAATGCTCCGACTACACAAGTCTGCAGACAGCGTAAATAACGCCGCGAAGGGACAACCATTTATATTCGAGAACAGCTGATTGATATATCATGATAAATTACGTGATTTGTTCTTATTCTTATGTGGTAATAAAACTTGGAAGAAATGTATCCAAAATCGCACAATACTTGGTTTTTAAACGTTTATTATTCTGTTAAAAAAAAGTTAATTTAGTTTTTTATAGCTAAAGACATTGTCAATAATGTTTTCAATACTATTCAATAACTAAAATCCCGATCGATGCTCTCGTTTTTGAGAAGACCGCGTAAAATGTATCCAAAATCGCACAGTACTTGGTTTTTAAACGTTTATTACTCTGTTAAAAAAAAAGTTAATTTAGTTTTTTATAGCTAAAGACATTGTCAATAATGTTTTCAATACTATTCAATAACTAAAATCCCGATCGATGCTCTCGTTTTTGAGGAGAAGGCCGCGTAAAATGTATCCAAAATCGCACAGTACTTGGTTTTTAAACGTTTATTACTCTGTTAAAAAAAAAAGTTAATTTAGTTTTTTATAGCTAAAGACATTGTCAATAAAGTGTTCAATACTGTTCAATAACTAAAATCCCGATCGATGCTCTCGTTTTTGAGGAGAAGGCCGCGTAAAATGCCTTTGGGGCCGTGACAGACAGACAGACAGACAGACAGAAAGACAGACAGACAGACAGAAAGTGAGATAAGACTATTTTCGGCTTATTTAATGTATAAAACGTAAAAATAACCAAAAAATATACAATTCTGATAAATGTACAGACAAAACTCTAATTTTATTTATATAGATGTATGTATGTATGTGTGTTCCCTATAGACTCCAAAACTACTTGACAGATCGGCATGAAACTTTGGGAATATGTTGTGTGAATATTGGGGATGGTTTCTGACCATAAATTTCAATAGGGGAGCTAATAATTATTATTAATTAAACCATTTTATAGACCTAACCTACTGAACTTGCCAGCCAAACAGCTTAAAGGAACAGCTGATATAATTCAACAGTTTTTAATCATATGGCAGGCCCCTTAGTGGCGTTATTTACGCTGTCTTTGAACAGCAAAAGACTTTGCACTTTGCATGTAGGCTACCGTGCAGTTGAAGCCTTGCAATATGTAGGAAACATACGACTGGGTATGATGAAATGTAATTATGCTAGGTTGATGACATCTGTTAACCAATGCAGCTAGAAATTTGAAATGCAGCCTCAGCGGGAGGTGGCGAATAATAAAATAAAAAACCTAGCTTCTACCCTTATAGTCATAGGAGGTTTAAATTTGAAATGTTTCTTCATTCAGAGGTGGTGATTAAGAAAACAACGAAGCATCTATGATCAGCTGGAAGAGCCCTAGGACTAACTTCTTTCCTAATTTCAAATGTAACCTCAGCGGGAGGTGGCGAATAATAAAATGAAGGAGAATTTTTATGAGAATGCAGCAACGCGTAAATAAAAATTATCGTAAATTTAATATAAATTATCTACATTCGCTGTAGCAGAAGCAGGCCTAGAAAGTCTAGGAAAATGCAACAAAGAGGGAAAAAAGGTCAAACACTTAAATGTGAACGTCCCTAGGTTTAAAAGTAGACTGACATCAGGTCGTTTGGTTTGGTTAGGTTAGGTTAGGCTAGTTAAGTGAGTAAAGATGAAGGAAGGAGAAGGCAAAACAAAATGGCAAGAAAAGAAACCGGTCTATCAATATTCTTATTATTTATGAGAACTACCCGATGGATTAACTGCCTGCCACTCTACGAGAAAAACTCAGCCAGGTTTAATATTTTATGAAAAAGAAGAAGACAGGAGAAGGATGAGGAGACGATGGAGATGGCAGGAGGAGGAGGAGGAGGAGGAGGAGGAGGAGGAAGAGGAGGAGATTTAGATAGATAGGTTGTTTTTATTTTTTCACTTTTCAATACAAAGTGTTGTAGGAGAAATTGAGGAATAACAACCCATCTTACACTTAAGGCTGTGCGCAGGGTTTTAGTCATAATTTTTTTATCATAGTTTCTTATATTGAATATTATTAGGGCTTTGAAATGTTATCTATTGCTGTGAGGAAAACCCTTTTTCTTCAATTATTTTGTGAAATATTGGGGTTCAAAGTTGAAGTTTTTCGGTTTTAGGCGGCAATTGGTCTCACGTACGAGTGATTTTAAACTTTTGATAAATTTTCCATAACTGAGAAACCGTGAGGAATAAAATGACATATTTTTTATTTCAATCTTTCAAACAGTTTTTCCAAAATAATGTTTTGAAAAACTGTATTTTTTACACATTTAAAAATGTATATTTTGTAAAAAATAATTGCTTGATCGAAGTAAAAAAAATTTATTCCTCGAAGTGTCTGTTACAGAAAATGTATCAAAAGTTTAAATCACTCGTAGGTGAGGTGTCCCCTAAAACCGAAAAATTTCAACTTTGAACTCCCATATTACACAAAATAATTGATGAAAAAACTTTATCTCACCGCAATAGATAACATTTCAAAGCTCTAAACATCCAATACAATAAACTTCGAAAAAAACATTTTGAAAAAACCCTGCCCACAGCAAACCCAACCTAAGGAGGAGAAGGAGTAGGAGATGGAGAAGGAGGAGTAGAAGGAATGGGAGGAGGAGGAGGAGGTATTGGTGGCGGAGAAGTAGAAGTAGAAGGAGAAAAAGGAGTGGAGGAGGAGAAAGAGGCGAAGGAGGAGAAAGAGGCGAAGGAGGAGAAAGAGGCGAAGGATGAGGTGGAGGAGGAGGAGGAGGAAAGGGAGAAGAAGAAGCAAGAAGAACAAGAAAAAGTAAAAGGAGAAAAAGGAGGAGGAGGAAGAGGAGAAGGAGGTGAGAAGGAGGTGTGCGAAGGAAAAAGTAGAGGATGATGAAGATGATGAAGAAGAAGAAGATGATGGTAAGACGGTCAGAATGACGTCCAAAATCCGACGAATTTTGTATTGTGTATTGAAAACAAGTACCTTTTTAATTTGGGCTTTAGCCTAAATAATATAAATTAAAGGTGAGTTGAAATTGATGAGCTCAATTATTAGTACGGGCAAACTGAGGGACACTTTTCAAGTGTTTTGAAATTTTGCCACCAGCTTATGATAATTTTAACCAAACCAACATAATGTATTCCTTTGTACTTCATAATTAAATTTGAACTATGGAAAACGTTTTCTTCTAGATCAATTCTGTATCCATGAATGGCGGCCGCCATCTATGTATTTCCAAATCTTACCCCATTGAATTGAAGACAATTTATTGCCACAAGGTAGGCCCAACTTGACTCCAACAACAACCAAGTTCCACAGTCATGTTAAATTAACATTATAACTAAAGAAAGAACCAATGACACAACAATTTTTTATTGAAAGCTATGAATTCAGATGTTTGTCCATAAGAAACATAACAAGGAAAATCGAATATTTTCTCACAACCAAATGTTCCAAAACCTTGAAAACATTTTCTAATTTTTCTTTTTGAGGATGAAGCCCACATAGGCAGTGGCGTAGCAACGGGGGGGCGGAGGGGGCGGACCGCCCCGGGTGACAGCCCAAGGGGGGTGACAAAAAACAGATCTAATCAGGCTTTAAAAAGACTGGTATTAAATGGTTTTTAAAAATGTTTAATAGATCATTTTTCATTATAACAGAGAAAAAATTATTCTGGTAAGGGGTGACATGACAGACGACTGAGTTGCGTGCGATTGAGTTGAGAGAAATTTAGTCATACGTTTGATGGTGTAGGAGCATTGAGTGTCGAAATGTGTGACACAGAGGTTCGTTACTTATTAGCTAAATTTATTTTCATTATTTGAAGAAATCTGTTCTGTTCTACTACACCTGCCACTCCCATTCACCCCTAGAGAATCTGTGGATTTGTTGATGCAGGTGTCAGGAGAGTAGCCAAGGAGCGTCCACGGGTACGGACACACTTCATTAGCGATGACTTAAGCACCTAATAGAATTTGATTTATAATGTGGGTTGAAATATTGAAATACAGCGTTTACATAAATGGTATATGGTTTTTTGGGTGAGAGCTAATACTTTTTTGGGTCGGCTAATACAATGTATGGGTTAAAATAATGTGGGAGAATTTTTGTATAGAAACGCTCAAAATGCAATTTTAGAGGGGTTATTTTCAATTTTACCACACTCCCTCCCCACCATTCAAACAAGAGAGTCATATATTTTGTCAATATCATGAAAAGACACCTTAATTTATTCTGAGTTATTGGCTTACGGTGAAGGTAGATGATAGAGTTTAGTAGGGAAAGTTATAAAAATTATTAGTTTGATTCGTGAAAAGCAAGTCCTAAAGTAATGTAATTGAATTTCAAGGCATGATATAATTTCAGTAAAAAATATTAAGTAACAAATTTTTTAGAATAAATTTCAGTGGTAGGTCTTGTAGGTGCTTTTTACTAATTGGACTATACCGTTTACGGTGAGTCTTTAGTCAAGAAAGTGAGGTGCTCTCAGAGGTTGAACCCAAACATTAATTTTGTCATGCCTCAAATTGAGTCAATCAATTCTCAAACACAAAAAAATCAATTGAATTTTTTTACCAAAGATTATGGTGTAAGATGAATGAGTTTGTGTCCAAAAGCGCTTGAAAGGATTATTTTATATTTTTCGGGGGGGGGGTGGTGGGAACCCCCGCACCACCCTTCTATCATCTATAGAAGAGGTATTTGTTTCATTTGAAGTGTTACAGGGCTCCTACAAGCTAATTTATAATTCACATTTTTTCTCTAAATTCCAATAATAGATTCCTAAGTACTATTCCCAGAGTGAACCAGCTAATGATCAAATACTCAAATGAATCACTTGCCGTTCAAGCAAGCTGTTTCAATATTTTCAATTAGACTGCCCACATTCTGAAAAGTTGCGATATGCAGGCCTAAGCTAATCAATTTTGCGGAGCCCAATATCAAGACAAAAATCATCAAAATAGCTTAGCTTAGGCCTGCATATCGGAAATTTTCAGAATTACTTTCAAAAGACCTAAAAATCAAAATTTTTTGACGCCCGCCCGCGGAGTCCCAAATTTTAAATATCTACATAAAAAATGGAAAAATTCTTCCATGGTTGATACAAAATAAGAATCAGCTATGAATAAGGTGTCGTTTGTTAACTGAGTTTATTGAGGTGATGGTGGGGGGGGGGGTGCCAAGTTGAAATACCGCCCCGGGTGCCACAAGACCTCGCTACGCCACTGCACATAGGTCTGAGACCTGTGCGAGGGTAATGAATTGGATGATGGTGATTTATGAGTTGTACCTACAGTTTTAGGTGGGTTCCGAACCAACGGGAAGTGATTTTACAGCAGAGAACAGTCTTTTTTGCTGGCCAATCCAATCGGTCACCAATACAAAAATTTTCCGGGAGTTTCGTAGCTTATCTGTGATTGAACAGATACCTGCAACGGCACTCGTCTATCACTTCCCATACAAAGAACCTCTGGGAATTTGGGTCACAGGTTTTTTGGACATAATTTTTTTCGAAGTTTCTTATATTGAATATTATCAGGGCTTTGAAATGTTATCAATTGCAGTGAGGAAAAACGTTTTCTTCAATTATTTTTTGAAATATGGGGATTCAAAGTAGAAATTTTTCAGTTTTGGGGGCAATTGACCTCACCTATGAGTGATTTTAAACTTTTGATAAATTTTATATAACTAAAAGACACTTTGAGGAATAAAATGGAATACTTTTTACTTTAATGAAGCAATTAGTGTTAGATGAATGTTTAAAAATCGGTAAAAAAATGATATTTTTCAAATTGAACAACTTCCTCATGTGGTTTCAAACCACATTTTACAATTCTGCATTCACAGGCCACAATCATGACGTACACAACAAATCTGATGTTCTATAGGTCAGCTATATAGTCTATTTAGCGTTTAAGATTGCACCTATAATTCGCTTCAATTATAGCTGAAGAATGATCCAATGACGCACTAATTCGCCATTGAAATCTATGAATGATGGGAAAAATTAAGGGTGTAATTTTGTACACCTTTTCGTAGTTAGTAGGCTCCTATTACAGTCATTAATGTGTAATTTTAAAACAGGATACGTAGCGATTTTTTATTTCTCTATGGTGTGTTTTTTGTTGGTAGACAATTGTGTTGAAATGATATATGGTGTAATTAGACGTAATAATTCGTGAAGCTAATGAGATCGTTTTGCCAAATACATCATTTTTGGAGTTGGGTTTTACTTGTAGTGGACTTAAACATAGCGTCTAAGTTCAGGTAAAATTCAATAACTCCAAAACTAAATTTTTGATGTTTTTAAATATTCATCTCATTTGGATTTATAAGCTCGCAAAACTAACTGGCAACTGGCAACTCGCTGGCAAAAGTCATTAACTAAAAAACTGCATTTTTTAGGTTCTTATATGTTTTACAGATTTATCATATTTTATCTATACACTGGCAAAACTCACGAGCTCAAATTCGTTCAAAATATTTTTCTTAAATTAGAAAAACTATTTCTCATCAAGTCTATATGACAAGTTTCAATAAAAAGCAGAATTCACTAAATGCACTTAGTTATTGGTCGAGTTCATGGAAGCTTTACCGTTTACCGGTAAATGAAATTTTACCGGAAACCAAGGTGTCTGATTGCTTCATTCGAATTAATAAAAACTTGGATAGACCAATCCGACGTCTTATTTTTTTATAAAGTTAAATTTACCGGTAAGCGACAAGGCTCCCACGAACACAACCATTGATAAGTAGACACATAATTGAATAACTCAATTTGAAAAGAGTCTCAAAAGTCTTTAAAAAAGAAATTTTGGCAAAAATATGGCCATACAACTAGAGCACAGCCTTAAAATCTTGAGTTTTCCAGTTCAAATCATTCACAATCACTCATAAATTCAGATTTATTTCAACTTTAGGAGCTGAGCCCTCACTCTGCCAAGGCCAAGGCTTTAAGGCGTTAAGGTGTAGAACACATAGGGAGTACATACAGTAAAGAGACTATATAGTGAAGCAGTATAGTGCAGGTACAGTGGAGAACCGTGTTGTTCAGATTCAAACTTCGCAATTCTAAATATTTGCCTAATAGAGAAGCCCACTGTTTGCAATATTCAAAGGTCGTTGTTGACGCTCATTTATTTTTCTCATTATTTTTCATTGCGTTCCACAAAAAAAAAACTATTCTATATTCAATGTGAAATCACTGAGTAATGACATCAGCTGATTCAACAAGACAAACACCACATTTATACCGTTAATACAACGGTTTAACAACATTATTTGAATATTATATTATACTAATATAACAAAAAGTAGAAGATCTCAAGAAAAACCTAAAGCTAGAAGGGGAACTGTAGTGTCCGAGGAGAGGAGAAAGGCAACATCGCAGAGAATGAGATAGTATTGGCGAAAGCGCAAGGAACATCCACAAAAAAAGAACAATTGATTTAACGTATCCTAAAGTGGGTGATACGAAAAAAAACAATAAAGTTATGGTTCAAGACATGACAGAGAAGATCCCTGCAAGTTTAAACTACACAGACGAACTAAAAAAAACCCAGCTAGAATTCAATAGAATCTCAGCTCAGCCCCAAGAACAACACAGAGCATTACAGATGAAACCATATCAATAGTAAATCAGAATTACTTAGAAAAAAAGTATTACTTTGATATTTCTATTTCAATCAAAATTTTAGCTCGGCCCCAATCAAAATTTAGAAAAACAAAGAGAAATACAGATGGAACCATATCAATGAAAAATCAAAATAACTGAAAAACATAAAGAGCAATGGCTGATGAAGCTTCTCTTTAGACGTGAAATACATCCATCCCAAATAAGTGAGTGAAAATCATAATTTAAATAGAAATACTGTGTCAGTTATGATATAAGATTTCCAACAAAAATTCAGAACTGAAAAATGAAATTCAACAAAATTCTAGCTCAGCCTCAATCAAGAAAGAGATAGTTTTATTTCAATATTTTTATTCCAACAAAAATTCAACAAAATTATTGTTCAGCCCCAATTGAAATCACAAAAAAACAAAGAGCAGTACAGATGGAACTACATCAATGATAAATCAAAATCACTGAGAAAAATAAAGAGCATTGAATTACTTTGATATTTTAATTCCATTTAAAATTCAACAAAAATTCAGCGATAAAAAATAAAATACAAAAAAATTCTAGCTCAACCTCAATCAGGAAAGATAAGGTTTAGTAATTTGTGGTTTATTAAGTTTAGCCAATTTTGGTTTTTTGGGTTCTTTATATTTAGTAATTAGACATGGATTAGTTTCTTCAGGTTTTTTATATAGTCAGTTGTTTGTTTATTTGATCGGAACTCAACAAAATTCCAGCTCAGCCCCAATTGAGATATATTATAATTTTTAATTCAATATTTTTATTCCAAATACTGTAAAATTCAAAAAAATATTGTAGTCCCATGAAAAACACTAAGAAAAAAACAGCAGTACAGATGGAACTAAATCAATGATAAATCATAATGACTGAGAAAAATAAAGAGCGTTACTTTGATATTTTTATTACACCTAAAATTCAACAAAATTGCACCTCAGCCCCAAACAAAATCACTAAGAAAAACTAAGACCATTGCAGCAGATAAGGCTGCATCAATGATAAACTCATAAAAACTTGTTTACAAACCTCTCTTTATCTCTTAAAAACTCTCCACTGCACTCTCTATCCTTCTCACTCCCCCTCTCACCAACTCACTCACTCGCTCTCTCTCTTGCACACTAGCTGTCACTCCCTCACTCACACGGTCTATCAGTCTTTCTCACCCTCACTCACACCTGATTGGCCATAGCCACAGCCAATGGCATCGCCCGAATAATTGCCATCATCCTTTGCCTTCTCCATCGAATGCGCTTTGGTCGAAGTTGGGTCATAACCAGCCTCAACTAGTCTTTCTACTTATTGACTCAAATTCAAATTCCAACTACTTCCTACCATCCAGGTAATTAACAGCCAGGCAAATGCGTCACTACTTCGTATATAAAATACGGGCCTCTGCTACAGTATCTACGGTTTTTTAGTTTTTGCCTCTATATTAGGCTCTTTGTTTTCGTTTTTTGATCAGGCTAGATAGGTGGCTCGGTTCCCACATTAGACGAAATTTTGTTCAAGTTCAATACTCCTTGACCTTGAAGACAAATTAAGGCTCAAATATCTGGCTAGTTTTCCCCTTTCCCAACAATTACTTGCTGAGTAGTTGGATATCCTATTTCATCCTACATCACCATCAAAGATAATACTGTGTATACAAGAACAGTTTCATGATGAATTATGAAAGATCTGAAAGAAATTCCTCAAATTAAGGTATCAATGCTACTTTTGAAGGGGAGAGAAAAGCATATAAAAAAGCATCGAAAGTGTAGTGAACTGGGAGAGGCCTGTAACCATTATAGGATCTGATTGCCATTGAAAAATTTGAATTCATTGGGCCTCCAGTCTTGTCTGAGGAAGCATTACAAAAATTCGAAATGGTCATCACACGAATAAGTAGAAGTTAATCAGAGTATATTCAAAAAAGAATTATTGAAAACTGAACATTCAATCAAGTTTGAAAAGTATTATTCTGCTGCATTAATTTTTTTTTTTTTTTGAGGATGAAGCCCACATAGGTCTGTGCGTGGGTAATGAGTTGGATGATGGCGATTGATGAGTTGGACCTACAGTTTTAAATGGGTTCCGAACCACCGGGAAGTGATTTTACAGCAGAGAACAGTGTATTTTTTGCTAGCCAATCTAATCGGTCACCGTTACAAAGTGGACCCAGGAAGACGCAGTTTATCTCTATCTGATTGAACAGATACCTGCTACGGCTCACGGCTATCACTTCCCTAATTAAAAAATATTAGTTTTTTTTAAATGTACAGCGTTCGAACCAATAAAATAATGCTTTATATATTTATTGTATTTATTTGGTTAGAAATGTTTTTGTTCATTGTAATAGTGTTCATCTCTAGAAGTAAACAAATAAATAATAAATAAATATTAGCCCAAACCTTGTCCAGCAGCTCTGCGCCTTGCAACCTTATAAAAGGTTTGCTAAGGTTGTTATATTTTATGAATAAAAAGCTTTCCGAATCTACTAAAAGTACTTTTTTTATTAGAATCAATTTGACACTAAAAAGCCTTTCCATAATCAATTAAAAATGATGGGCAAATTATTGTCAAATTCAGCTTGTAAACCTAAAAATTCCACAATAACTTAGTTATTCTCTAGAATTTTCCCACCTTTTCTTGTCTAATATGTACACGCTTGGTAAGAAGCCTTTGCAAGAGTTAAAAGATAGAAAATTTACATCTAAGCAGTAAATATAATGGCCTACAAAATAACATGAAAATATTGTATGAAATAGGGTTCAAAGTAGATAATGAAACTTTCAAAGTAACCAATAGTTAAATTTTCAAGTACCAAAAAGTAGAATTTACCTGAAGCAATAAATGAAATGTTGCTACTTAAATCAGCATTTCATATACAGCTATGGAGTTCATGGAGTTGTATGGAGAAGATGCCATCACTTGTAATAGATGTAAAATCTGAAACATATTTCAAAATTATGATACTTAGAAAATCAGGATATTTGAAAAAGTACGATCATATTTGAGATACAGTGGTTGAAGAGACATCAACATTTTCAACAATTTTTAGCAATATTTTAAATCATCTAAATTTTCTCTGACATTCAAGATTTTAATTAGCATATGGCTTTTTATGTTGGGTGACCCTTCACGGGTAGTTCCATCTCGCCCTTTAGCCATGTCAGATATTCAAGATTATCATCGAGTATAGGATGCTCCACTGCATCCTATGCAGTGCATTTTATTGTGATCAAGTAACTTTGCGTACTGTCTATTTTGCCAACATTCAGTCCTATTTGTCTTATGATGGCACCTCAGATTCGGAATGGAAAATTTATTTGTCACTCATAAAAAGGCAATACGATTATTTTAGACATGGCTCAGAGAGAATCGATGAGAGAAAAATTCAGGCAACTGGAAATCCTTACGTTGTATGGTTTATATATCATGGAATGAATTTTGTGTACAAAAAAAGTATGAAAAGTGTGTCTCTCTATTCTGAAGTAGATGACTATAATACAAGATAGGGAGATATAGGGAGAGGTTCATAACTCAACATGAACAAAATTATTCACCAGGAAACCATCGTTTATGAGAGCAAAGTTTTTGAATTGTTTACCTAGTTTTGTTAGTAATTCACCAATGCCTGAGTTAAAAAGAAAAAATACCTAATAGATTTGAGCCCATGCACATTAGAGGAGTACATACAGTCCAGACATGTTTAAAGTAGTTTTCTGATTTATTACATCATTTGAATGTTCATTTACAGTGTTGATTTTTGTGTTGTGTTTCGAGTTGCCTATGGTTGTATCCTTCTGACGATTTCTTATTCTAATTTTTATTGTGCTGTGACTAAACTATTGTAGTTTTTCATTGTGATTTAGATTCAGTGACTCTGTTCAATATGTGTGAAGCATTAATGAATAAATGATTCTTTGACTGTACAAGCACCCCATGCACATTGGAGCATCCAATAATCACCACCATCGCAAAATCGAACACTTGCTGTGGAATGTTGAATGATAGATTGGAGGCGACATGAATACCACCATTTCACAGTATATGTGTGATTTTGTGATGGTGATAGAATAATAATAATTATCCAATATTCGAGCATAATAATTAATCAACGATTAATCATTTAATTAGTGCGTCATTATTCAAGTCTTATTCATTTATTAATTCATGCTGTATTCAACTCTCCTTTTTTTATGTTCAGGGATTTTTATTAGATGGGTTTCAGATGTTCAGGATATTCGTTATTATTTATAACTTGAACTTACAAGACAAAGACCATCAATTATGTTTGACAATGATTATGTTATCTCTTTATTTAGTTTGTGTGATTTGCGTTATTATTTTGCTATTTTTTTACAAGGTATTCAAACAATAATACAGATTTCATCACAACCACTTTAATTTCATTGCCACTTTAATTTTATTATTCATTACGGACATCTTCCACAATATCATTATCACCAATACTAAGAAGAGAGATTTAGGGCCGTATTCATGAACTTTCCTTCAGTGTCTCTTGCACTCTTGAAATGTAAAGTATAAAGTTATTATAAACATGAACATAAAGGCATTTGAAGTCTACGAGTAAAGAAACACTGAAGAAAAGTTCATAAATACAAGATTCAATAATTTATCATAGAGTACTAACAGGTTGCCCGATGCAATTGAATCGCGACATCTAGAGCATTTCATAACCTCTTTTTATACCTTTCCTTCTTCTCCTTATCCTCTTCCTTCTTTTTCTTCTTCTTCTCCACCTCCTCCTTCTTCTTCTCTGTCACCTCTTTCTCCTCCTCCTCCTTTTTCTTGACTAGCATATCAATAAAGCACCAATTAGGGTACATTTTTTATCTCATTGAGCGCCGTCGACAGACAACAGATAGTAGCTGTTCATTATATAGGATTTTGCTTCAATGTATACAAGCACCCTCAGCCTCTGTAAGTTAATCTTTATACATAAACGTTTACAATCTTTATACATTCAGTGCTTGCGCAGAGTTTAAAATGCATCATAATATACGTCATATTCCTCTTTTCAATGCGTAATCCCGTCGAAAACGAAAAATTTTAAAAATATCAAAATAGTGTTCTTTATTATAGCAGCAACCTTTTATGACGTATGAAGAAAGCCTGAAGGAGCTAATGGAAGATGAATAATCGAAGTGAATAAGAATGAGACTGACTCTACAACATTCTTGTTGACGGCAGTACTGCTGTCCTTGGATTCGCGCTTTAAACGGCTCCAAACCTAACCTAACCTGTTTCTCAAGCAAATACGCGCATTGTGTGTGAGTGCTAAAAAGCGGATATGAAGCTTGCCTAGAACAAATTTTGCTGCTGGGTGTTCTTAGTTGTTTGGCAATTCGAGTTCCGTTTGTTTTAATGACAACGAAAAGGTACAAAAAAATGTTTCAAGAAAAAAATTGCTTTAATGACAAAAATTTGTTTTGAATTACTGTCAGGGTAGGCGCAGTTAGACAAAACACTTTGGCCTAACTCACTTCAAAAATTAATAATTTATTTATCAGAAATCAGGAATTCCCTGTAGAATTTTAGCTATGCCTAGTGCAGAAAAAATCACGATTGGTGACTTGAAGCGGGGTGGTGACCTTTTGTGTAACACAGAAATGAATTGGACTGTGCAAATAGAAGAGAGGTTGAGGTCCAATACATTGAGGCATATATGCCTTAAAAATAATATTCAACCTGCGTTACGTAACCAAGCCTGGATTTTGATTTTTAACTAGGTTCAACTATTGGAATGATAATTCATTATTATACGAAAACTTGATGGTTCCTTTAGAGATTTAGAAATCTACTTTGAGGCTTCTTCAACTCAAGGGTTACTTGAAAGCCTATAGAGAGACGGCTTTTCAAGCCAACCTTGAGATAAGGAAGGGAATTCATTTCATTTCAAAATGTATTTTCATTTTATATTAGATTTCATCATGATAACGGTACGGTTTATCAATTTTCCATCAAACGGAATCTGTATCAGATTCCGAGATAGCCCTCGGGCCTTCTTATTCATCTGGTTGAGCCTTCATATGAATTAAGTTACTATTCATAAAAATGAAATATTTGTTTGAAAGAAACAAATTATTTCTAATATTTCAATGAAGTATTGTAACAAGTGATTACCAAGTAAATGATTTCTGTTACAAATGTCATTAATATTGTTCTACAAATTAATTCATCAGATATGTGAAATATAATCAAATGTCCGGAACAACATAAGTGTAGGCTAGATGAAAATGGAAATGCAGACTTGGTGAAGTAATGCAGAGTGATTTTTTGTGGAAAACAGACGATGCAAATTGAAACAGGTGTTAGGTCTAAGGCTGAAAATTGTGTTTAATTTTGCAATGGTGATTACTGATTAACATTGAGAACATCGAGTATGTTCCTCTGTGCAGCACCCATATTCTTGGGCATAAGGTCTACTGTTCGCAGAAATACTAGTAAAATTAAAAAAATTAAAATAAACCTATATCAAACCATGGTATTCTGAGAAACAAGAGGCCTTCTAGATCACGGCTCTACAGAGACAACAGTGACGTGATACAGATGGCGGTGAACCGGAAATCTGAGTTGCGCGCGTCCGAGCCAACAGCACGTGTAGCATGATCCGGTTTATGTGACGTCAATCGGGCAAACCGGAAAGCCTTGTGGATCCCAACTTAAACCTCAACGTCTGAAGGGTAATAGTCTGCGAGGGTCACCCCACCCCCTCCCAACATACCTGCTTACCACATCTTCAACATTCAGACAATCAGTTCCATTGAAAAATAATGTTGAATTTAGCTTAGCCAATGTTATTTTACTCCAATTTTTTAATTTAATTTAATTAATAATTACATCCTAAACATCTGGTGATCAGACAGAGGATGAGTCAGAAAAGAAATTCCCTAAGTGATGAACAAAGCCATTTGCGCACTACTGTAAGGCTGTGCGCAGAGTTTTTGGTTGTATTTTTTGAAATTCATTGTATTGAATGTTATTGAATTATTGAAATGTTATCTATTGCCATGAAAAAAAAATTTCATCAACCATATTATTTTGTGAAATGTGGGGATTTAAAGTTGAAAATTTTCGGTTTTTGTGGGCAATTAATCTCATCTATGAGTTATTTCAAAGTATTGATCATTTTTGTATAAGTAAGACACCTTGGTGGGAAAAATGCCATATTTTTATTTCACAGCCAGCGCTCAAGTATTTACTCTGCTGACTGTGCCAAAAATGTGTTATACACTTTATATTGTGAATTTTCTTATATTTGTATTTTTGTATTTTGACGAAATAAAAATATTATATTATTATTATTATATTATAATCAAATAATTAGTTTTTTCTGCATAAACATTCAAAAACGGAATTTTTAGTGATTTTCAAAAAACTAATTGTTTGGTCGACTTAAAAAATATGTCATTTTATTCCCCAGGGTATGGTATAAAAAAATTATAAAAGTTTAAAATAACTTGTAGGTGAGATTGATAACTTGACATTTGGTGTCCATGACGAATTGCGCGTAATTTATGAGTAATTTCACGACTATGCAGTCAAATATTTGAGCGCATAGTCTTGCAATTACTCATATATTAATAACATCCAATACAAGAAACTTTTAAAAAAAGATGATCAAAACCCTGCGCACAGCCTTAAAATTTACAGTTTTTTTACAAACGAATATAAAAACCCAGAATTTTACATTTTTCAGTGTTTCTAAAGCCCAACACACACAAACGACAATCCAGTAGCAATTCGACTGCAAAATTGCCGTCGGTGCAGTTGAACTGCCGCTGAGTTGCCGTCGATACCGACTGCACTACCACTTCATTTTTGACGTCGGGCTGACTCTGGCTTGCAGTTCTGCTGCCGTCGTGTGTGTGTTGACACGACTGCAAGCCGACGGCAGTACAGCGTCACCTAGGCAACAATAGGAGCGCTGAAGATAAAGTTGACGCTGGCTTGCAGTCCTGTTGCCGCCGTGTGTGTGTTGACTCGACTGCAACCCGACGGCAATTTTGCAGTCAGCTGGCTGACAATACCGACGGCTACCGGCGGCAATCACCCATTGACGCAGGTTGCCGCTCTGTTGACGTCGCCCGTGTGTGCGGTCTATTAAATTGTGTATTTAATCCCATTGAATTGTATTACTGTCAGCAACCGACGGCAATTTTGCAGTTGAATTGCCGCTGGATTGCCATTCGTGTGTGTTGGGCTTAAGACAGAAAATTAACTTGAAGAAAATACGACCTAAGAAAGAAGAGCAGTACGAATACTGAGAAGATAAGCTCGTAATAAGAAAGATAAAAGATTCTTGAACACTGAAACAGTACTAAATTGCAGGAAAATAGTCAAACATCAACATTATTTGGTCAATTGACAACAAGATTCAATCTAAGTTGTTGGTTAATCAAATCTAGGTATAACACTGAACTTTGCAAACAATTCTTAAGTTGTAACTAATAACTTTTAAACTATCCATTTAACTGAATATCAGTTATTTTTCCTACAGTTGCCCAACAAAGTGGCTATTTATACACTCATTATAATACGCAAAACAGCTGATTCCTGTACTCTTTTACTTTGCTGCACTCAAGCTGACTTTACCGCACCAATTTTCTTTGTCGCACTCCAGGTGTGCCAACTGCAGGAAAAATTTTATGTACAACTTGTGCTGAAAGTATCTTTGCTGCACTTGAGAAACTATTCCACACTCGCCTTCAGCTCTTGCGTATTGCATTTCCCCCATGCAGCAAAGAGCTACTTTGCGCACTAGTAACACGTTACACAAATAACTATAAGCGCTTACCATGATCTTTTAATGTATTCTATCTTAGTATGGAGTAACGCATTAAAGCAAAACCTTGATAGGGAGTTTAATAAGATCCAAAAGAAAGCTGTTACGTATATGGGAAAAGCAAACATTTTGGTAGATTCAATTAGACCGCTGTTGAAGAGACTTGGGGCCATATTTAAGAACGTTTCTTATCAAAGACGACTTGGATAAGTTATACTTGGCATCAATAAGTCTTACTCACACTTACAAGTTCACAAAGAGTGAGTGTCTGTATCTGTAACACTAAATACCAACCCAGCTCCCCCAACAATGGCATGACTCTTGATAAATAATTTAACACTACTAATTTACATTAAACAACACTAATTTACACTAATATAAGAATTTGCACTTCCTAAATATTTCAGGGACAACTGGGTCGGCTTGTAACCTCACTTTTCAGCTCATAAACTCACTTATTATGATCAGTGCTTCAACTTACAGTTAGTCTCCTAACTGTACCTTGCTATATGTGTATGAAAAAAACCTATACATTATAGGTGAAAAAGAGTTATATAAACTAAAATATTAATGTACATGATTGTAATACACGAAACCAGTGACGTAGCCAGGGGGGGTCCTGGGGGTCCGGACCCCCCTTCCGGTCCTAAATTTTATATAATTTTCATTAAATTAAACGTAAAATAAGACAAAGCACAGATGTTGGTGTTATTTTCAATGCCAGGAGAGCTAAAAAAGACTGTTCTAGGGCCTCTATTTTTTCAAAAAATTTCCAGGGAAGTACCCCCAGACCCCCCCCCCCCCCCATTTCAAAATCTTGGCTACGTCACTGACGAAACCAAGGAGATTATCACCTAGAGAACCGTACTTATATTGTTAAGAAATCTGTAACAAGCTACCAGTTTCTAAAGTCTTGGAAATATCGGAATATTAAAAAACAATGAAATTGATAAAGCTTTTTATAGAGTACAAGAGTTCCTTTCAAATCAAAATTAAACCTTACCTCAACTAATTTAAATTGTAATTGTGGTAACCAGTGAATAAGAATGATAATATTGTACTGTATATAATTGTTGATCTGACGACTTGTTTTATACTCCATAGCCGGAGTCTTCAAGACGTAATCTTAAAAAGAAACTAGAAATCAGTTTGTATGCCTAAACCCACTTCACACAATTATTGAGTCATTGTCATATAATATTTAAATAAACACCTACAGAAATAACTTGACTATTTATTTATTCAATTTAACTGAATTTCACAGTGAGATACTGTAGCTTTTTTATCTTCATGTAAATGAAAAAACGACGATTACGTGGTTTCGTACATGCAGTATACCGCACGCAACGCGTTCAGAGGATAATGGAAATCCACTCAACTTCCGGTTTTTGCATCTCAACATCAGCCATCTTTGTTTCCTCCATCTAACAAAACAATTATTCCGAATAAAAGTGGAGAGACATCGAAAAAATTTAAATTCGTATAACCTTTACCTTGTCTCACCTTGTACAGTACTAGTCAAACTAATAAAAATCTACGCAGCTATGTGTGTAAGCTGTCTGTGTCAAGGTGGAGCCAAATAAACAGGCTCGCCCCACCAAATCTTGTTTTAATTTAAAAAAAGAGGAAAATCTAGTTCCTATATGAATGTAACAAACATAAAATTAAGGAAAATTGGTACACCAAGGTGGCAATCATTTCCGATTTGGTTTAATATCGTAAGATCTTCTATAACGTAAGGGTGTCCATTGAAACACTAATCTACCAATTATACAACAAAACATGAAAAACTATATAAAAAGCAACTTTTTTCAAAAATATAATGGTTTGATGCTACTGTATCGTAACCATTTGAACACTTGTCATCTATCAAACAATAAACAACAAAACTGCAATGTTTTCATGTACAGTGAGTACCATAGCCGATGTCGACTGTATGTCTGTATGTGACTCTTCATACTTCAACATTGGTTCAAAGAGCGTACTACGCAAACGAGGAGTGAGGTAGGTTGCGATCGCTTTCCTCACTGAGTTGAAAGAGTCCACCGAAATAAATTCTGAAGCTATGCCTTTGGTTGCACAGGCGAGTGTGTATAATATATAGCACACCTCCACTTTTCGCATCCACCCATCATTCAACAGAGACGTTTGGAAAGCAACACAATTGTAGACTTTTTTGTTTCTGAGATGAAAAAAGCAATTCACCTCAAGCGAAATTAAGGCAAAACTACAATTAATTATATATCATAAAAACATTTCTTCTTTAAATTAAAATCAGGGAGCAGCTCAGGAGTTACTCAGGGAGTAACAATGAGACCCAAATACCAAGTTGACAGAAATAATACAATCGAACCAGCAAGTTCTTTAACTTAATTTTTTCAATAAATTGTTAAATATGGTCGTATTTAGAGGTAAATTTTAAATCCTTTCTTCGCATCTAGGCCTACTGCACGTGTGTACCAATTTTAGCTTTTTTAGTCGCGTAGTTCTTGAGAAACTGTGATAAATAAGTCAGTAATACTGACTTTAATCTAATGAATTTAATGCGATTCTCTATTCTTCATAATTTTTATTTCAATTTAAACGGATTCTCTTGCATTCAGGCAAGTAATAGCGTTAATGTCAGAACAGTGATTGAGTCAGATAAGATAAGACAATAACAAACATAATATTCAAATGAAGATTGGGCTATAAACGTGTTCATAAACAATAATCAACCAGACCAGGAAGATAACATTGCATTTCTAGTAGTTTTGTTGGATAGACGATTGACCTGGGCTCCATACATTGAGAAAATATGTTGTAAAATTTCATCTGGGGTATTTGTCATGCGACTGCTTACTGGATTAAATGATAAAAAGTTACTTATTACAGCTTACCGTCACATATTAGGTGTGCTATCTTAGTATGGGGTAATTCATCAAAACAAAATCTTGTTAGGGTATTCAAGATCCAAAAGAAAGCTGTTAGGCCAGGGACACACGAGCCGGCGGAATCGCCGGCCGGTTTTGAGGCCGGCTTCCGGCGAAGTAGAAGTACACAGGAAGGCATAGGGAAGGACACACTGCGGCCGGCCGGCAAAACAGCCGGCCCGGCGGGCAAAGGACCCGGCGGAACAGCCGGGTATTCTCTACTTCGCCGGCCGGCAGGTAGCACGGCATTGTACAAATAGAGATGAACACACGGCCAGGCAAACAGCCGGACCTGCCCATGCCACTCCACCAGTCGTAGATGGAAATAATTAAGAGTTGATTATATTATAAATAATTAATCTTGAAAACTAGAAACCTTGAAATTGATGTCTTCCACATCCACATTCACATCCTCCTACGCTCTTTTTCCCCAGAAAATGTGTTCTCTCAGAATTCACCTCGTTTGTAGACACAGAAACAGGTTCAATTTTTAATAAAAAGGCATTTTTTATCTAAATTACCGCGAAATTACTAAGTCAGGAAAAGAGAAAAAATTTAAGCAATTTATTCTGAAGAGGCAGAAGAGAGAAAACGTAACTACTTACACAGTACTTGATCCTATTATAAGAAAAAAAGTCAACTGCGTTTGGAGAACTGACACAATTGAACCAAAACTATTATTTACAACAATCACGTAATTTATCCGATATATCAAGGGTATAAATATTCCTTCTCAACATCGTTTAAAAATGTACTAGTTGATACAAAATAGAAATAACTAAAGCATAACCGTACATAACAATACCATAAACGCAGCATGTTGAAAAATAGAATAGCAATGAAAAAAATGGCACTCCAAATAATAAAACTCACGATCACGAACTCAATTAATATACATACAGTAAGAGTATTTTACCTCTTATCTTGAAGAAAAGCTCGTCCAATGTAGTTAAGGACATACGAAAATAATTAAAAAACTTATTTGGGTCATTCCTGAGCTGAAGAAATAAAGAATAGAATGCTCCATGAAGCTGTCTTTGTTCTAGAATGGGATGAACCCAAATACTCCGGCGGTGTTTCCTCTTTCTCCTGTGGTGGAGCAAACATAGCACGGTCAATTTTTTCGGTGTTGACTATCATTTCTAACACACGACTGATTCTCCAAGTTCATTTCACTCAATTTATTGTCGCCAGCTCCGGCGGAACCGCCGGCCGGCAGTTTCAGTGTGTTCTGGTATTCCAACTGTCGCCGGCTCGTGTGTCCCTGGCCTTAGGTGTATGGAAAGAGTAAATAGATTAGATTCGTGTAGGCCGTTGTTCAAGAGACTTGGTCTCCTAACTGTACCCTGCTTATATGTGTATGAAGCTACTTTATACTGTATGTAAAAAAAATTGTGATATTAACCAAAATCTTGACGTACACGATTATAACACAAGAAGCCGAGGAGATCATCACTTGGTGAGTCATAAAAGTAGCTTATTCAAACAAGAACCTAGTTAAGCCTCAACTCAACTAATTGATATACTGTAGTAATAAATTATGGTAACTAGTGTATAAGAGTATAAGATTGTATAATTGTTAATCTGATTTGTATTATACTCCTTAACTGGAGTCTCCAAGACGTAATCTACAAAAAAAAAGACACGAGCGCTCGCACCAAATACAGAATGGTAACAGCTTAGGTTCGGCCAGCAAAAAAGACTGTTCTCTGCTGTGAAACCACTTACCGGTTGTTCTGAACCCACATAAAACTGTAGGTCCAACTCATTACCCAAACACAGATCTACAGTCTATGCTTTACCCTCCGAAAAAATATTCATTCATAATCTAACTTGTTCATTCTTAAGTATAATAATATTTAGTTATTATTTCTGTTGTACTAAAATTGTAAATTTGTTTGAGGAAGTGATAGTCGTGAGCCGTAGCAGGTATTTGTTCAATCAGATTAGATAAGCAAGGCTACCCTGGGCCCTCTCTGTAAGGGTGACAGATTGGATTGGCCAGCAAAAAAAAACTGTTCTCTGCTGTAAAATCACTTCCGGTGGTTCGGAAACATCCTAAAGTTGTAGGTCCAACTCTTAATCACCATCATCCAACTCATTACCCAAGCACAGTTATACATTATAATTATGTGGGCTTCAAATTGAAAAAAGTAGATGTAATAAATTTTAAATTACCACTTTAATTTTATAATCTAACTAGCGTAGCGAGATCTTAGTTTTGACTCGTGACTCGCGGCTTTTTCTGTATGTTTGTGGGTTTGTTTGTATGTTCGACGATAACATTCGAACTCTTATACCAACTTCAAATTTTGAATACGCATTCTTGGAACCTTTATACAGATCAAGTTCGTTTGCCAATGAAATTGACCTATTCCTTCATCCTTTTTGTTGCGAAACAAAAGGATAGGTTCTCAGGAAATCATCACTGTAGGGAATATTATGATGGGGCAAAAATCATATGGAATAGTAAATTTGATTTCCAATCGGAGCCCATGTAATATAATGTGGGGAACAGCTGATAGAAGGCAGCAATTTTTAATTAGCATGCTACAGTGACAATAAATTTAATAGTGTAGCCGGAGCCATTGAATGTGGGGAAATCATATGACAAATGATTGGCAATGTAAATATGAACAGCTGATGATACAGATTCAATTTTTAGATGTTTGAATAATGTTACAATGAAAACATTTTTTTGCTTTGCTTTAAATAATTGTGCCATATTTGAAGTTTGGTAAGTAAATAAGTAAATTATTTATTGTAAGTAAATTATTATTCATTATGGAGTTAAAAAAAAAAATAACTAGTGAGCACAACGGGCTGGAAAACTTGCTTGCAAACAACTAATTTTGGAAAGGAAACTCATTTGGGAAGCTTATCGTAGGGGAAGGTGGTAACGAAAAACGGCTGTTTTGAAAATAATGATTTAGATAAAATTCACAAGACATATATCACTTGAAGTTCAATTTCATTGTTGCTCTGATACACACATTCATTTTCCACAAAAAGGACCTACCGTACTCATACACCTACATATCAGGGCAATGGAATTCGTGTATCAATCTATAGAGAAAATATATTTACCACATGAAAAACAGCTGTTTATATATCCATATATCAGGGCAATGAAATTAGTATATCTACTTATAGATCCTATAAAAAGCCTGATCGCATTTATTCACCTACAGCTGATGATAGCTCAAAATATATTTTGAAATCTTTTGCGAATTCCATATGGTGAAAACAAATATTTTCTTAAATATAGTAATATATAGATATATTAATGAAGGGGTGAGAACCTATCCTTTTGTTTCGCCTCAAAAAGGATGAAGGAGTGGGTCAATTTCATTGGCAAACGAACTTGACCTGTATAAAGATACCAAGAATCTGTGTTTCAAATTTGAAGTTGATTGATAAAGGCGTTCGAAAGTCATCGTGGAACATACAAACACACAACGCCTCGAGCCTCAAGTCAAACGGAAGAACTCGCTTCGCTCGTTCAATAATAACTATTAATTGGAAATTGGACATTGGAAATCCGCCAAGACCTGGAAAAATCGGGCATTGAAGTGGCCGATGTCACAGACCGAACCAGCTACAATACAAAAATCAGCAAAAGGGAAGTAGAGTCAGAGAGAAACCATAAGAAGACGGGAGCCAAGTGGACAGAAGAATGAAGAGCCATAATGAGAGAAAAATTGCCTGGCAGAGAAGGAAACTCACTTCTGAGTGAGCTTTGCGGGATCAGTTCTCTGGTCTTTTTCGCATATAATAATAATAATAACCTAGGCTGGTGCAATTTATTTATAATAAAAAATGCTTGTCTCTTCACACAAAAATTAGACACTATAATACAGTAATCAAACCTTCAATGCTAAATGTCAGTGAAACCCTGAATCTCAACAGGAAAGCCAATATGAAAAATTTGAAGGAGGAAAGGAAAATAATTAGGAAAATTCTTGGTCCAATATTAACTGAAAATGGTTATAGATTACAGAAAAATAACATAGTTGAAGAACATTCAAATATAGCAACTGACATGAGAAAAAGACGCCTTAAATTTTATGGTCATATTATGAGGCTTCCTGATCATAGAATTACAAAAAAAAAATATGGTAAAATATGTAGCTTCGCTTGACAATGGAGGAGAATGGATTCAAAATGTTAAAAAAGATCTAGTTCTGGCAAAAATTACTGATAATTACTGACATTTCCAATCGAAATAACTTTAGAACAAAAATTAATAAATGGGAAATTATTCCAGAGGTTAAAGCTCCAAGAGTCGGAACAAGATGGAGTGAAGAAAGAAAAGCTGCTTTTTCTCAGAAAATGACAAGCTGATGGGCGAACAGGAGGGACACCACCAAGTCCAATAAGTGATCATCATTTTGCTCAGCGTCTTCCACTTCGGGAGCTCTACGGCTAATAACAGGGGTGCCCACCCCCCCTAAGACTCATGACGCCCCCTCCCTAAATTTATTAGCCCCCCACCCATAAATTAGGCCCCCCAAAAAAATGCGAAAAAAGCCCCCCGTATTCTTTCGAAAACGAAAAGAAGATTTTTATAACTATTGAAAAATTCAAGCCCAGTCGATAATATACAAAATGTATGTATATTTCTTGAGATTCTTTACATAGGTAACAATTTTTTGTAAAGATAAAAAAGAAATATCAATGAAATTAATCTATGAACTTCTGCTCAATAAACTTAATTGCAAAATAGCTAAATAACAATTTGAACCTGAATGGTTTTTTAAACAATAAAATATTAATTACAAATACACAATCTATATAAATAAAATTAGAGTTTTGTCTGTACATTTATCAGAATTGTATATTTTTTGGTTATTTTCACGTTTTATACATTAAATAAGCCGAAAATAATCTTATCTCACTTTCTGTCTGTCTGTCTGTCTGTCACGGCCCCAAAGGCATTTTACGCGGCCTTCTCCTCAAAAACGAGAGCATCGATCGGGATTTTAGTTATTGAGTGTAAGTTATTTTGCAGTGCTTTCGTTTGCATGTACATTTCATATTGTATGTTCACACAATACTGTTTCGACTGGATCCAGTAAAAAAGCTGTTCTAGCCGATTTCTACATTCGGTTTTGTCTTCGAAAACTGTATCGCTAAAATCAGCTGTACCGCAAGATAACTGTATCCGTATCCGGTGGCACATGTATTGTACCGGTAATGGATGTGTTCAAACGATACGCTTATTACGCTGGAAGCAGTCTTCAGATCGTCAGCATTGATCTTCTTCATTGATATTCTTCAGCATTGATCTTCTTATTAGTGAATTCCAGTGTCCAGAAATGGAAGATATTAATTGTGAAAATTTAATTTCTTTAATATATGAGAGACAAGACTTAAGATTAATATAAAAATAAAGAGAGAAAATTATCAGCGCGGCGAGAAATGTGTGGAATATTGAAACCAGAATTTGCGTACTTTGATCAAAATTCAAGAGAAACCTTCAGTAAGAAACTTATTTAAAAAAATCTTACACAAATAAAAAAAATCCTGGACTGGAATAAATAAAACTGAACTGGAAGAAGGAGGAGAGCACAGCAATAAGCAGCAAAGCCGGACCGTGTGAACATCACAGTACAGTTGACGCCGTACAGTAAAAAAACCGTACCGCAAAAAAACTGTATCGTCTGAACGGGGCCTAAGCTGCTAACAACTTCATGATCGTTGCTATCAAATAAAACATATTTTAAAACAAAAAATAAAACCGACTTCAGTGAAATGATAAAAGTATTTCATATTTCATATTGTATGTTCACACAATACTATTTCGACTGGATCCAGTAAAAAAGCTGTTCTAGCCGATTTCTACATTCGGTTTTGTCTTCGAAAACTGTATCGCTAAAATCATCTGTACCGCAAAATAACTAACCGTATCCGGTGGCACATGTATTGTACCGGTAATGGATATGTTCAAACGATACGCTTATTACGCTGGAAGCAGACTTCAGATCGTCAGCATTGATCTTCTTCATTGATATTCTTCAGCATTGATCTTCTTATTAGTGAATTCCAGTGTCCAGAAGTGGAAGATATTAATTATTTGTGACAATTTAATTTCTCTAATATATGAGAGACCCGCCTTGTGGGACAAGACTTAAGATTAATATAAAAATAAAGAGAGAAAAATGTGTGGAATATTGAAACCAGAATTTGCGTACTTTGATCAAAATTTAAGAGAAACCTTCAGTAAGAAACTTATTTAAAAAATCTTACACAAATAAAAAAAATCCTGGACTGGAATAAAAAAAACTGAACTGGAAGCGCAATGGAAGAAGGAGGAGAGCACAGCAATAAGCAGCAAAGCCGGACCGTGTGAACATCACAGTACAGTTGACGCCGTACAGTAAAAAAACCGTACCGCAAAAAAACTGTATCGTCTGAACAGACTAAGCTGCTAACAACTTCATGATCGTTGCTATCAAAAACGCCGAAACATATTTAGTCTTATTTCTAAACATAATCCGTACGAAGGACGGCACAATAGCTATTTAATATAAAATATCAGTACTTCATTGGCCACCAACCCAGAGACTTGGAAAAAATACAACCAAAGTCAATTAAAAGCCTTTAGAAATAATAAAGAGAAATCCGAGTTTGATATACTGTATAATACAGAAGAAACGAATGGTGAAATTAATGTAGAGATGATATCTAAAATTTCTCCTTTATAATTTATATTTTTCAATTTACATTTTATTTCCAATAACTTTATGGCAGAGAGTTTTTTAAAGCTTATAGCTTTTTAGCTACAGAAACTTAAAAAATACACTGTATCAATTTAAAAAGCGAACACATTCGCTTCCATGTAAAATATTATATTTCCTAAAAATCACTTCATTTTAATACAACCAAAACCGGGTACGGTATAATTAAAAGTAACGCTTTGTGCACAAATTTTGCAAACTAGTTCTTAAAAACAACATGATTGGGCCTAACATTACATCATGTGACATTGTAGACCGAGAAGATGGAATTTGTTATATTCTGTAGGAAATATGAACGGAAGACTTATCGGTAGTCTATTGAACATTTATTCGGAAGTAATTACTCAGGGTTGTTGGATATTTTTGTAAAGCAATGATTGAAGAACGAAACAGATGATCAAATAAATAAGATGACGTTTAATAACGTAGAATAAATCATATTTTAAAACAAAAAAAGAAACCGACTTCAGTGAAATGATAAAATACTCACTTACTAAAAAGTTTAAAATAAAGTATTTACTTTAAACTGAGAAAATTTTAAATTTCATACAAGTAATCTTTTGAAGTCGGCGCCAAATATTTTATAAAGATGATAAGAAATTCTATCTAATATCAAAACTAACACTGTATTTTTTTGGAGGATGAAGCCCACATAGGTCTGAGAGTTTTGCGTGGGTAATGAATTGGATGATGGAAATTGATGAGTTGAACCTACAGTTCTAGATGGGTTCCGAACCACCAGGAAATGATTGATAAGAAATTCTATCTAATATCAAAACTAACACTGTATTTTTTTGGAGGATGAAGCCCACATAGGTCTGAGAGTTTTGCGTGGGTAATGAATTGGATGATGGAAATTGATGAGTTGAACCTACAGTTCTAGATGGGTTCCGAACCACCAGGAAATGATTGATAAGAAATTCTATCTAATATCAAAACTAACACTGTATTTCAATTAAATATGTGATTTACACTCACTTTTACTGAAATACAGTAATTGATAAGAAATTCTATCCAATATCAAAACTAACACTGTATTTCAATTAAATGTGATTTACACTCACTTTTACTGAAATACAGTGTCAGTTTTGATATTAGATTGTTCAATTATTTCGTCATGGAAAACATCACAGAGTAATTCTGTTATATTTTAGAAGTTTATGGGAAATTTGGCGCCGAATTCAAAAGATTACTTGTATGAAATTTAAAATTTTCTCAGTTTAAAGTAAATAATTTATTTTAAACTTTTTAGTACGTGAGTATTTTATCATTTCACTGAAGTCGGTTTCTTTTTTTGTTTTAAAATATGTTTTATTTTAAGCTTTTTAGTTGAATTTTCAAACTTTGAAAACATGAGAAATTTCTTAAAGCCTACATTATGAAATATTTATCAAATTAGCAAGCCAATAATTAATTTATAACATCCAAACTTAAGTAACTAAAAATCCACTTATAAGAAAAGATAAACTAAGGAAAATTCTACAACGTTTTATTTAATGTGGAATATTGTATTTAGGAGAATTATAATCGCGAAAGGCTTCTTAAAAGTGAAATGGCTTTTGATTCATTTTAATGTAGTCCCTTTCAGAATAACCCTACACTGAAATAGTAGTCCTATATTACGGTTGTAACAAGTGCGGAAAATGTTGTTTAATGTATGAGTATGGTAAGCTAATGCAGTAGTCGAGTGCAGTGTTATCATATGAGTATGGTAAACATCTTCCCAGACGAGTTATGTACGATATTTTCTGTGATATTAGTAATATATATATATTTTTAATATAAAAAACATAAACTTTGAGCTAGTACAACAAGCATCATCAAACATAACCTCAAAATAGCCTATTGTATGAACATTTATTTAATGGCAAATAAATATTCTTAATCCATCACAGCAGTGAAACTAAAAATACTTCTGAGATCAGCTGTTTTTCCAAATTCTTGGAAGAATTTGATGAAAAATTAACAACTTTGAAAAATATTGTTAAATTATTTTTTTGAAATTAACGATTTCAAAAACATTTTTCACTCCAACTCATGATTGAAACTAAATAACCTTATTCCTACAACTCCATAACATTAACTAAATTATTCACAATTTTCATATGAACAGAAATATTATATTCTTCTTATTCTCAATTCAAATTAAGTTCACATGATTGGTCAAAACAGGACATTACAGGCTTGTTTCTCACTGAACCAGCTTTGGGTAACCGATGTCGTTTACCCGGCATAATTGCATTGCATCATATGATTTCGAAAACCGTCTAGATGTAAAGCGCTCCATATGATACAATGATCAGCCTGGTAAACGACACCGGTTATCCGATTGGCGGTTATGTGTGGAACTATCCTATTCAAACTTGATTGAAATGAAGACATCGAAGAATGCTCCTTTTTGTTTAATATTGGGCTAAGTATTGGGCCGATCCTTGCGAAACTTGTATGGGACCACCGCTGAGCGATGCTCTTTCATTTAAAAAAAATTCATCGAAATCGGTTTAATATTGTTTGAATGATTGATGTACAAACATAAAAAAAAACAGGTCGAATATAGTAACCTTGTTGTTTTTGGAAGTCGGTTAAAAAGCCGAAACATATTTTGTCTTATTTCTAAACATAATCCGTACGAAGGACGGGCACAATAGCTAGTAACCATTAAAAATAATAATTTTAATATGATAGCAACTAAAGTTATCAGCTGTAATGAATCAATCAAGCTTTAGATTTCAAAATAGTATTTCAAGTTATCATCAGCTGTAGATGAATAAATGTGATCTGCACCAGCACCTTTTCATTATAGCATGCAAGCAAGCGAGTTCTGCAGTCTCGGGAGGCTGCTAACTAGTTGGATAATTTTTTTAAATATTGAATTAGCAGATTAATGTTAATGTAAAAAACGAATAAAAAATCATAATGTAAGATCTATTTTGATCCAACAACCTGCAAGTAAACCGAATAGAACGTAACATGCTAATGGAAGGCAATAATTTAATTTAAAATGGAAACAGAAACTGCTATAGATACTTGACTGAGACTGGAATGCTTAGAAACTAGTCAACAAAATAAATTGTGCAAGATCCACTATATTGCCATGGTCATGCCTGCACATACTCCAATAATTGTTAAAGTTTTTGTGACGCACTAAAATGAGCTTCCAATTTACATACCTATGTTTCTATTTCCTTCGACAATCTAGATTTTAAAGCGGTTGTTTCTTTACTACTGTTCTTTTTTATTAAACTATTCAACTCAGGAATCTGAATTTCTTAGTAAATTTATTATTATTGTCAACAAAGTGAAATAAACTACTTATAAGAAATATTTTGCCTTATTGTGGCTTGGTATAAATTAAGTTTTTTACATCTCAGATACAAAAAAAGCCTACATCAATTGTGCTGCTTTCCAAAAGTCTGTGTTGAATGATGGCTTAGACGCAGGAAGTATCTCAGAGGTTTACTAGATAGTGTACTCTATCACTTGCGCAGCCAGACTGTGTAAACGTGGGAGTGGACAGAGAGTGGAAGTGGCTGTGCGCAGAGTTTTTGTTCATAATTTTTTTCGAAGTTTTGTTGTATTGGATGTTATTAGGGCTTTGAAATGTTATCTATTACTACGAGAACAAGTTTTATCATAAATTATTTTGTGAAATATGGGGTTCAAAGTTTAATTTTTTGGTTTTTAGGGGCAATTGATTTTCCCTACGACTGATTTTAAACTTTTAATGAATTTTCTGTAACTAAAAGACACTTCGAAGAATACACATATTTCTACTCCAAACAAGCAATTCGTTTTTTCAAATTCATTTTTTAAATCTGTAAAAAATTATTTTGAAAAAAAATATTTGTTGCATTAAAATTAAAGAGATGTCATTTTGTTCCTCAAGGTTTCTTACAGTTATGCATAATTTATCAAAAGTTTAAAAACACTCGTAGATGAAATCAATTGCCCCCAAAACTGAAAAATTTCAACTTTGAATCCCCATATTTCATAAAATAATTATTGATGAAAATGTTTTTTCCTCAGCAATAGACAGCATTTCAAAGCCCTGTGGTCTTGGCATGTACAACTCTGTTAGCTTAATGAGGGAAGCAATCGCAACCTACCTCACTCCTCATTTGCGAAATACGCGCTTTGGAACAAAACATAATGTTCAGGTCTGAAGAGTCACCTACAGTCAAAATCGGCTCACGATACATCCATAGGAAATAATGCGTCAATTTTTATAGGAAATTTATAATTCGTGAGGAAACTCAGGATTTATCCTGTCAATTCGCCTATAATCACAACATTAAATCTATGTATTTTACCATCATTATCAAGTTAGTTCTAATTTTCAACAGTAGCGTATATTATTTAAATATTGAATAATTTCCCAATATTATTCCATTCCCGGCTGTCGGTCCCGGCTGCCTAAAAACAGTCGTTAAGTCACGTCAGAGGCCTTGAACTTATTCAGGTGCGACCTGATAACTCTGACACCAGACCTGAGCCAGCCAGGTCACACGATATTATTATTATTATTCCATTCCCCATAAATGCTGCAATCAATGCAATATCTCAGGCTCTCAGGAATTCTAGGTAACTAGCAATTCACACAACCCAATCGATCAGAGTTTCTCTCGCAACTTGTCTCGATAGATCCTAGATTCTACACTGCTCTAAGCCTTCTATGTGTAGCGAATATGAAATTGGAGAGAATAGAGAGAAAGAAGGCACAGTGGTTCTTGGCGTTATCTGCTACGTAAATGTTTACTTCTAAGCAATTAATTACTCTGCTTTTGACACTTTTATGGTGTTTACTTGGACCTTTGTAGAATGTTCTAGTTGTTTGATTAGAAATTAATGGAGTCTTATCGAATATTATGGAAGGCGTGAAGGTCTTTCATTGTTTATTTTAGAAATCAGTAGATTGACTGCAAGTCGTTAAATTTCACATGAAAAGTTAATATTAACAACGCAGTTCGTCATGGAACAAGAAATCCAGGAATCAGTAGAAGTTGACAGAAAATTCGAGAGATATTTCAATTATGAAAATTTATATAAATAGAGGTAGACTTTTGTAGTTCAGTTGTCTTAGAAATTCGTCGTGATAAACAAGTTGTGACAGTTCTATATATCGTGCCTATATAGTTATAATTCTTTCTCTGTGCCTATAGTGATAATTCTTTTTCCTATTTAATTCATACCAGTGAGCTACTAAATAGTTTTTATTGTATTACGGACTAGTGCTACGTAAGTTAAGTGTTCTTTTTCGACGATTCTTTTTGGATATTATTGGACAGTTTATTGTACAGTTATTAATTAATATTAGATCGGCCTTTTAACTTTTAGTGATTGATTTTTGTACAGTTTATTGAAAACTCAACAATATCGTGTTATCTGTTTTTAATTGCTTATTTTTTTGTAAGACATTATTGAATAGTGAGTGTTGTGATTATTTGTGTAAATAAAGTGCGAGTGATAAATTTAAGTATTGCCAGCGTTATTTTAGACATAGAACCCGTAACAATTGGTGTCAGAAGTCAGGGATTCTTTTGTATTTTATTAAAAATGGCTGGCAAAATTACATTGTGCGATTTAAAAGTGGCCGATCTCAAACGTGAATTAGAGGACCGTTATCTAGAAACATCTGGAAAGAAGTCTACTTTACAAGACCGTTTTCGTGAGGCGTTATTGGAAGAAGGAGAAGACCCAGCGACCTAACTCTTCGAGACTCCAGATACAAAATTAATTTCATCCATGGAGGGCAAGCTACAGGAAAATTTAACATCCATGGAGGGCAAGCTACAAGAAAATTTAACATCCATGGAGGGCAAGCTACAGGAAAATTTCACATCCAAGGAGGGCAAACTACAAGGCGAACTTCAGGATATGAAAGGTGAGCTTCAGGAAAATATGCCATCCATGAAAAATGAATTGCAAGAAGCCATGGAAGAAAAGGTTAGAAATCTTGCTGATTCTGTGAATCAAGAAGTCAACAAGGTGAAGGAAGACTTCAAAATAATGGAAGATCGACTACAGGAAGACTTCAAAACCATGGAAGGTCGACTGCAGGAAGATTTGAAAACCATGGAAAATCGACTTAAGCAGCTGGAGTGTGGTACTGGAACTTCAAGAAGTAACCAAGAAGTAAGTAAATCTTCAATTTTTCCTGAAATAGTCATCTCAGAAAAGTCAATGATGGATGCTAAGGAGGAAGATCTACAGAAACAGCCAGTAGTTATACCAGTAGCACACCGGACTGCCTACCTACGATGGAAAAACACCTCTAGAAGACTACCAAACACTGTTTGAGTCAGCAGCTGAGTTCCAGGGGTGGTCACCAGCAACAAAGGCCTACGTTCTGAGGATGAATCTCCGAGGTGAAGCATTGGCGATTGTTCACTCAATACCATCAGCTGAGAATTGGAGTTTCAGTGAGCTGTGGAGACGACTGGAGATGCGATTTGGCAACAAACACCTGGAACAGTTGTACCGATCTCAGCTTGATAATAGGGTGCAGAGGCCCAATGAATCCCTACAAGAATTTGAGGCTGACATCGCTCGACTTGTTAGGACTGCATATCCATCTGCTGATGACAACACATACGAAAGTCTTGCAGTAGAGACATTTTTGAATGGATTGAGAATACCAGAGACCCAACAGTCCATCAAACTGGCTAGACCCAAGACATTAAATGATGCTTTGGCCCAGGCATTGGAGTTTGAAGCAGTTTGGCAGTCAGTACCAGGCCATTCTAAGGTATGGGCTATGGAGGCTGAAGTCATGGATGCAAGCACAATCCAGAAGATAGTTGAACAGGTTCTGGAAAAGTTGTGATCCTTGATGAAGGAGGTTCGATGCTGGGCATGTGGAAAACTTGGACATGTTAGAAGCAAGTGTACCACCAAACCAGGTGAGAAGAAGGAGCAGGTAAACTAAAGAGGGTTGATAGGGAGGGGCAGCTGTCAACCCACAAGCAGAAGGCCCCAGTAAGAAAAGCAGAGGTGGCATCTCTTGCTGGCAGCAGAAGTAGTTTGTATATAGATGGCAGTGTGGATGGACAAGCAAGACAACTACTTATTGACACAGGAGCTACCATGACCATCCTGAATAGGAGCGCAGTCTGTGATGAGAAGAAAATCAAGTCAACAAGGTGGACACTCTGTACAGCTACAGGGGATTTGGCCACAGTTTTTGGTGAGACAGCTGCTACCCTCCTTATTGGTGGCAGTAACTTCAAGCATCAAGTGTTAGTGGCAGATATACAAGAAGATGTTATACTTGGGATGGATTTCTTCAACAAGTTTGGTCTCAAGTTGGACTTGAATAAGAAAACTGTTGTAATTGGACAAGAAGAGGTCATACTTCACCCAGGGAAGCCAAGCAGTAGCAGAGTATTGTTACTCACCGACATCACCCTACCAGCAAGGAGCCAGGTTGTGGCCTATGGGAGAATACAGGATCACATGGAGGAAGGGCAGAGTGCACTATTGGAACCAGCAGGACAAGAGGAAAACTTGCATCAAGGAGTGTTAGTGGCAAGAACTTTATTTTGGACCAGCAACAAGTTTCCAGTATGCATCATGAATGTGAATGACTACAAGATCACTCTAAAAGGAGGAAGCATGCTTGGACACTGTTCAACAGCCTCATCAGTGGTGAGACAGATCCAGAAGTCTCAGCAAGTGAACCAAGGACTTCCAAAGGAACTTCAGGAATTCACTTCTACCACCTGCAAGAACCTTACAGCAGAACAGGCCACCAAAGTGAAAGACTTCATCACCAGATACCAGGATGTTTTCGAAATTGGGGCAGGTCCAAAAGGAAGAACAAATATTGTACAGCATGCAATAGATACTGGTGATGCTAGGCCCATACATCAAAATCCAAGGAGATTGCCATTAGCAAAGAGGGAGGAAGCCAGAAAAGTCATCAAGGAAATGGAAGAAGATGATGTGATAGAACCTTCAAACAGTCCTTGGGTTTCTCCAGTGGTGCTGGTGAAGAAGAAAGATGGATCATTAAGATTCTGCATAGACTATCGATTGCTGAATAATGTCAAAAAGAAGGATAGTTATCCTCTGCCAAGGATTGATGACACATTAGACAGCCTTGAGGGATGTAAACTATTCTCAATACTAGACCTCAAGAGTAGGTATTGGCAAGTGGGCATGAAGCCAGTGGATAAAGAAAAGACTGCTTTCTCAATAGGTGAAGGTCTTTGGCAGTTCAAGGTGATTCCATTTGGGCTGGGTAATGCTCCAGCTACATTCGAGATGCTAATGGAGAGTGTGTTGAGAGGATTGTCTTGGGAGACCTGTTTAGTTTACCTGGATGACATAATTGTCTTGAGAAAGTCCTTCAGTCATCATCTACACAACCTGGAGCAAGTATTCCAGAGGCTGAGGCAGGCGAATCTGAGACTGAATCCAAAGAAGTGCAACCTGTTCAGAAGACAAGTCCACTATCTGGGACATGTTGTGTCTGATGCTGGAGTTGCCCCAGACCCAGAGAAAATAGAGGCTGTAACCAAGTGGCCAGTTCCACATGACAAGCATGAAGTAAAAAGCTATCTTGGTCTGTGCACTTATTATAGGCGGTTTGTGAAGGGTTTCTCCAACATTGCTAAACCTCTGACCAAGTTGACTGAGGACAAGAGCAGCTTTGTTTGGGATGAGAACTGTCAACATGCATTTGATGAGCTGAGGCAAGCACTGGTTGATGCCCCCATCCTTGGTTACCCTAAGGCAGAAGGAAAATTCATCCTGGATACAGATGCCAGTAATGTGGCCATCAGAGGAGTACTTTCTCAGGAGCAGGAAGGAGTGGAAAAGGTAATTGCATATTTCAGCAAAGTTCTGTCAAAACCTGAGTGCAACTACTGTGTCACCCGCCAGGAGCTTCTAGCAGTGGTTAAGGCTGTTGGACACTTCCACAAATATCTTTATGGAAGACATTTTCTCCTGAGGACAGACCATGCAGCACTGAAGTGGCTACTTCGGTTCAAAACTCCTGAAGGACAAGTGGCATGCTGGATTGAACGACTCCAGGAGTACGATTTTTAATCAGTTCATCGAGCAGGGATCAGTCAAGGAAATGCAGATGCTCTTTCAAGGAGACCCTGTGAAGAAGATTGTAAGCACTGTTCCCACCATGACCACAAGGAAGGCATCTTGACAAGAACTACAGTCATTGCTGATCTTTGGGGAAGCAACAAGCTGCAGGAAGACCAGAGAAGAGATCCTGACTTGAAGCACCTCTGGGATTGGAAACATTCAGGACATGGAAGACCAACTTGGCAGGAAATAGCACCTCTATCTCAGAGTGTCAAAACCTATTGGGCACAGTGGGACTCCATTATTGAAAATGATGGTGTACTGAAGCGAGTGATTGAAAATGCAGCAGGGGACCATAAGAGGCTACAAGTGATTGTCCCAAACAACCACATACCTGAAGTACTGAGGAGTTTACATGATGGCAGTTCTGGTGGTCATCTTGGACTTCACAAAACATTGGAAAAAGTCAGAGAAAGGTTCTACTGGCCTAACTTGAAGGAGGACATCAGAGATTGGTGTAGGAAATGTACAACTTGTGCAGTGGCCAATGGTCCACAAAGGAAGAAAAGGGCACCAATGAAGACCTATAATGTTGGGGCACCATTTGAGTATGTGGCTATTGACATTGCTGGACCATTTCCCACAACCAATGATGGAAACAAATACATCTTAGTAGCCATGGATTATTTCAGTAAATGGGTTGAAGCATATGCCTTACCTAACCAGAAAGCAATCACAGTGGCTGATGTGTTGATAAAGCAGTTCTTCAGTCATTTTGGTGTGCCATTGGAGCTGCACTCAGATCAAGGGAGAAACTTTGAGTCAGAAGTGTTCAGCAGAGTGTGTGAGTTGATGGGCATCAGGAAGACACAGACCACTCCATTGCACCCACAGTCAGATGGCATGGTAGAGAGAATAAACAGGACCATGCAGCGATATCTGAGGAAAGTGGTTTCAGACAATCAGCATGACTGGGATCAACATCTCCATTTCTTTTTGATGGCATATTGTAGCTCCATTAATGAATCCACAAGGGAAACACCTGCTCGCATCATCTTTGGTAGAGATCTACGGCTACCCTGTGATCTTCAGTTTGGAAGCAAGCCTGGTGAGACATTTGAGGAGGAAGATTACATCACCCAACTGAGGAAGCACATGAATGAGATTCATGAGAAAGTCCACACCAATCTTGATGAAGCAAGCCTGAAGATGAAGGAATGGTATGACATCAAAGCTGACCAGGGTGGATATCAAGCAGGAGACCTAGTCTGGTTATACAACCCAAGGAGAATTCATGGCTACTCTCCAAAACTTCAAAATCAGTGGGAAGGACCATTTGAAGTTGTGACTAGGATCAATGATGTGGTATACCAGATAAGAAAGCCTCCAAGAGGAAAGCCAAGAATAGTACATTTCAATCATTTGACTCCATTCCATGGTAGCAATGGTGCTGAGGAAGAACACACAGCTCAGGTTCAGCATACTATATCACCAGAGAAGTCTACTGATGATTGCGGTTCAACAACAGTTGGGAAAATGATCCAGACATGTGAAAGGGATCTGTTCACCCTGCCCAAGGAGTATGCACTGGCACATTGTGTCACCAGCAACTTAGTGAAATCTCGAGGCATTGCTACAGTCTTCAGGAAGAAGTTTGGTGGTCTTGGAGACCTGGAACAACAAGGACCCAAGGAAGGAAATGTTCTTCATCTACAGCGGCATGGTCAACATCTCTTCTACCTGGTGACTAAGGGACAGCCAGAGATGAAGGCATCCTATGACATGTTGTAGACATGCTTGGTTCAGCTGAGGGACAAAATGCAGCAACTAGGAATAAGGAAACTTGGCATACCACGGCTTGGAAGCGGATATGATGGCCTGGATTGGACAATTGTGAAGCCAATGCTGGAGGAGGTGTTCAAATCCACTGGTGTCCAGATTACCATCTGCATCTACAACCCTTGGAAGACCAATGAGGAGCCAGCCAGTAACCAGAGCAGATCCAAACTAACATAAGTGCTTATGTTCTGGGACAGAACAATCTCTTAAGGTGGGGGTAGTGTAGCGAGTCTGAATTGGAGTTAATAGAGGGAAAGAAGGACAGTGATTCTCGGCGTTATCTGCTATGTAAATATTTACTTTTAAGCAATTAATTACACTGCTTTTGACACTTTTATAGTGTTTACTTGGTAATTAGGAGAATGTTCTCGATGTTTGATTAGACATTAATGGAATGTTATCAAATATTGTGGAAGGTTCCAGTTTCCTTGATTTATTTATTTAGAAGTTGACAGAAAATTCGAGAGATATCTCAACTATGAAATTTTATATAAATAGAGGAAGTCTCTTGTAAATGAGTCAGTCTTGTTCGAAATCATCGTGATAAACAAGTTGTGTCAGTTCTATATATACATGTCTATATTGTGATAATTCTTTCTCAGTGACTATAGAGATAATTCTTTTTCCTGCTTAATTCATACCAGTGAGCTACTGTATAGTTTTTGTTGTATTACAGACTAGTGCTACATAAGTTAAGTGTTCTTTTTCAATGATTCTTTTTGGATATTATTGGACAGTTTATTGTACAGTTATTAATTAATATTAGATCGGCCTTTTAACTTTTAGTGATTGATTTTTGTACAGTTTATTGAAAACTCATTATCAGTTGAACAATATCGTGTTATCTGTTTTTAATTGCTTATTTTTTTTTGTAAGACATTATTGAACAGTGAGTGTTGCGATTATTTGTGTAAATAAAGTGTGAGTGATAAATTTAAGTGTTGCCAGCGTTATTTTAGACATAGAACCCATAACAGTATTATCCATTGTCATGAGAATAATTTTTTTTGGTGAAATATGAAGGCTCAAAGTTCAAATTTTTTGGGTTTTTTGGGGGGGGAATTGATCTTCTTTATAAGTAATTTTGAACTTTTGATATTTTTTATTATGGACGAGTCTGGAGACTTGTGCGTGGGTAATGAGGTGAATGGGTCAATGATGAGAAACATCCATGACTGAATGAGATTTGAACCCAAAGCTGCAAGAAACAAAGCCAGCCAGAGTCTTATCTTTTCAAAGACAAGCGTTTTAACCAACTGCGCTACCAAAGCTGCCAATTTTTTTATAACTAAAAGATATCCATGGAAGTAAAATGACATGTTTTTCATTTGATTTGGAAGTTTAGTTTCATTGCTATAATTTTTTTCAAAAACTCAACATTTTTCACAATTTAAAAAAATTATTAAGAAGAAACTGTTTGATATAAAAATATATCTTTCTACTCCTTTATAGGGGTCTCTTAGTTATGAAAAAAATTATCGAAAGTGTAAAATAATTTGTAGAGGAGATCAATTGTCCCAAAAACGAAAACTTCAAGCCCCAATATTTCACAAAATAATTGATGAAAAAAAACTTTTCTCACTGCAGCAGGGTACCATTCAATACCCTAATATCATCCAATACAAGAAACTTTGAAAAAAAAATTATGACCAAAACCCCTGCGCTCAGCCATAAGTTTCTCACGGTAGTGGATTAACTTTCAATACCCTGATGTCATCTAATACAATAAAATTTGATAAAAAATTATGACCCGATCACCTATTTTTTTATAGTGAAAATCTACTAATTATGCTAGTAATGCGTTTCTTCCAACTACTACGACAATAACCTGGAAAACCTTGCAGAATTAGTACAAAAGAAGTCATTATCAAGGACCTCTGCTTCATTACATCACACGGTGCCTAATTTCCTCAATTAAAATTACCATATAAATTGTGAGAATAATTTTCAAATTGACATAATTGTTGCATACATGCTCACTCTCTCACGCGCACGGCCCCACAAGGTTGCATTGGAAAACACCAAGATCAAGGGAAATTAATGATTTCAACTTTAAATGCGTTTTCAAAACGTGATCTGGGAAGAATTTTTGATTTAATTATCAAGAGTTATGTCTCCCGTACTAAGGAACCTTCCTTGAAGTTTCCTTAACTCAATGGAGACTGTATGAGATTCAATTCAATGCTCTTCAAGTCTCCCTTGAGTAGAGGGAAACTTAAAACCTGGAGGGAGCCCCCACAGTCTTAAATGAATACTAAGCTATTAGGAATTTATAATTAATTTCCTAGACCCGTATTTATGAACATATCTTATGGCTCCCTTAACTCGAGAAAGAATTGAAAATAATTCAATTAAATGCTTTTCAAGTCCTCCTTGATTTAAGAGAGCCTTGAAAGCCTGGAGGGTGTATCAAGGAAGGTTCTTAAATACGGGTGTAGAAGATTAATTAAGAATTCCTATCAGTCAAGTAATAATTCAAGACTGTGTGGGATTCAATTGAATGATTTTCAAGGTTTCCTTAACTCAAGGGACCCTCAAGGTAAGTTCATGAATACTAGGAGATTGATTAGGAATTTATTGTAACTCAGAATTCATTCAAGACTGAGATGAGTTAATTCTAGTGTTTTAATTTTTTCAAATGTATTTTATGAGCTGAATAAAAATGCATAAACTGAAAATGCACGCTATCTAGGGAGCCCACTAATGACCAAACTCTGAAATTCCTGTGTAAAAAATTCCATACTTCTCCTGTATAAGATTTAAGCCAATTTACATGTTTATAGGGATAACTTATTAACAAAAAATGTGCTTTTTACTTAATAATTCGCTTTAGTCCCAATAAAAAAAATACAGTGAGTTGAAACACTTCCATTTACCTCCAATCATGTTGATGAAAATTCTCAACGCAATCCATCTGCACTTTATACAAGATTTAAAATGAATTCATATATTTATTAGAGTTCAGTAGGCTTTATTTCTACAGAAATACTATATATTTTAAAATTGTCTAGGGACCAATATGGAGATTTGATGAGGCTAAATGAACTTCTTAACGTTCAAATGAACTTGACCTACAGCCTCTATCTCTGAAGAAATGCTATTTATTGTATTCAAAAACTCGCCTTGGGACTATAATAAAGATGTAGTGAGCTTTGAAATACTTTCAACTAACACGAATAATATTGGAAATAACACAATAATTAATTCTCCTACCTGCACTATATACGATTTTAGATGATTTCACCTGATTATGGGAATTCAGTAGGCTCTATTGATGGAAAATGCTATTTATAACTCGCCTTGAGAATATTATAAAGGCGTCAAGGGCCTTGAAATACCTTTAACAAACTTGAATAGGTATAATGTTGGTAGAAATACAATACTTCTCCTGTCTGCACTATATAATATTTTAGACTGTTTCAGCTATTTATTGGGATTCAGGAAGCTCTATTAATGGGAAAATGCAATTAATTAAATCATTCATCCTGGTATTATTAAAAGATATACAAGTGGGCACTGAAATACTTCAAACTAACATGTTGGAAAAAATACAAAACTCCTGTATAAGATTTTAGCCAATTTTACCTGTATAGTTGGATTCAGCTATATTGGAAGCTCTATTAATGAAAAATTTCAATTTATTTAATAATCCGCCTTGAGTATATTATAAAGATGTAGTGGGCCTTGAAATACTTTCAATTACTCATTTATTTATTCATATTCCACCGGTGCACACCAATTATACACAAAAAAGTAAATCATGCAAAATAGCAATCTAAATAAGTATAGACTAAAATAACTATATGAAAAACAAGGCACAGCATTATCTGGAATAATGTTAAAAAAAACTATACTGACCCTGTCAGCACTATATAAGAATTTAGTCAATTTCATCTGTATACAGTATTTGGATTCTGTAGGCTCTATTAATGAAAAATTGTTATTTATTTAATAATTCGCCTAGGGACTATTATAAAGATGTAATGGGCCTTCAAATACCTTAAATAATATGAAATAAAGTTTGAAAATACAATACTTCTCCTGTCTGCAATATTTAAGAATTTATCGCATTTCACCTTTTTATTGGGATTCTGTAGATCAATGGAGAAATGCAATTTATTTAATAACTCTCCCTGGGACTATTATAAAGATGTAGTGGACCTTGAAATACTTTCAATTACCTGGAATAATGTTTAAAAAAAACTATACTGATCCTGCCTGCATTATATAAGAATTTGGCCAATTTCACCAAAATATTTGGTTCAGTAGGCTCTATTAATGGCAAAATGCCATTTATTTCTTAATTCACCTCGGGACTATTATAAAGATGTAGTGAGCCTTGAAATACTTTCAATTCTGAAATAATGTTGGAAAAATTACCATATTTCTCCTGTCTGCACTAAATAAGATTTTAGCGAGTTTTACCATTTTTTTGGCTATTACTGTGACAGTGCAATTGATCAGTTTGTTACAGTTGTAAAATTTTTCAATCAACTTACGAGGGATTGGATTTTTGGATGGTGGCAAATGAGTTTTCTGTGTTTCAACCCAAAGTTCATAGTTTTTTTATACATTAACTTCTGCTTTATGTACTTTACTTTTTGTTTTTTTAAATTCTAGTTTGAGTAAAATTGTTGCAAATGAATCTAAGCATGCACTCACCTCCAATTCCAACTTCTCAAATGAAACAATGTTCCATGAATTCAAAACAATGTTGCGCCAACCAATAGAATAACGTTTCATTTCAATTATGAAACTTTCATATTCATTTTGCCATACATTAATAATGTTTGATAGGTTATGTATTGAAAAGGAAATTAGCGATGGTTAAAGAACATGAATTAAATTTGTAGGTATTGATTGATTGGTTGCATTTATTAAGGGCGGAATTAGGACTCTTGGTCCTCTCTACCACTCAATCAATAGAATTAAGTATAATTTCAATTTTAAAATGTTCATGTTAATAAATTACATAATGCTTTAATAGTTTTTGATGGTTTCGATAGGTATATTATGAAAGATGGAATAATTCTCTAGAAAAAGTTTAAATGGTTGAGACAACACCTAGGCCTGTATTCATAAATCTCAAGGATTCCTTCACTCAAGAGAGACTTTAAAAGCCTTAATATTTATGAACATTCCTTCAGTTTCTTTTGATTTGAGGGACTCTTGAAATAAATTACATTTCAAGGGTTCCTCAAGTCAAGAGACACTGAAGGAACGTTCATAAATACGGGCTTTTCAATAAATAAGTGTTTTTCTACTACTACTAAACCTATCTCAAGGCTTCCTTCACTCAAGGGAGACTTTAGAGGCCTTGATAAAGTGCTTTTAAAGTAACCTTCAAGATAAGAGAACCTCGAGATAAATTCATAAATACGGGTCCAATAGTTATTCTGTATATCTAAAACCAAGGATAACTACTACTACAACTTCTAAACCTATCTCAAGGCATCCTTTACTCAAGAGTATACTTTAAAGGCCTTCATTAGGTGCTTTTCAAGGATCATAAACATCAGAAAACTCGAGATAGATTCATAAATACAAGCCTTAAATACAATACTTATGCTGTGTATCTAAAACTAAGGATAGTTTACTACCTACTGTGTATCTTACTACTACAGTACTAATAGACCCCATAACCACTACTGGCATTCCCCATAACTACAAAAAATTCGATCGTCTTCAACACAGTGAATTTCGTGACTGATAACATGCCAACTATACAATATTATAGAAATATATCCTATACTAGCATGTTGCCCGATTCAATTGATTGGAAATAAATTGATTGAAATTGAATCTGGATTTCCAGAATGTGTGATAACCTATCTAAAAATTTAATTCAATAGTCTCTCTTTTCTTTTCCGCTTTCTTCTTCTATTACTCCTCCAGCTTCTTATTTTTCTACTCACTCCATCTTTTTCTAATTCTCCTCCATCTTCTTTATTTTTATCCTCATTCTTCCTCCTTTTCTCCTTCAATCCGTTAGGCTAATTGCACACACACACACACCGATTTTGGACGGCCAGTACAAAATAGGCCGATACTTTATCGGATAGCAGGTGGTAGTACACTCACCGAATTTTTACCGGTCAAACAATCAGCTGTCTACATGTGATTAAACATCAACATATCAGAGTACTAAAATTATTTTCAAGTAAGGATTGCGCATGCGCATGATAATCAAAGTAATCTTTCAGCTGATTAGAATAATCTTTTTGTACGTTAAAAATCGGTGCGTGTGCAAGCGTGTATTAGTCATGTAGGCCCCTACTTGCCGGTAATGCCGGCGATACAGTGGCAGTGGACGTCTGCTCACCTGCATATTACCGGCGCCGATCAGCGGTCGGTGTGTGTGCCAGATACCGTTCCCACATATGGTTCACTATTGGAATTTGGACGACCGGAATAAAATCGGCTGTCCAAAATCGGTGTGTGTGCAATTAGCCGTCCACTGCCACTGTATCGCCAGCATTACCGGCAAGTAGGGGCCTACATGACTAAATACACGCTTGCACACGCACCGATTTTCAACGTACAAAAAGATTATTCTAATCAGCTGAAAGATTACTTTGATTATCATGCGCATGCGCAATCCTTACTTGAAAATAATTTTAGTACTCTGATATGTTGATGTTTAATCACATGTAGACAGCTGATTGTTTGACCGGTAAAAATTCGGTGAGTGTACGTGCTATCACCTGCTAGCCGATAAAATATCGGCCGATTTTATACTGGCTGTCCAAAATTGGTGTGTGTGCAAATAGCCTTAGCCTTACACTCCAGCAAAAGAGTTTTGTCGACAGATAACAGCAAGTAGCTGTCTATTATTAAGTATAATAAACAGCTCCTTGTTGTTATCTGGCGATAAAACTCAAAGGAGTTTGAAGGAGGAGAGGAAGAAGAAAGAGGTGAAAGCTGGAGGAGAGGGAGAAGAAAAGAGGAAGAAGAAATAAAAAAAGGAGAAGACGAGAAAAAAAGAGGTTATAATGAAAGAAAAGAAAACAGAAAATGAAAAAAGGGAGATGGCAAAGAAAATATTTAGATTGAATTGATTCGGGCTAGGCTACCTGCTAGTAATTTTATGATTGTATTTTAATTGGGCATTATTATGTAGCCTACATTTATTGTATACAATTTTTTGTGCATTTGGTAGTAATCATTATGCTTCAATTGTCGAAGATCATACTGGGATAGAGAATTGAACTCTCATTATAATAATTGAAAAAAGCTGACATAAACTCGCCATTTCGTTAGGGTGCTTGCACAGTGGAGCACCCGATACTCAATGATAATCACCATTGAAAAATCAAATACATACAGTGGAATGGTTGAAAAATCAAATACATACAGTGGAATGGACAGATCGGGACAGCATTAATACTACCATCCAACAGCATGTGATTGATTTTGCGATGGTGATTATCATCGAGTATCGAATGCTCCACTGTGCAAGCACCCTTAGTCACCTACAGTACTATATCTATACTGAAAGACAAAATTCAGTTCCAAGATATGAATAGCCTAATGAATTTATTTCCCCTTTTCAAAAATAAATACAGTAGAAAATATCTGCAATCTAAAATTCCTGATGGAAAGAATTTGTTATTCTCCATTAGTAATGCCTTCTACATTAGAAAAATTAAAGCGGCGATTACACTGGGCTAGTTTACTAGCTAACAAGCCAGCGTGTAGCAATACTACAAGCCGACCCAGCTCCCCCCCACTCCTCTTGTAGTGTCAAGTCTTAGGAATCAGGTTGGGGTAGCTGGGTCAGCTTGTAGGCTTGCAACTCACTAGCTTGTTAGCTAGTAAACTCGCCCAGTGTAATTGACTATTTACTGCTTTTTGCAAAGCCAGCTGTCCAACCGACAACACCGAAATTCTATTCACCCATCTCATCTCATGATCGCTACTTTAAATACAAAAGCTATATTAACATAAAAGTACGAATATAATACCAACAATGGGGTTAAATAAGTGCAACAATTTTGTAACTAAAATGTTAATAAAAGAAAGCTCAAAGCAAAATAAATTATTATTCCAATCAACATACAAGTAAGCAAGAAAATAATACAATGGATACATTGTAGAAGCAAACAAAAATTATTAATAATAAATGAAAAGCAATAAATACAGAAAACTACAAACAGAAACATAACACACAGAAGATTACAAAAATACAACCATTAACAAAGTAAAAACAAGGAAATACCAAACTACTAAACTATAAAACAATAAAATTCAAAGAGTTAGTAGGAAAAGGGAAATTTATTTTTAGACGTGCACAAAACATACTAAAGTTTGATTACAATAAACAAATTAATCATTTTATTTTAGTTAATGGCAGAAATGTAATCATATCTGACATACTAAGTTACAGTGCATTACTTAAAGCTGGAAATAGTGACAGCATAATCTACAGCATTATTATGATACAACAAAAAAATATCACACAAGTATAGTTTGTCAACTCAATCGTTGCATGAATTTGCCTCGCGCATGTCAGCACTTTACTATAGTTCACCCCACCAAATAAGGCGGATCTGAAAAATTGCGGTGTTGCCAGATATAAGACCATACCAGCAGCTGATAGTAGAAAATCGCCAACCTCAATGCACAAATTGGCAACACTAAACCATCTTGATGGTTGGTCTATGACTACATGTATCGTGTTGCCTAGTCTGAGAAGGCTAGCAGTCTTTCCATGGTTTGCCACCGCAGTCAGTTGTTTTTTTGCTACACTGCAATTTCTTTGAGCCGCCTAATTTCGTGGCGTGGAGTATAACAACTACTATTCTATGCTTTGAGATATTCTCACATACTTCATGATGACTAGCTCTTATTACAGCCGTTTATATAGCTGTGCACGCTGCTTAGACAAAACAAAATATATGTTTCTGCACACTGCCAAGAATTAGTTGACAGACTAAATAGAAGTAAAGCAGCTACAGTACTACAGTATTACAATCAATGAAATCAAAAACTTTTTTTAGTACTGTACAAAATTACAAACAAATCTACACTAAATTATGAAGAAATTATAGTAAGCAGAAAAACTTAAATGTTACGAAAAGAAAGCTCAAAACAATCAGAAACACCATGTAAAAGTACCATATCTGCCAAAAGTTGTGTTACAGAAAAAAATATTGAAAAATAGAAAAATAACTTTTCCGGATGTTTTGAGGTGAATTTATAACAAAAATAAAAAAGTTAGTCGAAGAATTTCTCTAAATAATGTATGATTATATCTTGTGAAAAATGTTTTATGGTTAATAAAAAGTTCATACATTCAAAATCAGTGAAGAGTAGTTATGGACTTTTGAGTCTGTTGCATCTTCACATTCATTGTAGTTTTGTCAAAATAAATAAACAAATAATAAATAAACGACTTCACGATAAAATGTTGACTTTTCACTTAAGAAATAATCTTATTGAACTAAAATAAAACTGACTTCTAAGTTAAATAGAGATATACACTCACATTTGGTTTGATGATCGTTTCATTCTTTTGTACGAGCATCTTCAGACTCTGATGAGTTTATTGTCAGCAGTGTCTGAAGATGCTCGTACATAAGAGCGAAACGATTTTCACCCAAAAATATGTGACTACTTCCATTTAAAAGTCATTTTCATATTAGTTCAATTTATTAATGAAAAAGAAAATGGAAATAATGAAATGATTAATTCAGCTACCGTTCAACTTACAATTTTCCTAATTTCCTGACTTCTAAGTAATACAACTTTTGATAGATTCAAAGTTCCAACTGTTCTAAATAGAAGTGTGTTAAAATATATTACATATAATAGACCACACTACAAAATCTAAACAACAATAATATTAGACATTGTGTGCTAGCCTCTAGAAGCAATATATTAGACATAAAACATGCAGTCATCAAACTAAGTACTAACCACTAAAATACATCAAATTTATAAACCATCTAAGAACTGTTAGTTTATTTTGCTTCAACACAAAATAGCCTAATGATTTTGGTAACATTTTTTTTTTTTTTTTTTATTGCTGATGATGCCCACATGAGTCCGTGACTTGTGCGTGGGTAATGAGGTGAATGATTACATATAAATGCCTGACGGTGGAGCGGGATTCGAACCCACGACCACTTGGACGACAGCAAGCTGAAGTTGCGACGCCCCAACCAACTGCGCCAAGTGACCCGCCAACATATTTTAGTGGTGTTATATTAGAGGCCTATTAAAAGATTCTTGTTTAATTTACCTGATAATAGTAGTTTATGCAACGATTTTATTTTGACCCTTATTAAAGCACGAGTTAGATGTAAGTTATAACACGAGCGAATGCGAGTGTTATAAATATCTCACGAGTGCTTTAATGGTCAAATAAAATCGTTGCATACACTATTTTATCTACGACCACTAGTATACATTTAATTAAAACAATTTCATTTTACCTGTGACTGTCAGAGATACCTATAACCTCTCATCCCAAATACGAAAAGTTATAGTAGATTGTTAGGTTAGCAGCTTAGTTAGCAATTTGATCAAATCAGCTGATAGTTTCACAATATTGAATTATTATTCAATTAAATATTGAATTACGATATTGATTCCATAAAAAATGCTTCTGATTGGTCCAGAACCCGTGTTATAATGTAGAACCTGTACTATAATGAGCTCTTTATACAACGAGTTTCAAAAAGCATTTCGAAAAGACAGCTGTTTTGGCATCAATTGTGAAACTGTAATGTATACATTATGACATGGTCGTAGATGAAAAAAGTTTCATCATTTTTAAAGCATTTTTTACTATAAAACAGCCTAATCTCGTTAAAGTGCTTACGCAGTGGAGCATCCAATACTGGATGATAACAATCATTCGAAAAATCAAACCACATGTGTTTGATTTAGCTCGATGGTGATTACTCCACTGTGCAAGCACCTGTAGGCACGACGCAAATAAAAAGGAAGGTTTGGAGACAAAAGAGGAGTGAAATTTTGCAAAATGAGTTGGACCTCACCTTTGATTCTATATGCGCAGTCTAATTCATTTATGTGTTTCAGATAAGTTACTGTAACTTACTCACTGTGTTTCATGTCACCAAGTCTGCTATTTCATTTGCGTCTGGCCCTTACTGAAAACAAACCATATTCAAGAGAATTCTATCTAATGGGAGTAACAATACCCTTTTCATAATAAGAATAACACTGTATTCAATTTAATGTTGTAAGATTTGAACAATAAAACGTTTACCAGTCATGTATGTTCTTAGGCTAATCGTAACTTTGATCATTTATTTTTTGGGAGAAATTGAAAAGTAATTAGCTCATTGATATCGAAAGTTGAATAGACTAGGAATAATAGACGATAAACCTTTATTGTGAGAGGGTTATCAATACGTTTGTGATAACCGGTATGCTCAATCTGTTAGAAACTAATGATGAAAATAATAATATTCAAAATATGATAGTCAATATTTGTAAAATAGATATTAAAGTAGTTTTCTAAGCATAAATAATAATAATTCTTAGAAATATAAATGATTTTTCGAAGAATACAATGAAGTTATCGTTGTGTGATACATAACCTTGATAAGCACATTGATGGTGATCGTAATTTATAAAGCGTGAAATTATTGTTGGGTACAGTATGAACGACAATTACCTTTGATTCAACCGGTCTCATTTTCCCCACATAATCACTAAACACTTGAAATAAAAAAGCACTTAAATATTCACAAAACCCGAAAATAGCGACGACGAACGACCGAACCAAACAAGTGATTACAGGCACAAAAACACTAGTGCTGCTCCTAGTGGGGTAAAGTAGACATGAACAGCTGCAAGAACTGTCCGATCAACCGGGACGTTTGAATACCCAACCGCTCAAATGAAAACTCTTTTTGATTCTGGAAAAATAATATAAATAATAATAAAAATATGTAAAAGATGATCACAAAATTTTAATCACTAGTTTATTTATAGAGAGAATAAATTTCAAGACCTAGAATTCTAAAGATGTTATGACATGGAAATGTCATGGACTTTTATTCAGTCAACATGTTACTTAGAGGTTTTTTGTTAAAATTTATTGAAATTCATCAATTTAATGACATTTTTATGTTTGATTACTAAAATACTAAAAACTAAGAGATTACTCATTTCACATTAGATTTAATTGATAATATATTGTCCCTCTTCGTCTACTTTGACCTACGAAAGGCACTGGTCAATTCAAAAAAACGCTTTCTAGAATTTCATAATTTATTGAAAGTTGATGATTTTGTATAGGACTACTTAAAAGGAAATGTTTTGTTCCATATTACAGCTGCACAGAAGGTCCGTACTCCCGTACAGTACTTAGAATGTTACAATACTTTAATGGCGTTATCAGTTAAAGCGCTCTGACAAGACTCTGGCAGGCTATTACGCCTGCGGTCACGAGTTCTATTCTCGTTCAGCCTGGCATATTTTGTGTCATTATTCACCTAATTACCCACGCACAACTCTCAAGAATCATGTGGGCATCATGCAACTAACAAAAATATTTTTTAAAGTTATATTTGACAATTTCTAATGAATAATAAGACGAAATTGTCACAACCACATTTATTAAAACTTCGAGAAACTAGTTTCGGTTGTTACACCATTATCAATCTCAATCAAACTGATTGAGATTGATAATGGTGTAACAACCGAAATAAATGAATGAAAAACAGTGATTTTTTTCAAGTCGGATCATACCCAGCATGGAATCCATCCTTGGTTTGATTGAGATTGATAATGGTGTAACAACCGAAACTAGTTTCTCGAAGTTTTAATAAATGTGGTTGTGACAATTTCGTCTTATTATTCATTATGGATACCTTCCACAATATCACCTTCGCCATTACTAAGAAAGTTTGACAATTTCTCATCAATAAGGAATCCCAAGGATGGATTCCATGCTGGGCATGATCCGACTTGAAAAAATTCACTGTTTTTCATTAATTTATTTATAGACAGAATATTGTACTGTAGTACATATAACTTGGCAGCGTGTAGCAGATGGGACATGGTACATCTGAACCCAGCATACTGCTGCCAAGTTATATGAAAACTACAGTACCTACCTTCAAACAGAGATTTGCTATATTATGATTATTAGCTAATTTTTGTCTACTTCTTACTCTTCAGGCCCTCTAAAGATGTTCTTTTTCGTCAATCATAAAGTTATTTTCTTCCTTTAACTATTCTAAACTTTAACCTCCAACTATTCTATAACTCTGTGATGTTTTCCATGACGAAATTCTTAATGAACAATCTAATATTAAAACTGACACTGTATTTCACTTTTATTATATTGTTTTACTCACTTATATTGGAGATATCTTTCGAGACATAACGGCCGCTCATCCCAACTTCAACAAAGCATGACCCCTGGCGGCAGGCTGACGAAGTTTCTTTTCAGAAGTGAAATGTATCCTTCAAGCATCTCCAATATAAGTGAGTAAAACAATATATAAAAGTGAAATACAATGTCAGTTTTAATATTAAATTATTCTATAATTTTTACTGAAAAAACATACCTAGGAAATTCAATTTTATTTGCTATGTTGATCACAATATAGCCTAATATTTACCAATAATTGTATGCCCAAATTAATTAGAATTATTCCTTTTTCTACATCAGATCCAATGTAAAGGTGGTATAAAATTATTTCAGTATAATTTTGTGGAATAGAGATGAGCTTGGGGGAAACTTTTGTTGAAGACTACTTATTTATAACAATAATGATGTTCTATTTATACTGTATTTGGCATTTTGATAAATTCTCAGTTACTTCAAAACCAACTTGTGAATTATCTATTGACGTATTTTTTCAAATAAGTAGTGTATGATATTATAATAAATAGTCCTTTAATTTTGGTTTTCCATATATGTGGAGTTATATTGGTGGGTTAAGTGGAGGAGGGCTCTTATGAATAAATAATAAATTTTTACAAGAACCAATCAATGAATACAATGCATTTGTATATAAAATCACAAAAGAACATCAAATAAAATAATATTAACTCTTAACAATAACATATAAGCCATAAATAACAGCTCGAAATATGAAAATGTTTGTTTGTGACCAAAATTACAATTTAAATGGTTCATCCCTCTGTAAGCAAGCGCTTGTGTTAAGGGATGAGTCTTTTCAAAATAAATTTAATCCGTTATGGACTTTTAGGACGTTATAAACAAAACAAAAAATAAATATTTACTTGAGAGTAACATCATTTGAGAGTAACATCATTTGAGAGTAACATAAAATAACATATTGTACAGTAATAGATAAAGATTTTTACATTTTTAGATTGTACAGATAGATAATCGACTTTTATTTGTGCACTTTATTAGTAACAAAAGTGCTGTGGGCTAAGTTGGGGCTATCTTCTTTTTTCCTTTTACACTTTTTAGTTATCTATCCTACAATAGTTATTCAGGTTATTATTTTATCTATTATTAGTGATAAAATGACTTAATCTATTACATCTATTTATTGCACTAAGTCATTTTATCACTAATAATAGATAAAATAATAACCTGAATAACTATTGTAGGATAGATAACTAAAAAGTGTAAAAGGAAAAAAGAAGAATGCCCCAACTTAGCCCACAGCACTTTTGTTACTTATAAAGTGCACAAATAAAAGTCGATTATCTATCTATGTGAATTTATCTATTCTATAGCTTCAATCTTTTACTATTTTACTTCAACCTGTTATAATATTAGCAGTTGGATGAGAAGTGTTGTTCAATCTTCAACAGAGCTCGTGGTCTGAACTGATACAATATTGAATTTCATTATAATATAACTTAATATTATATTACAGGTAGTTTTACCTCAAACTTATTTTATTAGTACTTGTGATTTTTAATCACCGCAAAACCTCATTAGAATTTTTACTTGTAGACTGTAAAATTTTATACAACAGGGACATAATATTGTTCACCTCTGTGAGAACATCTACCATAAAACTATTACATTGTATTTCAACTTCTTAAGGCTTGTTGTTTTTAACCGACTTCCAAAAAGATCATGATTCTATATTCGACTTGTTTTTTTATCAATAAATATAGTGAAATAAAATTGAAACGAGAATCATAAATTTATTACCAGTTATATTGATTTAATAATGGCAATATCTGAGGATTATTACATCTTAAGGGAAGTGATAGCCGTGAGCCGTAGTATCTGTTCAATCCGATAAGATAACGCTATTCCGGGCCCTCTTTGAATGGCTGACCGATTGGGTACAGACTCTTTTCTCTGCTGTAAAATCATTTCCTGGTGCTTCGGAACCCCCCTAACACTAGGTTTAACTCATCACCATCATCCACGCACAGGTCTAAGACCTATGTGATCTTCATACTCCGGGAAAAAATGGAATAAATCTCTCAATTTTACTGAAGAAGACACATAAGAAACCCCAGATATTGATTACTTGTTTATTTATAATCAATAATAATTTAATTATAATTGAAGAAAGGAGTTCTACATTTCTCTTATTTCTTCAACTTTATAATAAGAATTCTGTCAGTAGGATGTCATTCTTCCAATGCATTACCGAATAACACTGGCAAAAACAGAAAAATACTCTAAATTTGCAAAAACATAAAAGAGAAAAATATAATATATAAAACTAAAAAAATGCTCCAATTAAAAATTTCAAAACTGATTATGAAACACGAACGGAAGGCTTAAAATACTCCTTTCGCAGGACCTGCAAAACTTAGCGAATTTCTGTATTTTTTCAAATATTTATGAATATTTATATTTAATATCTATAGGCTATATATTTTTTCAATTTCTGGAAAAAAACACGAAGCGTTCTGTACTCTAGGGACCCCAAAACAAGTTTATATCGAGGTTCAGGGTGAAAGTAGCACATCACGACCAACTGCAATATTTACATTTCAAGAAATTCGCTCAAACCCTCCCCCCACGAAATTAAAATAATTTGAAATTAAAAAAAACTAGCTCCATATTCGCTTTTATCACCAAAAAATACTGATAACTAATCACTTTTTTCATATTGCACAAATTAAAAAATTTTCGACGCCATTTTGAAAATGGCTGCTTTTCTCAAAACGCACTGGTTTTTCGAGGTGGATGAGTTAAAATTCGGATTCAGCGCCTCAAAAACCATAAGGAACAGTCAAGAAAAAAAAAGATTAAAGTTTTTTCCTGAAACACTTTTTTAGCACCAAATAACTAACTCCATAGGGCAAGATACAGCTTTTGACAACAATGGTTTTTTCTTGATATCTTGAAAATTTGTTGAGCTAGAAGGCAGTGCAATACCTTAAAATTTTTGACTCCATGAGCTCTATCTTAAAGTCTAACAATAGAACTAAAATTTTCAAATACAACCCTTTTTTTCTTGAAAACCCCTAATTTTGGCGGGAAAATACCCCCGAAAAGGGGGTTAACCTTTTTGGATTTTCCTGGCTAACGAACTTGTCCAAGCTATTCACAAGAGGAAAGTGTATACAAAATTTGGTGGAAATCGGACATCTCCTTCAAAAGTTATCGTGCTATCAGACACATATATATATATATATATCTACATATATAACATTTTGTGCCACTATGATTTTTGTACTCTGGGGGCTCCAAAACAAATTTCCATCATGGTCCCGGGTGAATTTGAAGAAATTCGCTAAAACTAGACATTAGTAGTACAAACAACTAATATTGTAAAGAAAATTAAACTAATAACGTCAATATAAAAGTTTATTATTCAGTTTTCAAATGATTAAAATGAAAGTTTTAAAATCAGGAAAAAATAAAGAAATATCATAGAAATGGAAACATCCGTTTTTAACGTCTTCCCAAGTTTATAAAAGCAATTTCATCTTTATAACTGAAAATAATTCTTCGGCATTTTCTTGAATGCTTGAGTGCATCTTTCTTGAATGCTACAACAAAGCCTCTTAGATTCAATATTTCACTTTGGTAACAGCATCTGTATGGAAAGAAAATTGAATGCTTGAGTGCATATTTCTTAAATGCTACAAATTGAATGCCTCTTATAAAATTAATAAGAAATAAGACCATAGATTTTCGTTTAAGAATCGTTGAAGTAGAAGGAATTCGTTAAATTGTTTGAACTTGCAACAATAATCCAGAAAAGAAAAGACAAAAGTAATTAGTTTCCTATTTACGTAGGTAATTACAGTTCATACGTCATTCTTTTCAAGTGATTTACAACCTTATATAGGCAAATCATACATACATTTACTTAATCAAAACACATTATATATCAAATATTTACAGACCGACAAATAAATCATTCCAATAATTTTTTTAATCTATATAAATAAAATTAGAGTTTTGTCTGTACATTTATCAGAATTGTATATTTTTTGGTTATTTTTACGTTTTATACATTAAATAAGCCGAAAATAGTCTTATCTCACTTTCTGTCTGTCTGTCACGGCCCCAAAGGCATTTTACGCGGCCTTCTCCTGAAAAACGAGAGCATCGATCGGGATTAAAGTTATTTATCAGTATAGAAAACCTTTTTGACAATGTCTTTAGCTATAAAAAACTAAATTAACTTTTTTTTTAAGAGAATAATAAAAGTTTAAAAACCAAGTATTGTGCGATTTTGGATACATTTCTTCCAAGTTTTATTACCACATAAGAATAAGAACAAATCACGTAATTTATCATGATATATCAATCAGCTGTTCTCAAATATTAATGGTGGGCCCTTCGCGGCGTTATTTACGCTGTCTGCAGACTTGTGTAGTCGGAGCATTGCAGTCTTTTAGGAAACATATGTCTGGTGAATCAAAGCTCATCTCATGTTTTATCAATTATTTCTTTGTTGAAAAAAACAAAATTTTCTAATTTCAATTTATCAAAACAAAAAATAACAATTTAGGAAGGTGCGGTTTGTGCTAGGCTCTTGGGAATTTGCCAGGTAGCACTATTATTACCACATAAGAACAACAACAAATCACGTAATTTATGATGATATATCAATCAGCTGTTCTCAAATATTCTCTCTGATAACTGTCAATGAATTGTTTACATCCCAAGTTGTTAACTAAGCTGCTAACAACTTCATGATCAAAAAAGCCGAAACATATTTAGTCGTATTTCTAAACATAATCCGTACGAAGGACGGGTAGCTGCTAGTTATTATTACAAATCTTTCACGCGGTATTTTTTATTATAATTACGAAATATACAGAGATAACGTTGAACAGCTTTGCAGGTGTATTTCTTAATATGAAAGTAAAAAATCTTGTAACTAAGATTAAAAATAATTAACAATTTTTGAAATAACCGATTTGGAAACTGGCAACAATTTAGAAATCATAAAAAATTTAAGGATTCAAAATTGTTAATAGGGGAATTTTCAAAGAATTCTGTTTTTACATGAAATTGAATAGACTTATGAACAGTTCCGATGCTGCAGTTCCATATTTCTTATTCACTGGTATAATTTAATTTGAACATAGATAAATACTGAGTTACATTTAAAGTGATTGTCAAAACTATGCTTGTGTGTTGACCATTACGCATTGTTGATATGCCTCATCAGACACATTGCCTGAGACCTGTGCGTGGGTGATTTATGAGTTGGGCCTACAGTAGTAGGTGGATTCCGAACCATCGGGAAGTGATTTTACAGCAAAGAAGTCTTTTTTGCTGGCCGATTCAATCAGTCACCCTTACAAAGAGGGCCCGGGAGCGCTGCTTATCTAAACTGATTGAACAGATACCTGCTACGGCTCACGGCTACCACTTCCCCAAGTGTTACACTGTAGGCCTCTAGCCGTGTCTGATGAAGCATTACATCAATGAGAAATGACCATCACACAAACATAGTAAGTCTTGACATTCACTTCAAAAGTATCTCAGTGTTTCTAAATTTCTATCTGACTAGATAATTTTCTCCAGTTTGGGCAATATCTAAGTTTATACCGTAGTCGATTAATTTCATTCCTTTTTATCATAATCAAATCACTAGTTTGAATTCAAGGTCAACCCTGGAATCTTTCATTCGTAATTCAAAATTTGATAGCACTATTCTTTATCCAATCAAAAATGTTTATGAACATAGTTCATTACCCTACCGCAAATACATAATCCTAATTAAAATGAGAATTCTAAATTCATTACACTCTAACTGTTTATAATTTCAATATCTGAGGATTATTCTTTTCTATACTTACAATATTTTCGTTCAAACCAGAAATATCTGGAATCGTTCGTTCTTTTTTTTGAGGATGAAGCCCACATAGGTCTGAGATCTGTGCGTGGGTAATGAGTTGGATGATGGTGATTTATGAGTTGGACCTACAGTTTTAGGTGGGTTCCGAACCATCTAGAACCATTCTTAAACTATATAGATAGCAATATTTTTGTTTCTTTATCCAATCAAATACTTGAATATCTTGATCTATACCGATCTGCGTTGTTAATATTAACTTTTTATGATAAAGATAATAACCTGCAGTATTTACAAATTGACTGAGTCGTTAAACTTATCATAAAAAGTTGACCAATCAAATACTTACATGAGTTCATAGCCCTGACACAAATACATAATAATAGAGTTCCTTCTACATAGTCGTGTACATGTAAATAAGTTTCTGTTAATTGTAATTTCGTTGAATTAAGTATGATGGATTCAGCAAGATAGCGTCCCATGTAGTAATGGTTTAATCAAGTCTGCTTTATTAACGAGTCGTTTTCCCAAGAGCAGAAAATCAAGCATGAAATTCATGCTTTCAGTTCTGAGCGAGGCAGCCAATTTGAGCATTTGCTGTAAAGATTCATGTAATTTGTGTATGTTGTACTAATAATAATTAATGATTGTGAATATATTTGGTTTTTCTTTTTTTACCATTCGATTACCTTCTGATGTGCGCGACTTAATGATAACTCTTTATATTTGAATTATTATTTTCATTCAAACCAGGAATACATATCACTTTATACTATCTTGTATACTTGAAATATCTTACCAACCTCTTCTTAATTTCGAATTTTGCGAAACTACAAAACAGGCATTTTCAGATTCCCACACTCTCAATTCTAAAGTTTGCGAGATGTATTTCCCCACAACATTATTGTATTACCACAACCACTTAAAAAGGTTTTTTCAACCCTTGCTTCAATTCATAAACAATTTCATGTGAAAATAAATAATTATTAAAACTCAATTATTGTAATAGTAATTTATTCACGACATTTTACACATCACAATATTGAAACAATTTTCATTGCCAGTATTCCACTAAAACTATTATCATAATAAACAAAAACTTTTTCTCACGATGGAAACTATTTATTAACTAAAGACAATGCGCTAGGTTCATGGTCGTACAGCTCATGGGTAAGTAACTACTAAACTATTGAAATATCAACTACAGCCATGAGAAGAAAGAAAGATTTCATAAATTATTTCGTGATATATGGGCACTGAAACCTGCAATGTTTTACTTTCTTTCACAAGTTTCGTAAAATGTGGCGCTCTAATTTATATTTTTCTGTTTTTTTTTCTCACAAGTTTCATATAATATGGACGCTTTAATCTGCCACTTCTGTTTTATTTTACAAGTTGCAAGGTTTTTTAGAAGTTTATATTTAAATATAAATTTAAATCAATTAGCAACAAGACCTTGAAACCACAACTTTCTTGAAAATTTGAAAAAAATGTTACAAAGTTTCTCAACTTTTGATTTGAATATATTAAATAAGTTATTTTAATTCCTAATGTAAGTTTTATGCACTAATTTCAGTGGTTTTATTTTGAGTTATCAGTAATATTGTGGAGAAAATAAATGAGGACTTCGTTTAAATTGAACCGTATATTGAGATCTTGATAGAGGATTAGATTTAAATTATATATTTTAAAATGAAAAAGATTCGATTAAATAGATCATCTTCTGATACAGTTGAACTAATCAATTTAGCTCTAATTCAACTGTATTAAATGGAGAAAATTACATTTAAATTGTATATTATTTTCAAACAAAAATTTCCAGTAACATGTGGAAAATAACAAACAAACGTTTTAGGACTCAAGTTTTAAAATTTAGTAATAGAAACAGTATTAGGCTAAAATCTTGAGTTCATGACCTAGAAAATTTGAACTCAAGTTAAAGTTTTGTATTGGAAGTAGGTTTAGGCTTAAAGCCTGTTGTTTATTTACGTTCTATTGTTTACTTAGTCAAAATTACCCAGAAAACAAAAAACTGCAACTTCAAACACTCATATTTCACTAAACAATTAATAAAAATATGACTTGCAAAATGACTATGACAAAGTTAACATTTCGACAGTCTAACAGTCACATCCCATGGTACTTTGAGAGAAATCTGACTCAAAAACCTACAGCACACCTTCAACATTCACAAGAGCGCAATAGAAAAACTATATATAATAGAATCTGACTCAAGTTTACAAATTAACAAACACGTACTATTCAACAGTATTACTATTGAATATAGCAATCCACAAAACTAAATAGTAGAAACCACATCATCATCATCATTCTCACACCTCTTACGACACCAATAATTTTATTCAAGTCTCTCGATAATTATTTTCTTATCTACCTAGAAGAGTATTAAATTATGAATTACTGATCACAATTTTTTTTATTACGTTATATTTATATATGTATATATTTCACAATAATTGGAAAAGAACGGATAGAAAAAAACAAACAAAATCCGCAGACGACGTATTAATTGAAATTAAATTTGCTGGAAATTTGTCATTCTTTCAGTACAAGAACAAAAAATATATGAAACAGGAATTTGATTGAACGGAACTGCCTCCCCGTGTGCCATAAACAGGCGTTTACACGGTAGCATGCCACACTAGTCGCAAACGGCGGGTTCACACTTCGCTATTCTATTGTGGCATACCAGATTGTAACTGTATCAACACTGGTAGCAAAGGACCGGTTCACACATGGCTATTTTATTGTGACATGCCGAATTCTAACCGTATCAACAGCAGGTTCACACTAGGCTATTTCATAGTCGCAACCGTATCAACCCCGTTTTGAAGGACAGTTCAGGATTTTGTTGGTAATGTTATACAATAGCTATAATTAATTATATCAAAACATATCCGCAGTCACTATCCGGCCTGAGCTACTCCTCCTCCGCGAATCACCAAGGCGGCAGATAGCGATATGAAGCGTAATGCACTCCTGTGTAAACGAGAAACAGCTACAGTCAAAATGAAATACCATAGAAACCCTTTTATAATGGCATGCATCACAAATTGAAAACACATTCAATAAAATCCAAAAATTCCATTGTTTATACAATGTAGCTGTGGCACAAATTCGATTCTTTCTAATGTGAGACAATTCAATCATTTTGAATTTCAAGCCATCTTATACAATTAAAAGCTACTTGCTGTTATCTATCGACGAAACTCTAACGCAGTAGAATAAAGCATTGAAGGAGAAGAAAAAGATGAAGAAGAAAAAAGATAAAGATGAAGAGTAAAAAGAAGAAGATAGAGATGGAGAAGAATAAATGAAGGTGAAGAAGAGGAACAAAAAGGTGGAGGCAAAAAAAGGTGGGAAAGAAGAAGAAGAAGAAGAAGAAGAAAGGGAGGATATTGGCGTAGTAATAACTACTTAATATTAACCGTAAATTTACATACTGTGCGTTATCTTTATCTTTTTATCTGTTTTAAATTGTTTGGTAGTGTATGAAAGTTTCGAGGTTAGGTCAGCTTGTGACCACATTTAGGGCCATATTTATGAACATTTCTTAGCAAAGAAAGACTCGATTAAGTCTTACTTAGCGGCGATAAATTTTACACTTACACGTTCACGAAGTGACAATCCAGCGAGTAGCTTCAACACTAAAAGCCAACCCAGCTCCCCCAACAAAGGCCTGACACCTGATAATAAATTTAACACTAATAATTTAAATTAAACAACACTAATTTACACCAATTTAAGGATTTACACCACATAAATATGGTAGATTAGCTGGGTCGGTTTGTAACCTGACTTATCATCTAGTAAACTCGCCTAGTATAATCAATGCTTCAACTTTGAATTTCTGAACCTTACGTTCATGAAACTACTTTACGAACGTATTGAACGTAATTACGTTTATGAACCTTACCTTAAGATCTTCTTAACTTAAGTCAAGAATTTCTTTTTTTCGCGATCTCACATCCGTTCTTAGCCAAGTTAGGTAGAGCGTTAACTTGAAGCTGTTCTTGAGATTATGTTCCATCATATTTCGGGTTCATTTATTAGTATATCATCGGTTCATCAAAATAAAATAAAATTATCATTAAATTTTTGCACCATTGCAATGTCATTCACTGTACATTTGGCCTTTTAAAACTATTTATATTTTCTTAATTATAATCGAATTCTAACCTATAAATTTTGAACTGGAGAAAAAATGATGTTCTTTAAATTCATTGGTTTGCAAATTATTATCTTTATCTTTTTATCTATGTTAAATTATGTTTGTTAGGGACCGAAAGTTTCGAGGTTAGGTCAGCTTATGACCACGTTCAATGTAATAGAGGCTTTCCAAGTCGTACTTAGATAAGTACCCTTCAAGTTAAGTTCACAAATACGGCCCTGAGATTCATAAGAAATATGTGAACATAAAAATATATGGATAAAATAAACGAATACCAACCTGTGAGTGGACTAGGATAGGTGGAAGGAGCGTTGGCCTTCTTGGGCGGCGACACTCAGCTTTTGTCGCATGACGGCGATGGTCGAGTAGTCGGGCAGCTTCAGATAATTAACACACGTCATCACCGACGGCAGAAAGTCGTCCGCGTCCTGGTTCGGCTCCAGTGTCTTCCGAACCACGGTCAGCGGCGGCGTCAGACTTTTCAAACCTAAACACCACACACTTTTGTGAAAACAATTTTTGGAACAATTTTAGAAAGCTATATCCCAAATTTCATGAGTCTTGTGCATATTCCTTTCAAAAGCCATCGTACTGACTGACTTTCAAAGATTTTCAAGATTACAAGGCCATTCAATATGATTGATTGAACTTGTGTCCAGCAAAAAAGCTCTTTTTGAGGCTTGAATATCTCTAGAAAGTTCAAGTACCCAATGCCGTCCACTATTCAAGTGAAATTTGTAATAATGTTACAAGTTTTTCGATTAAGAATGATTACTCACTTATACTATTTCTAACAATTTACTTGCTAAGTTTAGGTAAATACGTCAAACTGAATTAACAATTCCAGGTCCTTGGATACTCCGTTGTATCGGATTATTATTATATTATTGTTCACATCACTTTTAAAAATAGTGAGTGATTAAGATTTATGCTCCTAATTTCAAAACATTGAAAATAAAATAAATAGACATTATGCTACTCACCGCCAACAGGCAATCGCGGCGACCCGGTAAGAAACTGTACAAAGTCGCGCTGCTCGTGCGGCGAGTAGGAGGCGAGCACCTCGAACAGAAAGCGGATAGCGCGTGACTCCACCGTGTAGCCGTGATCGGGCCGACAGCACTCGGCCAGTGTACGCACATCCCATCCGGCTACGCCGCTTCCAGCGCCGCCCCCACCGCAAAACACCGCCTCCATCTCCTCAGGGTAGAACATACTCAGCTGCTGCTGCGGAAACACCACTTCGAAGCCCTCGCGGAAGCTCTCCATCTGCCTACTAACGCCTTCCACAAGGTACCAATGTGTTACCAGCTAGAAAAACACACAAATAAATTGGTTATTTTAATGGTTTGCATAGCTCAGGTTCATGAAAATGAAAAGTTTACTCACTCAAAATAGAACTACAACTATAATTGTATTCTGGTATCGTTAGCAAATTATTTTATATTTTAATGAGTGTAATGTTTTATTAAATTATGATAAAAAAGATGTAACATTTCAAAGAGGCAAATTCTCAAGTAATCCAATTAAACTATTAAAAAATGAACATGATAACATAATTTAATAATTATAAAATATTTTAAAGACCGTTTGTTTTGAACACAAAATACATAGAAATATAAAAACTCCACCACTCTCAAAACAAAATATAAATATTTATTGGACTGACTTTTATACAAGCTGGTAATTCATTAGAAATAAGAGGGTAGTCAACTCGCTTGGCATATCTGAATATTTTAAACGTTAAAGCAAGATAGAGCAAGAAATGTGGATTGGTTGTGGGGTCGGCCTATTCTTTAGCTCATACATGAAATTGTAAAATTATGATGTTGAAGATCCACCTTGTTTCCACTAATATACATACATATACATGTATAATAAAACTTTAAAAACCACTTACAAGTGGAAATTGTGACTCACGTTATGGCGTGACGGCCGTTTCAATCTGTTTTCAAGAGCATCGTCAGACGACACACAGTACACTGATTTAAAGCATGAGTTTGAAACAGCCGTCACGCCATAAGATGAGTCACTATTTCCACTTGAAAAGGTTTTTTAGTTTTATTGTAAAATTAGCCAAGGTTTTACCTGTTTTGATGGGATGGATACCATGCAAGATGGAAGCTCCTGTTCCATCCTGCTCCCACCAACACAATACACTAACTAACACCATTCACTACTGACATCTCAATGTTTAAGACAAATAAATTTATCTTTGGCATTGAAATACTTCTGACCTAATAAACATGTCTACCTCTGTCAATGCCACTACGTGTTTCAAAAGAAAACATTCAACTAAAAATTATTCCTTGAATCTTATTAGAGAAATAAAACTTACATCTTTCAAACTAACATTAAAACCTATTAGAAAGTTATTAGTGCATAGAAACCCAGACATATAGGTAGATAAATAGTTTTCCTTTATTGAGGGCAGAGGTAGAACTCAAGGCCCTCTTTCACTCAACCCATAAGAGAGTGGATTCTATCTACTACCTCCCACACCTAGTAGAAAGAGCTCAAGAAAAACAAAATAATATTAGAAATACAGAAGAAGAATATGTGAAGGAGGATAAGAAGAAGAAAAATAAGAAGTAAAGAAAATAACGCGTAGAAGATTAATAAAAAGACAGAAGAATATGAGGAGGAGGATAAGAGGGAAGAGAAAAATAAGATGTAAAGAAAAAGAAAAGAAGAAAAAGAAGAGAAGAAAAAGATGAGAGAAGAAGAATATGAGAAAGAGATGGATAGGAGGTCAAGAAGAATTGAAATAAGCATGGAGAAGGAGAGGATCATAGGAGGAGGAGGAGGAGGAGGAGGAGAAGGAGAAGAAGAAGAATATGAGAAAGAGATGGATAGGTCAAGAAGAAGAAAAATAAGCATGGAGAAGGAGAGGATCATAGGAGGAGGAGGAGAAGGAGAAGAAGAAGAAGAAGGTGTGAAAGAGGAAAGGATAGAAATTGAAGAAGACAGGAGAGGAGGAAGGAGTAGAAGAAAAGGAAGACGATGAAGAAGAAAAAGAAGTAGAAGATGAAAAGGAAAAAAATGTAAAAATCAAAGAAAAAGGGAAGAAGAAACGGAAGAAGTAGAGAAAAGGGGGAAGAAGAAAAGAACGAAGAAAACGAGGGAGAAGATGGAAGAAGAATATGAGACGGAGGTTAGGAGGACAAGAAGAAGGAGGAGAAAAATGCGAAGTAGAAGAGGAGTAAAGAACAAGAGAAGACGGAGAAGAAAAAGAAAAGATGTAAAAAGATACTATTAAATTAACTAAATTTTAGAAATCCAGATTGAATCAAGTCGGGCAACCTGCTAGTCAAAATGCACCCACCTTGCAGTACTCATCCAAATTGTGTATTGTGACAGGCATATCCTTGCCGCCTTTCCTAAGTTCAATTTGCGAATAGCCGGGCAGTGTGAGATCGAGACCCAAGTCTTCAATGGGACAGCCGTCCAGTGTGAGTGCGTCCATCTGTTTGCGTTTGTCGTCGTGCGTCAGCGCTGCATCGGCGCTGATCGCATTGCGCTGGCGAATCAACGCCTGAAAGCGCACGAGCGTCTTGTAGACGTCGGGTGCGACATGTCGCAGGTCGGCCAACGACAATTGTTGCTCCTCGCCCAATAGCCAACGGTAGAACGACACACTCAGAGGGAGATCCAACTGTAAACATCATCACTCGTTTTAGAATGGACAGTTTTTCTAAATAATATACATAATATAATTATAATGGAGGTACAAGAAAATTTTAAAATTTTTTGACAAGCATAATAAAAATCATATTATGATTTAAATCATATAACTATCAGAAAAAGGAGAATAGCATTTCACGCCCATTTATTTAAAATGGAATGTAAAATATACACACAGATAATTTTCAATAAACCAAACAGTAGAAAATCCAAATTCGGCTGGTTTACAGAATATAAAAAGCATATGCAAAAGTTGGATAAAACAATGACAGGTTTGTAAAAAAAATACTAAGAAATTAACTGAAAAATGTTTTCCTAGAAGAACCAAAACTGGAATCTTGGTCTGAATGAAGACGTATTAATCAAAGCAATAAGATGAAGGACTATTGGAGGAAAAGAAGGAGACCAACATGACTTGAATGGTGCATGAATTTGGTCCTGTGTAGGCCTATACAAAGGAACAAAAAATATATACATAACTTTCAAGAAATATTGTATTGAATTTTTAAGCTATATCTATCACTAGGTGGTTGGTTTTAGGTTTTTATAAGTATTGCGCATTATTTGAAGGATTTTAATTTTGGAACAGTGCATGGTGATATGAATGTATCACATCGGGACATAATTTTTATAAGTTAGTTTGAAGCAAACACAAAATAGGACAAGAACATGACGTGTTGTATGCAGCAAGAGCTCTGCTCACTTAAGCAGCTTAACGCAACAAAGTAATAATAATAATAACTAACAATTTAACAAACTGACAAATATACAGGAACATAATTTATTAATTTCGAACAGTCTAGTGGTTAAGTGGCCCGACCGGCAATTGGGAGGTCCGCGGTTCAATTCCCGGTGGTAACTGATATTTTTGTACAATAGCATTCATCGATTTCCATCAGCTATTCAATGCTGTTATCAATATCCGCCATTGCGGAAGTCTTCAGTATAAATTAAAAGCACTTAAAGGAATTCGCCGAAATTAATAAATTCTGCTTCTGTATAATTGTTATGTTTATTCTTTTGCAACATTTTTACTATTTTGTTGTTTCATCAAAATATTTCAGTTTTTTAAGCTGGCGTTTTTTGTACAACTCCCAACAGCAGGCTTGGATCTTTTTGTGTAAGAAAAGTGTGACTTTTAGCTGGTGGTGATAGAGTTTTGACATTTGATTTTTAAAAATATTGTTTAGTGTTTTTTGAAGACATTAAAAAATACAAGTAATATAAATATTAAACAAGAAGAAGCTTTCATACTAAAACTTGGAAAATCAGAAAGAAGATTAAAATGTAATATCAATGATCTTAAAAATATCTTAAGAATATTTTTGTTGGTATGGTTTCATCTTTTCACAAATAAATTAAACTACCGGTATGAAAACACCTTTTTCACTCACGGATGTTTGAAATGATTGTATCATTCATTGAACTCATGAAAATAGACCATACTATACTATTAATTTATTCTAGAATTGTTCTATTCATCCAACTTATTACTGTATACGATTCTAGAAATTAAAAAAAATCATAAAATCTCAATTATTATCATTTTTATTTAGATTTTGATTGTTCAATTTGATAGTTTTACTCACCATTCTGGAGTCCATGACGGCCTTGGCCATCAGCTTGCCGAGGAAGCGGAACTTTGAGCGTATTTTCACGAGATGACTGACCTTGGTGGTGCGACCTAGTGGCGCGGGAAACAGGCCGCACGGCGAGAACACATGTGAACCTGAGCCACCGTTCTGCGAGCCAAGCCACAAGTCCAGGTCGCTGCGCTGCAACTCTTTCGACACCAATGCGTAGAACTCAAGGGTCGGACCGAGGCCTGTGCCCACCTTCACAAAATAATTAATAAAAATAAGTTTCAACCTACTACAATGGAGCTTCTATGAAAAAACATCCTTCTTAATAAATAGCTACTAGATGTAATCATGTGCTGAAACTCTGTAGACTAAGGGATTGAAGGGCAAGAGGAAGAGGAAGAGGAGGAGGAGGATGAGAAGGACAATGTGGATGAGGAAGAGGACAATGACGATGAGGAGGGAGAACAAAAAAGGAGGGATACGAAAAAAGAGACAAATAAATTAAATTAGGTTCTCACATGTTCTATAAATCTAGATTCAATGGAATCGGACAACCTGCTACTGCAAACATAAGTTACTTCCACAGTTCAATAAGAGATTTCTCAACATTAAATTCCAAACGTTTGGAAAAATTAAATATATCCAGAAAACGGCAATGCAATGCAATAATACAGTTGAAATAGAAGATCCCACAGGTAAGTACAATATTTCCTCTTATTATTAGTGCTTTGGTTTAGACAAAAACAGATTTGTTAGAAAAACTAATCATAAACGGACAATTGATAACAATGAAATATCTCCTGTATAGAAAGAAGAGGTTGGGCTAAAAAATATATTGAAAGCAATATAGATTTGACACAAAACAGTGCAAATATAACAAAATAATGCAGTCATAGATTCAGTAAATATATTCCTCAAATTTAAAAACTATTCAAGTAAATAAGATCAACAAAAATAAATTCACTGCAAAGCAATTTTCTAGTACTAGCATCCAGCACGACCAATTACGGATTACTATTTTCATTACATTACTATCAGTGACTTCAGCTCTTTGTTTAGCAACAAAACTAATTTTCAAGTTTATTTCACTTTTAATAAGCGATTGCAATTTATTATTTGATATTGAATGATTTTTAATTTTTACGTACTTCATTTCTTTCTGAGCGTGAAATACTTTTTCATTTGATAATGCAGATTTTTATAAGTATGTTTTTTTTGAAACTTTTCCACGAAATAAATAGTGAAATTTTATTGATCCAATAGTGTATAGCTGGTTAATTTTAAGAGAGTGACGTTTATCATAACAATCAGTTTTTTACAATCTCGTCGACACCTTATTTCACAAACAACTCATTAAATAATAAATATGAGAAAATATTTACTACTCACCTCATTTTCGTACTGAACCTCCAACAGAGCCTTGGACGAGGCTAACTCCTGTATGACAGCCTCCGCCTGTTTTAGTATATCATCTCTTGATACGGTGCGTTTGCGTCTGTCCAGACGAGGCGTGACCCGCTCCTGCGAGTCGGTGGCCCCGGACAGTTCGGGACTGCAGTCCAGCAGTCGCTGCAGTGCTCGGTCGCGGTCAAAAGACGTCGCGTACAACAGCAGCTGGCGCGTTTCAAACGGCAATAGGAACGGACTGCACAGCAAAACACAAACAAAACATAATGATTACAATCAAATAAAATTTGTTTATTACCAGAAAAATCAAACAACAACCTTACAATAAAGAAGGACTTGATAAATGAATGGCATATTTTTTGGTCAACAAATTAATAAGGCCGGCTACCAGCAAAAGTTAAGTAAATAACGGGCTTTAGCAAGCTGTCGCAGGACAAATACCCTAGTTGAAATTTAACAACAAATTTTCTTAATGTGTGGAACCCAGGCCACTCGTCAATCCAACGAGCCTCTTAGACATGCAATGTTTTCTTACTGGTCCAGCTGATTATCGTTTACAAACACGTTTATAGCCCTATCTTCTTTTGAATTATGTTTGTTTTTTTGAATTGAAGGCATTGACATTTTTTACTATTTCAACTGATTTAAGAATTGGACAATGGACTACATACCTATATGGACATTTATTTATCTAGTCACAGCAGTCAGAATTAAATTGAGTCAGATCTATTTTTTTAGTCAGATTATTCTATTCTTGAGATCCTTGGAACTTATCTTATCTTATGTTTTCCTATAGTGCTCTTTCTATTACGAATTTATAACAAAATTCTTATACAATATTGACTTGATTGACTTGAAACTCAAACGACATTCAAAAGATTATTTAAAGTGAAGTAATAAAAACAAAATGAATGAAAGTTGCTGAGTCATATATTTACCTCGTGGTTGCTTCATTTTTGAAACACTGCCGAAAAAATTAATTGAGCAAAATGAAAAACACGTAATTATATTTCCCAATGTGTCTTTTAGTTATAAAAAAATTATCAAAAATGTCAATATAGCTCGTAAACTAGATCAATTTCCCCAAAGCCGAAAAATTTAAATCGGTACCTCCATTTTTCAAAAAAAATTCTCACGGCAATAGCATTTCAATTCTTAAAAATATCCATTGCATAAATTAAAAAAACAAATGATGACCTAAACCCTGTGCACAGCCTTGATAGAAGCAATATTTATTACGTCATACAGCAATCAGAACAGTATAAAATCAGACGATATGCAAGAATAAAAAGTATACAATATAAATATCAAAACATTCCTCTTCAAGTTTCACCTAAAACGTTTATCAACAACAATCTTTACTTCCTCAAATTTATATTGTGAAGAAGCAATTTTTGGTCCAATGAATGAATGAATTAGTAGTGACTAGTACTGACCATGCGGAAGCAATCTGCTGCAACCATGAGGGAAGATTTCCGGTCATGATCACCAGAGGGTCCTGCAACTGTCGGCTGGCTTTCGCCGCTATCTTACTATTCACAAACTCCTGCAACGACACACAATGGAAAAAACATTATAAAATTAAAAAAATATTAAGAAATTATGATGATAAAGAAAAGCGAGAATCTTCGTGATTGAGACCCGTATTTATGAACCTATTTTCTCAGCTCAAGGGAGGCTTGAAAACGCTATTCAAGTATCTCATGAGCCTGCATTGCGTTTGGTTAAAGTAAGACTTAGGCAAAATGGAATCAACAATACTGCCGTTTTAATGTAGGAACGCTATGAAAATGTGTGCGTTCACGGGAGCCTGCACCGCTTACCGTTACACCGGATACTAGGCATCTGATAGGTTGATGAACGTCTATAAATTTGAATAGATCAATCAGAAGCGGTGCACCGAAAAGCGGGGCAGTTCCCATGAACGCACACATTGGGTAGTGTGAATAAAGTTGAGTACGTTGAGTAAGTCGACTCTGATGAGTGATTGGAGTCGACTGGTTAGTCGACGGGAGCCTGATAGAAAGGCGTGAGAAACAGCTGTGGTTGGCTCAATTTCTATACACACCAAATAACAATAATCTCAAGCGTCGAGTCAAAAATATGAGATACTTTAGCTTTATTAACACCACATATTGTTTTCATATATACAATAATGAAACTGTTCAAATAAGGCCACTTAATGAACGGTCACATACATCACATAATGAAACGGTTCTACACCATGTCAAAAATTTACTTTTCAAAGTACTAGAATAAGTTCTGGAAAACTAGAAAACGTAAGTTCCCTCACTCTGAGGCATCTTCCAATGAGAAACCTTCTTCAATGGAAAAAATTAAACCGTGTATAACCGTCAAATACGTAACCGTCAATAGAGAAATGGTTTGTTGTTAAAATAAATGAATATAATACATAACATGTATGTGTAAAATGATTCAACTCGTACGTTTACAGGTCGTCTCAAACAAAATGCTATAATCCATAGTCACTAGAAATGGGAACCTACTGCAGGTAACATACACCTGACTAACAAAAGCGCTTTTGAATTTCAGCTGAATGAGTGCGAAATTATTTAATAGACTGACTTTATGTGCAAGAACTGTTGCCTTTAGTAAGTTCAAAATTACTCTAAAGGAGTGGTTGAAGTCTGAGGGCCGTATTTAGGAACGTTCCTTTAGTGTCTCTTGGCTGTAATGTATTCATATTTATGCATTTCAAGAGTACCTCGAGTCAAGAGACACTAAAGAAAAGATCATAAATACGGGCATAAGCCACTAAAATCAAAGCAGGAATGGCAGCCATGAAGTATCTTATTTTTTTTTCATAAAGCGATACTTTCTACCTGTTTATAACTGAGTAGTTTACTTTATGTGTCTGATGGCAATTTAAGCAATTCCCTGAAAAGCAGTTTTAGGCTAATAGCCTGTAGTTTCTTCACACTGATTCAATTCAAGTCTTACCTGTTGTGAGAGCAGCGGCTGTGCTTCGAGCGAGGGATAGAGTGTACCCCAGAATCGAGAGACGGCGTGCAGCACTCTGAGCAGAGAGAGCACGGGGAGCGAGGCGTCCTGGATCAACACATTCGGCGGCAATCTTGGAGTGAGGAACGGCTCCAGCGACGATTTACAAGCTGGCACTATTCCTTCTGCAATCAAACATCAATCGAATTAATTCAGCTAGACAAAATAAATTGAAGGGGTCGGCATAAAATAGTGTCATCCATCAAAATTTTTTCAAATTAAATTTATTTTTTCTTCAAATATACAAATACAGTTACAAGTTGTGAAGTGAAATAATAAAATTTAAGTAATATTCACTTCCTTAAAAATATTTCAAATCACATTTGAAGACACTGCAAGGCAAAGCATACCTGAGAGCCAGCAGTGGGTGTCATATATAGAACAAAGTCCAAATAATGTATAGTACTCACTACAACTAAACTACAAAAACTAATAATTAGGCCTATTTCAAACTAGATAGAAAAACAAGAATAAAAGGTAGGAAATGCAAAGTGAAAATATGATAAAAATGTTATACAGTACAATATAAAGCGTCTTTATTTATTCAATATATTCTTCACATCTTTTAAACAGTCTACATGATGTCATCTATCGACGAAACTCCAACCCTGGAGAGTAAGGGATTGAAGGAGGAAAGGTAGAGGAATGAGAAAAAGAAGAGGGAGAAGTAAAAGAAGGGAGAAGAGAAGAAAAAGAAGGGTGGAGAAAGAGAAGAAAATTAAGGGAGAATAGAGAAGAAAAAGGAAAAAAGAAGAAAATGAATGAGATGGAGAAGAAGAAGAGGATGGAGAAGAAATAGGATAGGAGATGGGAGAAAAATAAGGAGTAGAATGAGAAAAAGAATGATAGGAAAAGGAGGAGGAGAAACATAATAAAAAGAGGATAATAAATATTGAATTAGTAAATAGGTTATTTCATGTTCTAGACATTCCGATTCAACTGAATCTATTTCTATTATAACCTAATCTATTATAGACCAGCTAGTTCTATTATTCTGTAATTGTTCTAGCAGTTCTTTAGAACAGTTACAGAATAATAGTCTCAATAAATATAAAAAAATAGAATAATTACTAGAATAATAACAATTTACCTTGCCACAAATCATCCTGCTTTCTCCTGGGCGCCGTTTTTGTACTAGATCCTTTGCCTTTCCTAGCCGGCGGCACCTGATTGGCCGCATTGGCTGCTCCCCTCGCCGTTTGACTAGAGCTACTGCTTCCACTGGTTGACTCGGTCGACTGTTCCTCGGGAGCGGTGGCGGCGACCGGTCGGTAGTACACAGTGTGCGTCTGCACCCAAATGTTGGCGCTTCCCAGAGGTGCCTCGCTGTCTGTGTCCGTTTCCGACTGGTCGCCATTGTTGGCCGCCGCCGGACTGAACTGGCGCACCGCCTGGTACACGGTCATGTTGTACGGCAAAACCTGGTCGCCGATTACAAACTGCAGCTTGTGGCGGGCTGCTCCTTGACTAATTACTACTGCAGCCTGTGTAACAAAAGGAACAATTGAAATCAACACATATTTATTTCTACATCATTTTTCACTAAAATCACATCTTTACATCATTGACTAAATCATTGAGCATACATTTGATTAAAAATATTAAAAAATCACTGTCATAGAATACTAAAATATGCCACTATCAGACAGTCGTTGGACCAGACGTTTTGGATGAATCAGAAACGCTGTAACTATCAAATTTACATGATCCAGAAATACTAAATTCTAGAACGAAGAACTTTGAGAAACATCCTAGGACTAACAATAACTGACAACTCAGTTTAAATACGAAATCAAACAAAGAACTCTACAAAAAACAGAAAAACAGAAGAAATATCAGAAAAAGAATACTAAAATTTTATGAGCATACATATGGTTTACCCGTACTTTGTAACAGGATTTAAGATAGATTTTTTAAATTAGACTTGTGATACATGGATTTCAACAGCCAATGCCAATTCAATTCCAAAAAAGAATTAGGAGCTGCAATACTGATATGGAACATATGTGTTGCACAAGTTAGTTTGAAGTGACTGACAATTGAATAAACTGACAAATATACATAAACAGAATTTATTAATTTCGAATTCCTTTAATTGCTATTACTTTATACTGAAGACTTCCGCAATGGCGGATATTGACAACAGCATTGAACAGCTGATGGGAATCGATGAATGCTACTGTACAAAAATATCAGTCACCACCGGGAATCGAACCACGGACCTCTCAATTCCCGGTGGTGACTGATATTTTTGTACAGTAGCATTCATCGATTCCCATCAGCTGTTCAATGCTGTTGTCAATATCCGCCATTGCGGAAGTCTTCAGTATAAAGTAATAGCAATTAAAGGAATTCGAAATTAATAAATTCTGTATATGTGTTGCTTTGACTTGTGACTTAAAGCTTATTCGCATTCAAGTGACGTATAATTTATCTGCTGTTCTATGAGCTCCCTGCATCTCAACACATTGTAAAACAAGAATAGTGATCAAAAGTGAAATTTGAACATTAATTTTGAAAAGTCTGGAAGGAAAATCGAAAATCGGGCTTCGAGGATCACTGAATCAAGTTCAAGACAAAGCTTTGCGCCAAATTTAGAGTTCCAAATTGTTGCCGTTTTTGTGAATTCACAAAATTATTATTTAGATAAACTACTGTTTGCAAAATCTTTGTGCACATTATGTTTCCCTTGATATGAGCTACTATAAGGAGTTGATCATTATTTAAAACTGAGTCAGGCTGTAGTTTTTACTCAGTTCTAAATTATCAACTCCGATTCACCTCACACACCCTTTGATTACATAATTCCAAAACATGGGAAGTGATAGCCGAGTACCGTAGCAGGTATCTGTTCAATTAGAGATAAGCTACGAAACACCAGAGCGCTCTTTGTAAGGGTGACTGATTGGATTGGCCAGCCAAAAAAAACTGTTTTCTGCTGTAAAATCACTTCCCGGTGGTTCGGAACCCGCCTAAAACTGTAGGTTCAACTCATCAATCACCATTATCCAATTATTCATTACCCACGCACAGGTCTCAGACCTATGTGGGCTTAATCCTCCGAAAAAATCTCCCTCCTCATCCACCCGCCATCCCACTTCACCCACAACCAAAGGCCCAATTTTCAAAACCCGATTCAGTAGGCCTCCAAACGTGTCTGAGGAAGCATTACAACAATGCGAAATATCTATCAGATGAATAAGTAACTTTTGAATTCACCAGTAAAGTATTTTCTTCTATTGTGTTTAAAAAATTGTTTATAAAATTGAAACAACTTTATAATAATTCGAAGAAAAACGAGATGGAGAAGAAGACCAGGGATAAGAAAAGAGTCCATTAAATCAAATTAGTAAATAGGTAGTGCCATGTTCTAGAACTAGATTTTTATGAAACAGAATCGGGCAACCTATTTGAGTGTACTGACCAGTGTGTCGTCAATGTCCTCCTCGCTGTTGTCGTCGTCTGTCTCGCCGAGGTCCTTGTCGTGATGGCGGGCGTAGCCACGCACCACTAGATACCTCTCGATTGCCTGCACCAGCGCCAGCGGATCTATCTTCACCGTGCCGCCCTTCCACTGCTTCAGGCTGCTGCAGTCGGGGTGTCGCTGCAGCTGGCACTGCAACACCACATATACAATTGTAAATTTAGAATAGAACAAAATAGCATGCATCGTCAAAAACATCATGTAAATAGAATAGTATCAATTACAGTGACTTTATAGATAGTGAGATCATTGCTGAGCCGCCATAATATTGTGTCCATTTTATATTTGATTGTATATCTATATAGGCTAGATATTAGATTTATATTATTATCATGTTTTACGGCTATAGAGGACCACTCTAATACTTCCGGTTCCCCCAGATGTTCTGAAGTAATTCTGCAGTTCTTCTTGTACTTTTCATTTCTTTTGCCAGTAGTTCTTCATGAAACATTTTAATATAGTGTTAATTATATTTACCCCATTTGATGTTTACCATAGCAACGAGATAGTATTTTTCCGCTTAAAAATATCTATCAAAATTTGATATTATAGATTATTATTAAATGTTTTCAATGTTTCGTTTTGAGTAAACTTCCAAATTAATTGACTTCAAATAAAAAAGAATTATTTCATTATTTTTCGAGAGGAGTATTTTGGTAAATCTAAATTTTCAGCGTTAAAATTAACCTCGATGTTTTGGACAATATAACAAATTCAAAATTTGTGAAGAGAGCAGTTTTGGACTTGAGTCTGTTGCGCCTTCACATTCATTGTAATTTTATCACAATAAATAAATAAATAAGATTTTTATGTAACTTCATGGCTCAGACTACACAGTAAACGAAAACCTTTGCGTTCCTTCTAGCGTAGCCTAAATACCATAGGTAATAGGATATCATATGGTTCATACTACGTTGACTGTGAAGGGATAAAGAGATGCATCTCAGTCATTGTGGTCATCACTAAATTTGGACACCGAATGGCGAATTTGTACCACGTGACCGAATTATCCAATCAGAAGTGAGGCGTCCACACTTTACGTCCACACAAAGTCACAGTAAAATGATATAGTATGAAAACATGACCGCTTGACTAGGCCTGCACGGCTTCTGTGAAATTTGGCAGCACTGCATCCCATAAGCGTAATACTTCGGATACGGTTTGCACAGACTAAAAAATGTTAATGCGTCCAAAACAGTAGAATACGAAGTGCATATCTTTTTTTTTAATCTCCGGAATTACAGAACGAAATTCAACTTGAAAGTCATAAAGGACATCATTTTCAAAAGTAGAACACAGATAATATTTATGTAAAGTAAACGGAAGATGAATAGAATGGTACAATGTCTGGTCTATGCTGTTGATGTGGCTATCATTGCTAGAAGGGAATGTAATTTGATTAATGCTGTGGAGTGTGGAGAATGTGGAGGGGGAATGTTGTAAGGAGGGTCTGAAGATTAATGTGCCCAAGACTAAGTACATGGTTTTCTCTAGAATTGATAGGGCAGAGCTGCAAGACATTTCTGCCCGAGAGTACAGGTATGCGAAAGTCTCATCCTTCAAGTATCTAGGCTCAATCATCACAGAGACCAATGATACCCATGAAGAGATCAAGGAGAGGCTGAAATCAGGAAATAGTGCATATTTCAGTCTGCAGAAACTCCTCGAGTCAAGACTTCTGAACTTGGAGAGCAAGAAGAGGATTTATAAAACTGTGCTCCGTCCAGTAATAATGTTTGCCAGTGAGACATGGGTGATGACAGCAAAAGATGAGACAATGTTGGATACATGGGAAAAAAAGATATTGCTGCGTATTTATGGGCCCATAAGAGATCCAGGTTAGTGGCGCCACCGTAGCAATGAAGAACTCTACCGTCTGTATGAAGACACTAGTTTAGTGGTAGAAATTAAAAGAGCTAGACTGCGCTGGTTGGGACATCTGTGGCGAATGCCACAAGCAGTGCGCAAGGCTTTTCAAGAGTCTCCTGCGGACCGGCGGCTTCGTGGATGATTACGAAAGATATGTTCCGAGGATGTAGAAGAGGATATTAGAGCACAGGGGCGCGTGCGCGTGGATGGCGCCGAAAAGCGATGGACCGGGATGCATGGAGGAGCTCAGGGTTCTCTACAAGGGTAAGGTATAGGGAAATAAAAAATTATATATTTTAGGCGCCGCCAGCAGAAGCCGAGCACTAGAGCGAGTCAAAAAATAGCAGAATTATTCATATAAGCTTTATTGGCTCGCGAACGATAAAATAAATTCATAATTTAAAAAAGAAGTACTGCAATCTTGATAAGAAGGCCATTTTATAAGTTGAGCGAATTTTATGAGTGCGATGTTATAGTTGGTGATGATTAGTAGTGTTATTAATTTGTTTTTGAAAAACTATATTGTTATTGATATCCATTTTTCTTGAACTGCAGTAGAACTATTCATATGTATACACTTGCTGTGCAGAACTGACCTTTTTTTGAGTCGCGACAGACGCGTTTCGAACTATGTCGTTCTTCTTCGGCGCTTGGTTGCAGACATAGTTCGAAACGCGTATGCCGCGACTCAAAAAAAAGTTCAGTTCTGCACAGCAAGTGTATACAAATGAATATATTGTTATGTTTCTGTCTCAACTGGGATGTTCTATTGTTTAAATATTGACTCAATTTATATTGTTACGGTTGTTCTTGTTTAAACTGTGATAAGAAGGCCTTTAGGTACCGGTATAGCGCATGTTATATTGTATTGAGTGTCGACTATTTTGACTTTAATTCTGTAAAATGGCCTATGGACAATAATATTTTATTTATTTATTTAGTCTTCTTCATGTCTACTTGAATACACATGATGGTAAACAGTTTAGTTTAAACTAATGATTCGATTTAACACAAGTTTAAACGTTGTCTGTGCATAAATAGTCTACATTCATCATTAGGATTCATGAGTTTTTAAAAAAGAATTCAAGACATACCTTCAATTGATGTGTGTTGAAAAACTTGAGCGCGGTGGTGCTTCCGGTGCCGGCTGGCAGATCGTGCACTTTGACCGGAAACTGTTCCAGCTGGGAGACGCAACTGCTCAGTTTGCTAATCAGCGCCGAAAGGCAGGCTGCGTCCACACTACTACTACTGCACGACGGAGCATCCATATCCAACTGTAAAACAAATTAAATCAAATCAAATTACCGTTAATTCAAGTGATAATAAAACATAAAGAGATTATAACAAACATAAATATGATAGATAATTGGATGGAGTAGATTTTTTTAGCGAGTTAAACGTATTGGATCCCAGACCGCTGAATGCAAAGCAACTAGTAAAATAATGGCAATAAGCGTATGCTTTTAGTGGTGGGAAACTCTTACTGAAGTAGTGCCTAGGTTGCGCAGGGGCTCGGGCATTTTCTCATCATAAATGTGGCTACAAAAGAACTACAGTAATTTGACACAGATAATATGCTAACTACTAACAAGAACAACATAAATAATAATAACTAACAATTCCTTACAGAAATAAATAAATTGGTTCATTCATTTAATAATACCAAATAAAAAATTAAAATATAGCTAGCCTACAAATCGGTAAACAAAACATACATAGAATTCTCTCAAATGACTTAAAGGCTAATTTCTTGTACATGCAAACAGATATTCCAAATGGAAATCAACGACATTATAAATTTTAATTAAAAGAAGTGTGGTATTAATTAAGAAATTAGATAAAACTGAAATGTATCATTTAAATTGAATTGGCGACTTAAATATTGTTATTATTGACGAATTCTCCCTGGATGGAAGACGATAAGAAGCGATGACTCGGTCAAGAATTTTTTTCTTTATTTCTTTCTTGTGTCCACTTTGGCCGGAACTGCTTCTTGTTTGGCTGCTCTGTAACTTTCTACTACTTGTTTGCTTTGTGTCTGAGTATGTTATGTTCGCGTTTTACAGGTCCTTACGAATTATTATTATAACAACTGTATTATGTCTATAATCAAGCACCGGATAACTGTAACAAGTTAATGAACACTATATCTATATTACAACCTCCAACATTCAACTCTATTTGAATAGTGGTTGATACTGACCGGTGTTTTGGCGAACACGTGCAGAAAGGTGCGCAGTCGCTGATCGCGTGAGTCGTGAGGATCGTTGGAGGGGGGGGAGGTTGGTGAGGTGAGGTACTGTAGCAGTGAGCGAATGAGGCCGCTGTGATTCACCTCAAACGGCGATATGTCGGACGCCATCACTATGTCGCGCAGCTCACACAGCGCGCCCAGGGCTGTCTCTGGCGACTAGAAAAAAATAAAAACAAAATTAGAAATTAATAATAAAAATGAAATAGACAACTGACAGGCTGTAAAAAAGGTATTTACAGATGGAGAAGCACAGTAAAGATCAAAACAAATGAAAAAGTACTGGACAATGCCGAAAGAGAACTCATGAAGGAGAAACAGGAAATGATTGATTCACGTGGTCTCTTGAGGCCGTAAAAGCAAAATAAATAAAAATGAACATACATTTTTGTACTATTCCAATATAATGGATCATTAAATGTAATCTCGCATCAAGATTTGTCATTTGTCAATTCGGATAGCACTCAAGTCATCTAAATAATTGATAATTAGAGAAAGTGCATTAAAAATTGAATCTATTAAATTTTGCATTAAACTTAACAGAATCTGTTGAAATTCAACATACATTAATCACAATACAAAGATGAGGCATAAATGTCACGATAATTACGTGACAGTTAAGACTGCAGTATTTTGTGTGTTCATAGTTAAAGTGATTGAGACAACAAAAGTATTATTCATTAGATTTATTTGCTATAATGATTCGTATAAACAGGTACGTTTTGACTGTATTTTAGTGTTTACTATTACACTAACTTCTAATACTAACCTTATACATTATAACACTTATTTTACTAAGCAAAGAATAAGAATATCATAATAAGGTATAAACTAATACACTTATGCGCTCTGAATTTTTGCAAAATCTAAATAATAGAAAGTATACATTAAATGGCGAACAAAAACTTAAATAGAGTAATTTCTTCTCCAAACTAAATTATCTGGAATAAATACAAATTGAAGTTGACTAGTGATTGGTTATTAGAGAATGTATGATGCTTTCTAAGCTTTTTTTCCGCTATATATTTTTTCTATATGTAGAATTCAATTGTAAGAAATTGATGTGATTTGAACTGTATGCTCCCACTGGCGAACATGGTTTCATCCCTCTGTTGTGTTGCTGCCAACTGAAAGATTTTTCGATTTACTAAATTGTTTTTCTAAAATACGATTTTTCGATTTATCATCATGTTTCATGTTTTGTAATCGATATCTCTATGATTTTTATAGTATTTTTAAAAAGAAATAAATTCAATTTTGGGAAATAATCAGATGAGTAGTGCACCTGTGTATTGAGCTTGTTGATGGCGTTGGTAAGACTGGCTAGTACAGAGGTGGGAGCGCCCGGCGTGCTCTGATAGGTGGCAATGAAGTGGGCGGCCCTTTCTCGCACCCAGTTCCTCGCCTTCTCTCTATTACCGGCGCTCAGGTTGGCGTTGCTCGAGCACTTGGCTATTGCCGATGAGCCCTCCTACAACACACAAACAATTATTAAATAAATAATATTACAATAAATTTGTTAAAAAAAAAAAACAGAAAAGATTCACTTTCAACTAAACTTTTCAAAAAACCTACATCCTACAGCACACAAACAACCCATAAATAATATTTAAAAAAATTAATTTCACTAAACATGTCCAATAAAACACATGGATGCTCTCACTATGAGAGCATTCTTAAGGTGTAATTCCTATGCGGCAATTCAAGCGGGGTGAGACTACATAAACTAAGCGCCTTAGTGTAATGTGAAGTTCATGTTATGGATACAAAAATACTGTTATGAACTTACCAGATGGTTCTAGAATGACTTCAACCGCTGTGGTTGACGAGGTTAAACATTGATGTTAAGGATCTGTAAATGTGATTTTGATCACATTTGTCATGTTTCATCGCATTTGGCAGAATAATATTTCCATGGAAGGAGATAATGGTTAATAGAAGGCGGTAGAATGTAAATTGTAGAATGTGGTGGAATGGTGCAGAAGGTTCTATGAGTATGGTATTTAAATACCGCTTTTGGCCAGGACGAGTTCAGTTCTGCTTTGCTTTGAGTTTGAAATGGAGACGTGAATAGACAGCAAGCAGCTTAAGAGTTGACTGTGGCAGTACCAGCAGTTTGTGAACGAATAACGATATCATAGAGTGAATCGTGACAATTCCAGTACCAGTGAGTTATTTCGCTTGGTATAAGAGGACTGTGTATTTGTGACAAGAATTCGTCTTTGTGAGTGATAGATTGCATTTAATCTACGATTGTATAAATAGTAAGTGCTAACAATTCTTAAGAGTAAGTGGACAGTTTTTTTTCCTGATGATGCCCACATGAGTCCGAGACTTGTGCGTGGGTAATGAGGTGAATGATAACACACGCAGATGCCAGACGGAGGAGCGGGATTCGAACCCACGACCGCTGAAACGACAGCAAGCTGAAGTTGCGACGCCCCAACCAACTGCGCTAAGCGGCCCCGGCCCGCCTAGTTATTATTCAATTATTCCAGTTGTACAAATCACAATATTTTACAGTTATTATCATTATTGATACATTATTAGAGATCAGCCTGTAAAAGATATTAGACATTTATTTTGACTATATACTTATACATAAGTCGAGGTGACTTCAAGCCGTCACGTCTCATCTGCTCACATGAGCAGTATTGTCGTATCGACTGGCTGCGGCTTATACGTTTATAAAAAATATATAGATAAATATATATAATATATATGTGCTGCATCAAGACTAGCTGACAGCTGGATATTTTTATATTGCACAGGTGCTATCACTCCAAACGGCTAGAGCCGCCTCTCGTCTTGACATAGGAATTGATTCCATTGATTCACATGTGAAGCAGTATGCTCTAGCAGTCATAAAGAGTCAGAGTCGTAAGAGCTGAGCCATATTGACCGCCGCATATGAATGACACCTTTAGGCGATTATCATCCAGTAAGTTATTGCATACTATACAGTACAAGCAAACTCTGTGGTTATATTTGAAATGTAATGATTTTTCTCTCATTATCGATTTGTTGAGCTCAATCTAAAACTGTACAATTATCTGCACTGCTCTCCGGTCTCTGTACTAGTAAAGTAGAAATCCGTTAATTTTCTTGACGCATTCAAAGTATATTTTTTTGAAACATTTTATTTTGTGAACTAGTTAATACAGGTTCAATTGATTTTGTTTGTTTTGCTTATTGAAAATTGTTGCAAGGCTCAAGTCTATTGCAACAAAAATGTACACAGTAAAAAACTAATTTCACAAATACAAACAAAAATGATACAGTAAAAAATATTTTCACAAATTCAATTATACATTAAACAAAATTATGCTATTAAACACGTAATAATTGAAGAAAGCTTCAGAAAGAAGAAAAGGTAATACAATTTAACAAAATATACTACTAGATTATATTGTACTAAACAAGTAACAAATGAAGGTATTTAAAAAAAATTCTACTACTCTCTATTACAATAAACAAAAATAAAGGAAAAATTGAAGACTGCTTCTCCATGGCATAGCGCCATTTGGAGGAGGATATTTCTATCCTACAAATTATTTTATATTATTATTTATTATATTCTATCACATTCAGGCAAGTATTTGACATCATATAATCAAATACATAAAAAAAATACTTTACGAATGAGGTTGAATGTTCCGTATAATGTACTAGATTATAATGTTTCCCCCTTTCTTTTCAATAAATTTTCATATTTATTAGTGGTAGTTTACCTTATTGTATGGCCTATCAGTACTGCGACCCCATCTGGCAGGATTCAATGAAGATAGGAAGCCACATGTTTTCGCTGCTGATATGCGTGTTCTAGAATTACCTATAAAAAGACAATAAATTTTGAACTTATTGACGGATAAAATAACAAAAACTAGCATTAAAAAAATGGCAGAATGGATTAAATCATCGAATGTATCTCAATCCATACACATATAAAGTACTGTTAACTACCACTATTACAACCATTATTAACTGTTAGTAAATTTAATTTATTAATTACTGTATTTTGTGAAGTCCTAAATAAGCATAAATATTTACTTCGTAGCACAACTCAGGATCAATCATCCAATGTATAAAGCACAGAATGCCTACTGCATCTGTACTATAAAATGCTTCGTAATTGTTATACATTTGAATTCAGTCTGTTTTCATGTTATTATTTGATTTGGTTCATATTATTCATATTAGCCATTTTATTCATTTGTTCATCTTATTCATATATTTTCATTTCAGTTCATATCCATATGTACTTTCATTTCAATAAATTATTTGTATTGTATCTTGAAAGTTGTTAATGATGCTCGCTGCCAGCACTCAAACCTAGGTTTTGCAGGCAGCGCCTAAAAATGTTATTGACAAAGTTTATTCTATACTAGTATACAGTACTTACAGAAATTGTTTTGTTTTTATTATTTGTGAATAGCTTTGTCATTGTCTATTATGATTTGATGTATTTTTTATATTATGGCAAATATGGCAAATAAATCCACAATAAAAAAACTATTTCAAACAACATTGCTCTTACTTCTATTTTGATAAGAAAGCAAAGATTATTAGAAAATATTATGATTTGGCCAAATAGTAAATAGGCAATAGTAAATTTCGATTTCTATAATGATTAAATTTCAAAATTTATCATCAGATAAATTCTTAAAACTGTTGACAAATACATCAGCAGGTTAATTAGAAGCAAAGATTACTCAAAAATACCTTATTTTAATAATAGATAATTAGTACACTATTTATTATTTATAGTCAATATGGTAAAAATTTCAAATATCGGATCAAAATTGAACTGTCTATGTCTATGATCAATGGTCGTGTTCTGTTACCGGTGACGTCTGATTGGTCTATTCAAATTTTTCAACGTCTATGAGTTTGAATAGACCGATCAGACGCCACCGGTAACATTTACCAGTTAACGGCAAAGCTCCCTAGAACTCAACCATTGAAACAACATAAATATGTTTGAAAAATATAAAACTGCTAACAGATTACACAACTAGTACAATAACTGGTTGAAAATCCCAGAACTGATTCAGGTGCGGCTTGAAAACTCTGGCAGAAGACCTAGGCCAGCCATATTCTCTATAATATTCTTAATTTAATATTCTCTATTATTCTGTAAATATAATTTTATTTTTTGGGCAAGGCAAAGGAGAAATAAGTATAATTATCTGCCTATGTCAATATTGATTTCCGTTTACCATTAAGCAGCGTGTTGTACTATCCCCGCACTCTCTTTGCCTTGCAGTTTATCTAAATATCATCAGAATGTTTATTTGGAACTCTATGGAATTGACTAGAAAAACGGAGAGCCGTCTTATCTGTTTATTTTAGAATTCGATAGAATTGTATAGAGAAATCAAGAACCTTCTCTTTCTTCCTTGATTATGAAAAATGTATAAATAGGAGAAACTGTCGTAAAAGTTAGTCAGTTGTGATTCGAATGTGATAGTTCTCGCTCATACAAACCGGATTACCAGTGAGCGCTTATACAGATCATGTTAAACAAACGTCTGTTGTTAAACTGATAATCGCAGTATATTGTGACAGATTATTATTCAGGCTTACTTAACAGCTTATACAGTGACTCGTAAGTGGTTGTAGTGTTTCAACTGTTATGTATTAGATGCTTCTCCTTGAATTATTGAACAGTTATTATTTAATATTAGATTGGCCTTATAACATTTAGTGATTGATTTTTGAACAGTAGAATAGCAAAATTTTTATTAGCTGAACGTTATCGAATTATCTGTTTTTGATTACATTATTCTGTAAGAAATAACTGATCAGTGCGAGTTGTGGATAATTTGTGTTAATAAAGAGCGAGTGTTAATTTAAAGTGTTACCAGCGTTATTTTAGAGACAGAACCCGTAACAGTATTATTATCAGTACAATAACTGCTGAAAAATTATCAATAAATAACGATTTATTTATCAAACTGTGCTACCCACCTTTCGTGAATAAGTCGTGCATTGGCGATAATGTGTCTGAGTCTTGTCTAGTTTTTCTACTGGAAGATGCATTTCTCTTTGGTGTACGTTTCCTTTTCAAAACATCACTAAATCGTCTGCAAAGAAATAAACAAATTCAAATGCCTTAGATATGAGTTATTCATCATTTTTTCCATTCATATATATTTGTCTATGATACTCATATAAGTCTGAGACTTGTGTGTATTTAAATATCAACGACCGTCAGATTGGCAGTCAGGGGCTCTAACTACACCAAGACTACTTTATATCCCTAGAGGGTAATTTATAATTGAGCTTCGCATAGCTCAATTTTTTGGATGAGTCGCTAAGTGGAAGAGAGGGGCCTTGAGTCCTAACTCTGTCCTTATAAAGGCAATTCATCCATCTATCATATATTACCAGAAAAAACAAGTCATTGCACAATTACTGCTGAAAACAATCGAATCAAATTCATTTATTACCAGAACAAAACAAATAACTATACCATAATGTACGGGTGGCCGGCAGATATAACATGAGGTCAGCTCTATTATCACTTGCCCGGTGGTTTGGAACGCATCTAAAACTGTAGGTCTACCATTCCGCCGATTACAAAAAAAGAAGAGCTGACATAATAAAAAAATGAATATAGACTAATATAAGTACAAAAATAAATCAACTTACAACTGTGACGGACTGTTATTAGTTCTGGGATCATCGATGAGATTGTTGATGTCCTGCGGCGGCTGACAGAGACGACGCAGCTGTGGCGTAATCGTGACCGGCGATTGGCTGCTGCTAGTCACCTGTTGCTGATTGCTGATTGGTGCTCCGCTCGTGGCTCCGCCCACTCCCACATTCGCATTAATGTTGTTGGCAGCGGCGGCAGAAGCACTATTGGCATTGTTTACGTTGTTACTTCCTCCACTGCAACTTATGTTCAGTGTCGGAATGGGGGCCGATAGGATAACTGCAGAAGAAAGAAAAGAAAAAACATTTATTCACACCAAAATATTGTTAATTACAGACATAAATTGACCTTACTATAAAATATTGTTATTTACATACATAAATTGACCTTACTACCCTGCATGAACCTACATTGAGACTTGCTCAACTCAAGTGCTTAAATTAGTATCGATATTTCATTGGTAATATATTAAAATTTTTATTGATATACCATTTCAACAAATAATACTGAATTCCATACAATTATAAAAGATCATACAAAAAATGCAAGGAATAGATGACATTGAAATATATGAAGAATTACAGGCAGAAACTAATAGAGATAGCAGATATTAATACATCTTGAAAAGGTTGAATGAATGATTTCAAGTCTGCCTTGAGCTAAAGAAGCGACAAGGTAGGTTCATAAATACCAGCCTTCCAGATTCGGTAATTTTTTGGCGAAATATTCAATAGGGCACATCAAATAGCAAATACAACCATCAGGAAGCAAAACAATCGAAATATTTCGAATTAGCACATTAATTTGCTAAACATTCTTCATACTGAAACATAAATTCTCAAAAACATGAATATAATTGTGTAGGGGAAACCTCGTTAAAATAACAAAATTAGACACAATTTTGCGATAGTGTGTGAACCCTTCAAATTTATTATTTCTTTATCCCAGTTACAGCAAAAATAAATGTTACATATTTTATATTTCATGTTACTTACATGGATTGTCAATGGACATGGCGAGGGTGCCGTTGACTGTAGCCGAATTGGCGTTGACCGTTTTGCCGGCTGCACTGCTGCAGCCCGAAGGACCCGCTATGCTGCTGCTGCTGGCTGAGGCAGCTTGAAGAAGTGAGTCAGCAGCTGCAGTCGACAACTGCAGTGCGCCCGAAGGCGGCTGCTGTTTGGGCGGAGAGGCGCTGATAGGCACACACGGATCGGCCAGCTGCTTGATCTGGTGCATCACGCCTACGAGATAAAATAAAAGAAAACGTATTAAACATCAACACAAAATACCCTATAAAAAACAACTAATTTCGATATTGATATTATTATTATCATCATCCCGTGTCCAGAGGTATTCATATAAAACGTTTCCAGAAATTAGCAGTTGAAACAACTTCTCATTTGCTATTAAAAGATCAGTGAGTGTACAATGTTCATCAAGCCGGGAAAACAAGAACAGGTGTTCAGGGTCATATATTTCCACACGACACAGTCAATTTTCGCTTTCTGGTAGGTAACCCAACTTTCTCAAGTTCGTCTTACACCTAGACGCACCCACTCTTAATATGTTCAGAGTTCTCCACACAGTGAATGTAAGATAACTCTCGGTCATCAATTTTTCTTTCACAGGGATCGTAGTACAATCAGCTCTAAAATATGGAATAGTAATATGAGGTGGAACAATCTTTTTATTGCGAAAAAAAAATATGAACAAAACTATCTTGAATAAACCAAGGCTACATCCCACCCACCTAATTTTTACATTTGCTAGGTAACATTTGCTATATTATGTATATTTTTAAAAGCAAATAAAGAATTGAATTGAGTTTATTTATTGAAAAAATACAACTGATTGTGAACAAACAACAGGGCTTAAGCCCAATAAAATTCATAATAATTCAAGGACTATTTTCCGTTGACGTTCTTATGCAACTTCATACGCATCCACGAACGTATTGATTATAATAAATTATACATTAGCATTTAATTATACAAGCAAGCAGTACTTACCCTCTCTAGTGAAATGAACGGCAAATACGTTGGGCAGTTTCTGCATGAGTATTTCGGCCATTTGCAAGGCGCCGACAACAATACGCAGCTCCTGGGAGGCCATCATGCCCGCCAAATGACTTGACACCGTTTGCGTCTTCAGCACCTCCTAAAAAACGATAAACACAATTAATTATTTTATTCAAGTTAGTTTTGTTAGTAATTATTTACTATCAATTTTCTATCCTGCTGATTAAAGACCACATGCTTCAGTGCGTGGGTAATGGGATGGTGGATAGTGACACAATGACGTTAGGAATATATACAAAAATTTATTATTTTGTACAGTTTGCTAACGCAGATGGATTTTAACCATCTATTTTCAGTGATTTACTGTGTAATATGCTTTGTACTTATTGACTTGGCTCTTTTCCCCGATTTTGCCAGACATCACAATTCCATAGCCTTAAAGATCAGAGTTACTCATATTGTAGCAAATTATAAATCAATGAGCTATATAGTTTGAGAAATTCAATTCAATTTTATTTATTGTCATCAAATACATCATACATACATAAAATAATCATGCATACATTAAATAATTATTTAAAAAATAAAAATCACTTCTTTCCTTAATATAATGATTCCTAATAACTACTTAAAAATTATGAATATTTACATAAAAAAGGGAAAATATTTGTTCTGTAGCAATGCTTGTGCTGAAGGATTAGATCTCTAAAAATAATGTAATATAATAATAATATTATACAAAAACAAAATTTCCCTATCTACTAAGAAAGAAATCTATCTACAAATAAATTTTGGAAAACACATTGTAGGCTACTTAATTGGTAATGAATTTGCGTGAAAAAATACAATTTTATATTTACAGAAAAACAATAATATACCGTACATATTCTATACCAACTAATATGATATTTGTTGATTTTAATGTTCTGCCATGGCCGACTCTAGTTAAAGGCCGGAATATACAATATGACAATGCCGCATCAGCTGCTGACTGAAGGCCGATACATATTTTATCATAGTTTTGATTTGAAACGATCTCTTCAGTCTTCGCATTCATTTTATTATTCACTAGCTGGCCCGACGCGCGTTGCTGCGTTCTCATAAAAATTCATCTTGATTTTATTATTCGCCACCTCCCCCTGAGGTTACATTTCAAATTAGGAAAGAAGTTAGTCCTTCCAGCTGATCATAGAGGCTTCGTTTTCTTAATCACCATCTCTGAATGAATAAACATTTCAAATTTAAACCTCCTACGACTATAATGGTAGAAGCTAGGTTTTTTATTTCATTATTCGCCAACTCCCGATGAGGCTGCATTTCAAATTTCTAGCTTCATTTCTAGCACCTCAGGAGAGTATCAGGAGAGACTCTTATTACATAATTATCTTAACAGAGGAGGTTCAACCTTCGGAAAGTTCAATCACAAATCTGGCATGTCACCTTTGTCAAATATTCAACCAAGGTGTTGCAATTTAATATCGCTTTTATCCGCTAATTCACTGAAATCTCTAACACTGTCACTGCCTAACCATTCATCGACTTTTCTTTCATAGGCCTCTTCAGACTGCTTTCTGTGTTCTTCTGGATCTCTTCTTTTCTTAACCTCTGCAACACTGCGGTACGATGGTAAATAATAGGAAAAGATTTGAGGGACAGCTTCTGGTTTCAAAACAGGACTTTTTCGTGGCAACTCCTTCCAATCACCTTTGGAATCTCGGAACATTTCAGTTCGTGAAGTTAAACTTTCAGGAAATTGTTTTATACAAACTGCAGAGTATTTGGTAGGCACCCAGTTATCACGCGAAATATTTTTCACCCACTTTTCACGTAACTGTTCGATGGTGGGGAACTTGAAAACAGTAACGTACCGACACGTTTCATCTTCAGTTTTATGATAATTACTTTTGCATAAAGGAATACAGCAGCACTTTAAAGGCATTTTGAAAAACCAACAATCTCCTGCTAACATCCATAAACGACTTTTTGGTTAGCCTAAAGCATATGCATACATTTGAAATTTTTGTTTTGAACCGTATGTTCAAATTTTCGGCCTTCAATGCGCTGTTGCCGGTTTTCAGCATTCCGGCCTTCACTAGAGTCGGCCATGGTTCTGCCAATTGAGACAGCTGTATGTAATGAATGTAGTAAAATATATAATAGATATAATCAAACACAAGCTGCGTTTTCTTGCACTAATAACACAATCAACAGACATTATAGCTCGAAACCCATTTCAAACAAATATCAGATATATGACACCAACCTAGAATAAATTAGGAGACAGTTAATTTAAATAAGTACGAAAATAATAAACAAAATCGCTGAAAATTACATTAAAAACAAAATTACGAAAAAAAGAAATAGGATATCATCGTTTGGATCAAGAGCAATTATTTTTACAATTTGTAAATGAATTTGAAACAGGCTTTTCTGATTGTGTGCTTGCTTGCTGAGATTTCTGTTGGACTGTTAATTACTCTTCCTTTTAGATACTCCCTTACCTTACCCTTCCCAATCACTTTTCCTAGTATATGGGTAACCATAGTTGGAACGGTTTTACATGACACACTCCACTTAGCCCTATCATATTTTGAAATATTCGTTATATTGTTACTTTATTTTGATTTAGAATATATTCTTGTTCAAAATTTATGGTATTTGTGTGGTGTAAAAAAATTGAATTTATTTTCAGTTTAACCAATTAGATAAGTTGGAGACCTCTTCTAAATAAACTATAAGTGAACATCCCAGAGATGTTTTGTGGCAGACAATTGAAAAGTCTGGGCATACTGCATGCAGCGTGGACACTAGCCGCTGTCCTGTCGTTCTAGAGTGTAGTTCAAAAAGCATTCGCCTAGTTTGCCAACGGGTCTCATAATCACGTGAGGGGCTATGGGGAACTCATTTGGTCGTTTATAAACAAAAAGAGCCAAATGAAAATCACTCAACTGTTCAACATTAAGTACATTAGAATCTTTATATAACAATTCTGTAGGATATCTAAATGGTTTTTAAAAGATCTTTATATTTTTTTGTGCAGCGATATTAAAGGCTTAAAGGTTAGAAATTCCACAACCACCCAATATCGTACAACTTACCTGTAATAATTCGGGCGATGCGTAGTAGACCATGCGCAGAAGTGCACGCAGACATTTGCAGCGTACGGCCGGTCCGGCTGAACTGCTGTAAACCTCGTACAGCACACTGAACAGCGATCTAATGAATGAGGCAGCTACATCGTTCATTTCGCTGCAAACAAAACGAAAAGTAAACGCATGTAAACAAACACTGTCACAATTATTAATAAGTTCATAGATTTTTCAAGTTCATGTAATTTTTCTAATAAAAGCTTGCTGTGGAAACTAAATCTTATAGTGAATTATAATTTCATAGCAAAATCATAGAAACAACGATCTGCTGCTATATGTCGACAAAACGCTAATGGTAGAGAAAAGGGATTGAATGAGGAAAGAAGAAAGAAGAAAGGAGAAAAATGAAGACGAAAGGGAAGGGAAAAGAGAAGAAAAAAGTACAACAATAAAAGAAGATGAGAAGATTAATAAGTAGAAGTAGAAAATAAAAGAAAAAGAAACAAAGATGAAGAAGGAAGGGGAGTAGGAGTAGGAAAGAGAGGAGCAGGAAGAGTAGGAAGATTAGAAGGAGAAAAAGGATAAGAAAAAAGAGACTCAATTAAATTTGTCGATAGGTATTCTAGAAATCCAGATTTAATTGAATTGGGCAACCTGCTTTTACTTTATAACCGACAAGATAGTAAAATATTCTAGACAGCATTCATCTGAAAGTCTTATTAATTTTACAGTATGTAAGTGGCTAACGACATTGCGAGTCTAGATCGAATAGAAAATAATCGGTTAACTATTGTCTGATATAATTTTGATGCATTAATGATGTCTAGATCGAATAGAAAAACGGTTAACTATTGTCTGATATAATTTTGATGCATTAATGATGATTAACATTAATTTAACAAAAAAAAACATCATATTGTTACCAGAGAAACGTCTAATAGACAAATCACAAGTGTGTCTTAGACTGTGATTATTTATTACATCGAAGCTCTATCAGCTCCATTATCACTTACCCGGTGTTTCAGAACCCTCCTAAAATAGTAGCCTACCATGTTCCCCATGCATGACTCAAACGGTAAGGTGGAACTACCCGTAAAGGTTTCCACATCAATAAAAGCCATACGCTTATTATTATTATTCTTTTTATTGCTCTGATTTCTTACCTATCAACATGCAGACGATTGTTGTTGGTGGTGGCGTCTAGTGGCGTCATATTGTTGCTGGTGGCGGAAATGGTGGATGAGGAAGAGGTGGTGGGAGGAGTGATGCGCCGCTGCACAGGTCTCGATGTACCCGTGTCCTCGTTGATCTGCTGCATCGAATGAAAGTCAACCGTGTAGGTGCGGTTCAGAGTGGACAGGCTCATTTCATCCTCGCCGGCTAAATGAGCCGCCTAAAATGAGAAATAATAATAAATTTCAGCTCAGCACATCTTATAATCAATTGGGCTACAATAAAGTGCAGATGAAAAGATGTGCAATTATTTAAATTGAATTGTAGCATAAGCAAATTTGTATTAATAGGTTTTCATCCTAAATGCATCTGGACAAAATCCAGTGAGGATTTGTAAAAAAATTAAAACAATAATTAAATACATTCATTTCGCCTAATTGAGAAACTCAATTATCGAATAGAATACCTTATCTACTAGCCAATCCCTAAGTTTAACCTTAAACTGCCTCGTATTTTTGAGTTCAGTTATTGGTAATGCTTTGTATATTTCTAGACTGAGAAGGCGATCTATCGGTACGGTATCAGTACCGAACGAAACTGTAGAAATTGAAAGAAGTATTACATGTGACGAAGGTAGTGGTCAATTATCTTAAAGGCCGGTTCTCACGGGAGTTCCTCAAACACATGTTTAGGGTAAACAGCTGTTTTTTGAAAAATTGACCAATCGCTTGTTTCAGTAGGTGTAATCGAGGCTTATGTTCGAGTGACAAGTGTTCTGGTTAAAATTTAATTATGTTGTTTATGCAGGCATCGTTCAGTCAGATAAAGATACGCTACGAACTCCTAAGCACTATTTATTAAGGTGACCGATTGGATTGGCCAGCAAAAAAGACTGCTCTCTGTTGTAAGATCACTTCCCGGTGGTTAGGAACCCACCTAAAACTGCAGGTCCAACACAGCAATCGCCATCATCCAACTCATTACTCACGCACAAGTCTCAGGTATATGTGGGTTTCAACATCCGGAAAAAATAAATTAATAAATAATTGAAATCATTCAAAACAAGTTAAGGCAACTGATAAGAATAATAAAACTAATTGAAAAAAATAAGCAAATGAGTTATTGAAGAGACAGCTATAGAAAACCAGGAGTGATAAAAATGTCAAGGTGCTTCTTATAATCTGCTAGGACAGTCTATATGTTTCTTACCTCAATAATCCTGGAATCGATGGGACTGTAAGAGTGCCACAGTCCGCGATCGTCACGCCACTGCCAGCAAACAGTGTCGGGTGCCCCCGTTCCCCCGGGCACTCCGCTTCGCTCCAGCAGGCTGTCGACGGCGAATATTCCGTCCTGAGGCAGGCGAGGCATCAGCTCACCAATCAGCGACGTAATCTCGTACAACTCTTGTGGACTGCGTGCCACCAGTTCAACCTACACAAACACAAAAAATACACAATTCATAGTTATTTGTGTAACTAGTGCGCAAAGTAGCACAAAGAGAGAAATGCATTACGCACGAGCCACAGACGAGTGTGGAATAAATTCTAGAGTGCAACAAAACAAAGATACTTGAGAACGAGTTACAAATTACATTTTTCCTACAGTTGGCACACCTGGAGTGCGACAAAGTAAAAGAATGCAGGAATCAGCTGTTTTGCATACTATAATGAGTGTGCATAAATAGCTGCTTTGTTAGGTAAATATAGGAAAAAAATTAAGAATACTTCCAATAACCCTATAAAATGGACAGCAACTTGCTGTTATCTGTCGACGATGCTTTAACGCTGGCGAATGAGGGATTGAAGGGCAGAAGGAAAATTGAACATGGATAAGGAGGAAAAGAAGATGGATAAGGAAGATGAGAAAAATGGAAGCGGAAGAAGATGGAGGAGGAGGAGGAGGAGGAGGAGGAGAAGAAGAAGAGGGAGAGTGAGAAGAGGAAGAGGTGGTGCAGAGGGAAGAGAAGAATGAGAGGGATAAGAAAAAAGTATATTTCGTACAACTCTTGCGTATCGTCTACCAACTCAACCTACACACGCACACACAAACACCATTAAAATTACACACAACAATGGTTGAGTTCATGGGAGCTTTCTCATTTACCGGTAAATATTTCCCAAGGCGTCTGATTGGTCTATTCAAATTCAGACATTAAAAATTTTTGAATAGGCCAATCAGACGCCACCGATAACATTTACTAGTTACCGGTAATGCTCCCAGGAACTCGGCCATTATCCTTACTCTGTTATAGGTTATGAATCTACTGTCCACAAATGACAAACATAAGTTAATTGATAATAAATTATTGTTTATTTGGTTGCATACCTCTTCGTTGGCGTTGACGCCGGTGGTGAGGCCAGTGAGTAGATAGCTGAGCGTTTCTGATATGTTTTGCTTGAGCAGCACCATGGAGAGATCGGGACAGTTGGCGCACATCACTGACAACATGCGCAGCACCGTGATAAATGTACCTGTACTGATCAGTGGCGGAGACACCACCAACTAAACAAACAGAACACAAAACAAGTTAGAAAAGTAATAGAGAACAATAACTATGATAGTAAAAAAATAAATAAAATGGACACAATATTATTATTACTTACATAAGAGCCACACATTTGAGCAGAGCTCAGGTGGCATGTAACATGTCATTAGGGTCAATTGAAAACATTCAAACACTCCTCCATTTAGTCACAAAGTGAAATGAAGTAAAATGATAAAAAAATAGTTAAGAAGAATAGAATGAGCACATTACGATTGGCACAGAAAAAGAGTTGGGAAATCGATTGAGGGTTCTCAATACAAGATTAAAATGAAATAAAATACCAGAAACAATGAAAAATAATTGAGTTATAATAAAAATAGTAAGGCAACATAAAATAGGCAAAATACAATTTTTATAGAAAAAAACAAGCAAGTTGAATATCGATAGAGCATAGGCAATACAACAATAAAATGAATTAAAACAAAATAAATGATAAAAAATAATTGAACAATTATTATAAAAAATAGTAGTAAAGAAACAAGAATGAGTACGATAAAATTTGTACGAACACAATACGAAGCGGAAATCTTAATTCCCACAATAAGTAACAGTTATCGGTTATAACAACAAACAAACAAGCAAAACATAAATATCGAATGAATCACTAAACCTAGTATGTAACGCCCTAAGCTACCACAGACTAACTGTATTGATAACAGACTCTTATCGATGGTAAGATCTTCTTTCCAAAACTGAATTTAATAATATAGTTTGATTTCATTTACAACAAATATGAATTATATAGTAGGAGTAGATATTGAATCTATGCAATCAAAGATCAATGGTTGGGCTCATGGGAATGAGCTAGGGAATGACTAGTGAATGTTACCGGTGGCGTCTGATAGGGCAACTCAAATTTTTCAACGTCTATGTATAAGACCAATCAGACGCCACCGGTAACTACCGGTTACCTCCTATAGGATCCTAGGCTCCTATAAACTCAACCCCTTATAAGCAATTTATGAGTAGAAAAATATTATTTGTGTTATACAGAGTGTCCCATGTCAGGTGTAAAAGCCGGTTACTAGAGATTCTACATAAAATTTCTGGAAAAAAATGTTCTGTGACGTTTTTGAAATGGGGCCTTCGTTTTCGAGATATCTCGATTCAAAGACTTTTCGAGTTACGCTCACTACATGCTCATTAACTAAAAAACTACTGATCGGATTGGAATTATGACGACATTGTTGGAAAGAGCACAAATTATTGCTATAGATACCAGTATTTTCAATATGTAACCCGATCAGTTAGGCTGTTTTTATAGGGGGCAAAGTTCAAAACAGTGGATTTTCCGGTGACATAATTTTACGGAAAAACTTTCTCATTTCTCAAGCTTTAAAATGAGCCTAAAATTTTTCAGATTGGTGAATTACAAATGCTTGAAAATTGTAAAAAAACTCAAACCCACAAGAATTACTGTCTAAGGGACAAGAACTGAGAGAGTAGAAATTTGATTTCAAAATCTTGTTGTAATCAGATGTTTTTCCAAGAGTACTGGATAAAAGTACTGTAATACAGTACTTACTGTATATCAGTATTATTACATAGTGTGTCTTGTTACTTTATTTAGTTTGCAATCAACGGCTTCCTGCAGTCACTCAGGGACCACAGTGATTAATAATATATTTTGGAAAAAAATCTGATTTTGAAATCAACAAGATTTCAAACATCTGATTTTGAAATAAAATTTCTACTTTCTCAGCTCTTGTTACATAGACACTAATAATTCTTGTGGGTTTGTGACAGTTTTTTTTTACAATTTTCAAGCATTTGTAATTCGCCAATCTGAAAATCTTAGGCTCATTTTAAAGTTGTCAAATATAGGCGTCCTAACTCCAATCCGATCAGCAGTTTTTGAGTTATTGAGCATTTAGTGGTGGGAAGTGAGCGTATCTCGAATAAGTCTTTAAAATGAGATATCTCGAAAACAAAAGCCCCATTTCTAAAACGCCACTGAACATTTTTTGTCAGAAATTTAATATAGAATCGCTGGTAACCGGCTTTTACACCTTACATGGGACACCCTGTACATGTAATTGTTATCAAAATATAATTTTAGCACACATTCAAATTTCAAAATTTATCCTACACAAACTGCAATAGTATAATACGTTACTAGGCTGGAAAGTAACGTTTTGCCGGTCGATATGCAAGAACCGGCAAAAGTTTACAGCCGTGTAATGTACGATATTTTTTGTTACACTTGATAGGAAGGCATGATACAATCAGCTGGATAATAATTAATTATGTGAGACATTCAAAAGTATTCAAGACAATTATCGAATCAGCTGCTTTATTTAGATTCAGAATTTGATAGGCGAATTCCCATATAAACCATTAAAATTTAAAGCCTATTGCAATCAGCTGGATAATATTCAGACAGGTATTGCGTAATGTAATGAGTTGACTATATCTATGCATGTAATATATATATATATATATATATATATGTGAGTTAACGGAAAATTTTTTGCCGCACGCCATCTGTTTTTTCCTATCTTGTACGGCTATAAGGCCCTATTTGTCAGCTGATTTTTCCTATCTAGTACGGTAAAGAGGCACTTTCCATATGTGACAAATCTATGGAAAGCAGCTACTTTCTATCAAGTGTAACAAAAAAATAATATACAGTTTCACAAGACAAAGTTTTCAGTTATTTTAAATTTGTTTGTGAATTAAAAATTTTTGGAAATGTAACAAGCCAAAATTTGCGAAGAGAGCAGTTGTTGAGCAGTCTGTTGGATATTTGCATTCATTGTATTTTTATGTCAATAAATAAATATTGTGGCCCGACAAAAATTTATACATAAATAAACTTATTTGTATCGCATGCATGTATCATTATTATTTTCTTGTGAAAATAAAATTAGTTAATCATACATATTTTCTTTACAAGTATTTCTTTATTGTATCACTTATTCTACGATTGTATCAAACTGATTATACTACATTTGATACAAACATTAATCGGATTATTTCAAGATTTATTGAAGACAATGGTGTGAGCCTTCAAACTCGATAATAACGATTCAGAATGAAGATAATACAAAATACTTGTTTATCGGGACAAAAATAACTAACAGAAATCTCACTTTCACTTATGAATCAGATCAGCAAACGCTGATCTCTCAACAACAAACAAAATAAGGATCTGTGATCTTATTAATAACAACAAGAAAATAATGTTCGTTCAAAATTATTGGCGACCTTGAACCTTACGTTGCAATTTCTTCTTTAAATTAGCAATTCTCCTAGATGACAGGTTTAGTTTGTCGAGCGATTTTGCTCCTAACACAGTGGTTGCACGCATTGTGTAATAGTGTATAGAAAAATTAATACAACAGGATAGTGCAATTTACTTTTAATAGACCCACATATCTTGGAAAATCAATATGAAAATTGTAAGTAATAATATTTACAGTTTACTCCAAATCTGAGTTTAGTGTTCAGTAATCTTAAATCAGAGATCTTCATGCAAGTATTTTGTTATTACTTGCACAAGATGAATATGTTATTTTTAGGGTTGAACAAATATATTTTACATTTTTATCTTATAATATTGATAATATTTTTTTCAATAATAAAATGTTTTTAAATAATTTTTTCCATTAAAAATTTTATTTTTCTAAAATAATAATTATTTTTTGAGGAATATATGAATGAGTAAACTAATGATCCACTTATAATGGTAAAATCTAATTTTATGTAATTATAATCACATTTTATATTGAAAATTATTCATTTTCCAAGAAGATTTGTGAGTGCATGTGTTTCACCATAAATAAGTACAGTTTTTATGACTTTTGTTTTTCGGGAAGACGTTAACCCCGTCATTCCCGGCTGCCTAAAAACTCATTGTCACATCAGAGGCCCTGAACTTGTTCAGGAACGACCTAATAACTTGCACACCAGACCTGAGCCTGCCAGGTCAGGCGATATTATTGCTTTTTGAAATAGTTTTTCTAGTTTCAATCAGTAGTGGTATAAATACAAGCTTTTACTTCTACAATCGTTGCATAAACGATTATAATAAAATTTCATATTGAAAATTATTCAATTATTTTCAAGAAGATTTGTGACGGCATGTATTTCGTCAATAATCATCAATCAGTATCAGCCTTATGACTTTTTAAAACATTTTTTCTATTTTAAATTTCCCCTAGTTTCATTTTTTTGCTGTATTATAAATACAAATTAGATTAAAGTATGTAAAAGGACAAAATTGCTCATCAATATAGCTAAAATTGATTGAAAACAGTATCGAATATTATATTTGGTGCTATTTAAAATAGTAATGAAAGCTTATACTGCGGTCTTTTTATAAATAAAGAGAATGAGAATCAAAGTACAGTTTACATATACGTGAAACGGCAAAGTTAAGACTTACGTTACCCTCTTTCAACCCTTAAGAGGATAGGGGAAGTATTAGGGGATTCATTTAAAATGTTCACATCGCAAGAGTTCAATAATCGTGCCAATTTTCAGATGAATTTTACACTAACTTGAATTCATGAATCTTCCAGCTATTTCGATTCTTATAATAATTGCATGTATTATAGAGGCACTTCTACTCTAAGATACCAAACAACACTCATTAAAAAAAAATGTTATTAAATATTCTCTTATCATTTAATGATTTAAATAAAGTTGAAATACTGCAAAATAAGATAATTTAAAATAATAATCATTGTAAAGTTCATTTACAAGAAACTATGTTCCTTCAATTCATAACTGCTTGCTTCGCTCGCATCAACTGTCTAGCCGGGGGGAAGGGATTTACATCTCCATGTTTGTGGCTCATATCTAATAATTAAAAATCTAAAATTTTTCGAAGATATTCGCATACATCGTCCTCCTCTGCCTGGCGCAGACCAATGAGGCTTTCGTGGCAGTCAAATTCAACCTGCTATTGGACCAGATAAGCCAGCTGGTAGCGGCCAAGGCCAGGGTGCTGGACAGCAAAGTACAATTGCTCAGGTCCATCAGCAATAAACACAGGAGTGCTGCAGCAGCAGAGAGCAGCGCCTCCGCCCTAAGTTCAGCATCTTATTATGAGCCAACGCCGCTCTACAGTCAACCCACCGACGCCGGATATAAGACCTTCGTTCAAAACAACTACTACAACACGGCAGCTGCTCCATCACTAGCAGGTGAGTGGACACTGATTATTTCAATTGTTTTTAAATTGATCATATTATTAGTACAAACGGCTCAATCATCAGTTTAGTCAAAAAATACTTATACAAAGTAATAAGAATATAATAAAAATTCATTTCTGCAACACACCATTCTGTTATGTGACGATTTCCATAATATAATTCAACATTTTCGGACAAAATTAATTAAACAAATTACAGTTATAAACAGAAATATCAGGCAATAAACACAGAAGTGCTGCAGCAGCAGAGAGCAGCGCTACCCGTGTAGTATAAACTGTATTGGGGTTCCTAGACAAAGAAAGAAAATGAACATGTGTAGCCTGGTACTCTAAATTGGCTCAAATGATTAATTTTCATATTGCAATACAAAACCGAACAGGAAAATCTGCACCTACTTTAACCTAATGCTTTCATCCAGTTTTCAATGTCATCCATATTGAGAATAAATTTAATTTATTTATAAATTATCTTACACACTATTAAAAAATTCTTATATATGATGTTTTATTTAAATTATATTTTTCTCTATATTAATTGTGTACCTAATAAATAAAAAATTTTGAATATTTTTATATTGAACACTAAAAAAACGTTATTTGATATAATGTGATGAATTTTTTTTCTGTACAACATAAAATGAAAATGAAATGTGATTTGTATTTCTTTCTGTGTAGGGTCTTGGTACCACAGTTGCCTGGTAGTTCCTTAACCTTCAATAATGAATATACTGCTTATTAAGGAACATAAAAGCATAATAATTGAGCCGATCAGAATGAGTGCTATTATTAGAACAGTTTTAAGATTTAAATTATTGCGTTTCTCTCTTTTCTGAAATAATGGGGTGCAAAAATCCACATCATTCACTATTTCCATATTTATCACGTTATGAAATAAACTACTGCATTCTGCTTAACTAAGACTAGGTTATAAAGTAGATAAAAGAGGTTAGAAAGTAATGTTTCAAGGTATAGGTTTTGATTTTCAATTACAAGCAATCTCATCCACCCTTAATAACAACTAGGTCACAACTACTTCGGTCCGGGCAACCCTTTAAACCATGGGCCGCCAGTTGATACGGATGACACGATCGCCTACTACCACGACGCGGCCTATGCGCGCGCACGCACACCCACCGACATACGCCGCGCCGATTGGCTGGCCATTCGTGACTTCGACACGGATTTCCACCACAACGGCAACCTGCACAGCGCTCTGGGTGCTACTGCCCTGGCTGCCAAATACACACTCGAATCCTACACTGGTGTATTGTACCCTTGAACCTATACCTTAATTGAAACTTAACATACCTGGAATGTACCCTTGAATATACCGTAATTAAAACTTACTATACTACAAATTTTTGCCTTGCCATTCAACCAATGACAACATGTAATTGTTAATGAAACAATAATCGCATTGTCAATTACAATACTTTTTATATTAAATGTTTCAACGTATTTTGCAAATAAATCCTACTAGAGCAATAGCACTGTGTTACCAAGTAATCATAGATAGGTCATTGAAAACAAGGTTGTTCCATATCTCGCTCAAATTGGCAAAATAAAAAAGTAATGACGACACACTGGTCAGACCTTTTACTTGCAAATTTCAGCTAGGCACACTTTTTAATCAAACAGATGAAGTTTTTGCATACTCACATAATATTTGAATCTATAAATCCTGATAAGCTGTCAATGATGGGTTACTCAATGCTACTGGACTGAAATACGTCAAACCCCACCATTTTTCTAGTTCTCAAAAAACGGAACAGCTTTATTTCTATTAACCCCTTGGATAAATATAAATTCACTAGTAGGTTCCCCGATTCAATTGAATCTACAAGTTTAATTTATTAGTCTCTTCATTCCTATCCTTCTTATTCTACATCTTCTGTTTCTTCTTTTACTTCTTCTCTACCCCTTCTCAATCTTCTTCCTCTCTTTCTTCAAGCCCTCATTCTCCAGCGTTAAGAGTTCGACGACACATAACAGCAAGTAGCTGTTTATTATATATGATAAATAAACCTAGAGACGATGAATGAGGCATCAACAGCATACTGAATAACAAATCGCTGTAACAAGCCTGCTCTGAAAGCAAGATGCTATAGAGCAGGCAGATGCTGAATAATATGATGAATTTTCCAGGTTACGTAAGTGAATAAGCACTGAATTATAACTGATTATTTATTATTTAAACTTATTTATAACTGAACTTATTATTTTTCACAACATTGCATGTATTGATAACGGACTGTATATTGTACATTGTGTGGTTCAATCCCTGCATGCCAGATTAGTTAGATTAATATTAAATTAGTGTACAAGTTGACGTTGTTTAGCTCAAACTATCTATTAATGACAAATAATAAGCCTCAATGATAAAATGATGCAATAAGAAAATATTTTCCAGTTGCCGTAAAAACTTGTTTTGTTGTTACAGGTAGTAATGCAGTTTCATCAGCTGGAGGTTTTGCTGGAAGTGGCTCTGGAGCTGGAGGATTCACCGGAAGTGGCTCTGGAGCTGGAGGATTCGCCGGAAGTGGCTCTGGAAGCTTTGCAGGCGGTCAATCGGCTTCAAATGCAGGCAGCTTTACAGGAAGCAATTCCTTAGCCAACTCTGGAGGATTTGCAGGAAGCAATACCATAGCCAACTCTGGAGGCTTTGCTGGAGGAAATTCTTTAGCCAATTCAGGCGGCTTTGCAGGAAGCAATTCCTTAGCCAACTCAGGCGGCTTTGCAGGAAGCAATTCCTTAGCCAACTCTGGAAGTTTTGCAGGAAGCAATTCTGCAGCCAATGCAGGTAGCTTTGCAGGAAGCAATTCTGCAGCCAATGCAGGTAGCAATTCTGCAGCCAATGCAGGTAGCTTCGCCGGAAGTGGTGCTTCTTCAAGTGCCATAACCCAACCAATCTCCACATATGGTTTACCCAGCACACAATATGTCAACTATTTGTCAGATACGCTAAGAGCAGTGGATGTCAACGTAGCTGTGCCCGGATTTGTGCCCAACGTTGGTGTAGCCGCGCCGGGAGTCAATTTCAACTTGCACTAGTTTCTACTACAGCCAGCTGGTATGTCTAGGCCTACCAGTAGGACCGTTCAGACAAGTTTGTTGTTAAAAATAAGCCGGAGGAATCAGTGAGAAGTCGACGAAAGTCAAGAGAAATCCAGATTAAAGAACGAAACACTTCGAATTCACTTTGTTATTAGTTAAAACTACACTTATTTTTATTAATAATAGTTTGTTTTCAAGTGGAAATTCAATTTTTACATTTTAAAATGTCTAAAACGTGATAAATTCAATAAATAGGCCCATATTTATTAAGCTAAAAACAACCTTATACAAGACTTAAAATGTTTGCCTCAAAAGGCATTTCAAGTCTAACTTTAGTTGATGAAACCTCAAGGTAAATTTATTTAATATGGACAGACTCGAGATAATTTTCATTGGGTAACAATAACGTTAAATGTGTTAAATAGTATGAATTTCATCAGATACAGATATAATATTTATACACATTTGCATCTGAAACGTAATCAAATTAAACACTTCAAGTTACAAATACCCACTTTTTTTGTAAATAAATATTGTATTAAATTTTTGTAATATTTGTAATAAAGTGTAATTTTCACTCATGTATCCTTCTTGCATTCCTATTATTACATCTGTCCACATAGTTTTTAGCATGATGATTAAAATAATTCTTTATATAGCGTAGAAAAATGAGCAAGGAAAAGACGGATAAAAGAAGGTAAATAAAATATGGGTGGATGTTCTAGGACCCAACAAATATTTAAGCAACATCATATTCAAGGTCAACTACATTGTGACAATTGGAATGTACTACGAAACGGAATTAGTATTTTCAACAAATTGTTTCGATTATGATTTTCCTCCAAGGACATTTTATTTCTGATGTAAAAATATTATTGATTGATATAAGACTCAAAGGAGATTACAAGATTACTTCAAGTAGAGTAACAAGGAAAACTTGCTGCAAACGTGTTGAAATTAGTAGAAATCTATTTTGAAGTGACAGGAAGTCAGTAGTTTAATAAAAGTTTGATTTTTCCTCAAGGTTTTTCCAGATGTTACAATATTAAGTAATATTATTGGCTTAGGACACAAACAAGATTTTTAAAATTCTCCAAGTATAATAACAATAACAGAAAGGTAAAGTAGCTTCAAGTTTGTTGAAATTAGTACAAATCTATTTTGAAGTGAGTTGAAATTAAACCCCGTGTTGAGTTGAAATGTAATTTGCATTGTAGCTTGCAAACAACAAGTACAGTACAATATCGAATTATCATAATCAGAAACCTATGTAATGTCTTTACATGGGCTGTCTCCTTCTTGAAACAGCCTTTACTACAAAGTTGCAGCGAACACATTTGCATTTCTGAATAATAAAATCGATTATCTAGGCAAAAAATTCTTTCTGAAGAGGCATTCGTTAATAATGAGAGGTCATTTTGGGTGATTTTAAATGTCAAAAGACACCATAAAAATTCTGTATGTAGAAGATTTCATTATTTAGACTTTAGAGACTTTAGTTGGCAATGTCAAGGGACAACATAAGCATCCTTTATCTACAGCTACGTTATAAAATGTACATAAGAGGTTAGAAAGTAATGTCAACACAGTAATGCTACGAACAGTCAAGTAATGTTACTTAATTCCACGCATACAAAAAAATGTCATAATGAAGCTATTTTAACACTATTGTCAGATTGTCATTTATTAGTACAGGAGTTCTAAACAGTGTCAAAATGAATATTAGGCAATAGTCATATCAGCTGATTTAAACTTTTCACATTGGAAGTCTTGACAACAATAACGCATTGTAGGTTATGTTATATTTTTGGCAAGTTATCGGATACATTTTTTTTTTTTTTTTTTTTGAGGATGAAGCCCACATAGGTCTGAGGTCTGAGACCTGTGCGTGAGTAATACGTTGGATGATGGTGATTGATGAGTTAATTTTAACTTGTATTGGTAATTGGAGATTAAATATCGTATGCAACTATTGTATTTTCCTTAAAGAAATAAGCGAGATGGTTAGTACTTACATATCAATCCTTGCAATATCAGTATGTTGCAATATACAATCGTTGCAATCTAATTTAAAGTAGAGGATTTTTATTCCTGGAAGTTTTTTACACACGAGTTTGACTGTAAAAATATCAGGAAGACAGTGGATCGCTGAGAAAAAAACAACACTGAGATAATTTGCATTATACATGGGAATGACTGACTGAGTGAGTGAGAGAGAAAGAGAGAGAGAGAGAGAGAGAGAGACTCACCAATTGCTGAAGATTGGTGAGCAGTTTGTTGCTGGCAATTTCCTGCAGCTTGGCAGCATCGTTCTGGAAGCTATCCACGAGTCGACTGAATGCCAGACACACACTCTCCACACTCTTCTTGTCCTATTCAACAACACACAAAATAATCAACCATTAATTTTATCAAATTATATTGATTATTAATTTCTAATCATTTATCAAGTTGATAAGTCATCAAGCCACTTGGCAGAGGCCCTGAATTTATTCGGGTGCGACCTGATAACTGCGACACCAGATCTGAGGTCACACAATATTTTTTTTTCCTACAGCTGCTCGTAAAGTAGTTCTTTACGTACTGAAAACTAATTGTAAAATACCTCTTTACTGCTCCGCAAGCGGTAAAGTACTTTACGCTCGCCAGCTGTTTTCTTTACGCTTCTGTTTTGATTTTGATGTCTTCTCATTGGTGGATCACGGAATCCGTGAAATTCACATAACCTCAAAAAAGTCGAACGCTAACCAAATCCGCGCACGGTCTGTGATGTTACAAACTACAAACTTTTGTTGTGTTGGAATCCAGAACTGCAGTTGTAGGAAAAATATTGTATGTAATTCGGGCGTGAAGCTTCTTTATCGCTCTCGCAAAATTACTGCGCTCCGCTGTAAGTGAGTTCTGCAACATTTCAGCATGATGATATCTAATATCCATGCAAAAGTTTCAAAGTATCAGTATTGGTTCTGAGGGATTCATTAAAATTCATCAGAGAGTAGCACTTTAATTGCATTAATAGGTCAACTCCTTCAAACGGTTATTCAGTAGTCTGAAGGTAAAGCAAACATGTCTATTGAAATTCATCAAATACTTCTTTATATATGAAGAAAAATGTTCTAGACTAGAACTATTATAGATTTCTACACAACTTATCCATAATCATACATTGATCTAAATGAACAATAACTAATTTCTACTACTCTATTGTAAAACATAAAATAATGAATTAAACACTGAATTTGAACTGAACGTAGTTGATCTTCTGTGATTGAATTTCTAAAATCCATGTGGACAAAACTTTACAGTACTAGAATAAATACTAAAATAACGAAATACTAGGGAGATACTAGAGCCTAGAAAAATCAGAAGAAATGCATTATAACCTCAAAATACTGTACTAGAAGGAAAAACAACTTGCCTGTTGAGTGAGCCGACTGGCCAACAGAGGCAGAGATTCGGAGACCAGATGAAATTCGTCGGCATGCAGGTTCTGACAGCAGTTGGATGTGATGCCAAGCGCCGCTCGCTGCGCTATTATACTGAAGAAATCCAGGAATGTCAGGCACGCTGAGACACCTCTCTGCAAATTAAACAATAATTGATATATAATTAATATATATAAATATATCAATGTATTAAAAAATTGAAAGTTAATGTATCAAATAGCTATATATCCCAGAGAATAAGAATAATGAACGTTTTGTTTTGTGTACCATTAATGAATAATAGTCTTTCATTTCGGAGCCCACCTAAAATGGTAACATGGCTCGGACAACGAGGTGGAACTACCCGCAAGGGTCTTTCCACCAATCAAAGCCAATCACCAATCACCTTATCACTATTATTATTATTAATGAATACAACTAAATTTTAATACTTCCAAATATGTTAAATGCAATAAGAGACTATCAGTATAATTTGAAATAAAAGACATCGATTACAGATTATTCTATAGCTCAGGAATATCAGGCAGGCTTTGACACCACTGCAGATTAAGATTTTTTTAAATGATTGTTAATTACAAAATCATTGTAAGGAATCAAAGGTATCGAATATATCTAGATCTGTTCCATAAGTATAATTTATCTATTCATGCTTTGTACATCCATAATAAATACGACTAAATGTTAAAAGTGATACGGAGCAGTTCTATTGTTCCTTTGGTCCAGTAATTTTGACGATTTGATTGATAATAATTGATCTTAAAAAAAATTTATTACCTCAAACAGTTATGTCCAAAGGAGGTGTTGTTACAGCTATAGCATGCACTTATTGGTTCTAGAATAAACTATGGATTGATATGTTATGGAAGTGCGTACAATGTTCATATTAAACCTGTGGTTACCGGCCAGAAACATATAATCAAAATAATTTGTAATAAGCCTAAACAATTCAGTTCAATGACGCTTTTCAGAGAATTATCAATACTGCCAGTTAGACACTCCTTCCTTTACAAATCAATTCTGGATCTAGCTGAAAATAATTTAGACCTTCATCAGATGAAGAGAAAAATAAACCTTAGGAATTCACAAGACATTAACCTACCAAAACCTAGATTAGAGCATTCCAGGCGCCACTTCAAATACATAGCGATAAAACTGTACAATTCAATTCCACTAACAGCAAGAGAAATAACGTCACGTCAGTCATTTAGGAAAAATATTTAAAAAATCATATTACAAATAGATAAAGCTAATGACTTTTTTTCTAAATTAATTAAAAAATATATTAAGTATAAGGTACCCTACAAATAGATGAAACGAGTGACTTCATTATTTTCTAAATCAATGTAAATTACTTTCAATTTGTAAAAGACTGGTTAACAGCACTTGAGTATTTCGTTAAAAACAATAGCCAAAATTTAATAAATATAACTAATAAGGAAAAAAGCAGCCACCACTCCATAGAGATAATCTAGTTTTTTTTTGTGTGTGAAAGAGTACGAGTGTGTGTGTGTGTGAATTACAGATGAGGCGTATTTACTGGAACAGGTATTTTTACTGAGTATTTGAACGTACGGACTGGCACCTAGTATTCGAAGAACAAAATACTCAGATATCTGTGAGTATTTCTAGACACTAGTAAACTACGCGACTTCAAGTCCCCACTCCAATTTACGGAGTGGGAGTGGAGCTTTGTAATTTGCAGTTGTACAGTAGCTATTAATAGCTCATTTCTCGTTATAGAACTATTCAACTACTCACTCATTCTTTCTCGCTCACTCTAACGCTCTCTCTCTATCCACTATGCTCGATTGTAGGCGCATGCGTCTACATTGTCTTTGGTTGCGTATGGCGTACGCGCGTACTTTTCCAGTATAAATACTTCTTCAGTACTTGAGTATACGGGTACTAGAAAGTATTTTGCTACTCAAGCGTCTCAAGGTCTTGCCGTCCGCGTCTCATTTCGCTACAGCACATTTGAGAGCAACTCAATAATTAGATTCGTGCTGTATTTAACACGAGTAATAAAGATTCGTGCTGTATTTAACGTGAGAAACAGTACCAGTACCGCAGTACGATACTCTCTTGTACGTGTACTCTTGTACGTCTACTCTGGCAAACTGGCTAATATAAAATACTACCTAGTATTTTGGAACAGGTATTTGGAATAGGTATTAAAACGTACTCGTACTCGGAATACTTAGTATCAGAAAAACCTAGTACGACCCATCTCTAGTGTGAATGTGTGTGTATGAGGATTCAGTAAGCTATTATGATTTAGTACAGGTTTTCCTATAGGGAAACACATATTTGAAGATAAGTTGATTTTGTTTTATTTTGTAATTGATTGATTTTTTAATAAATTTGAATTTGAATCTTTTATCAAATTTCAAAGGTTTTTTTCAGGAAGAAGATTCGTTCTAGAGAAGTATTCGTTAATGACAAGTCGTCTTGACAAGATTGTATTGTCAAGGGACAATGAGATTTCTTCACATGGAGGATGTCGTTATATAGAGGTGTGACTACAGGAATTGATGTGAATTATAAAGTTAGAAAAATAATTTGAGTTTTTTAAATTTAATATACAAATTCAAATAATAATTTATAGGCTTTTGTTTGTTAATGTAGCCTCTTGCTCATGTTTATGTGTTTTCCCTTTCAACATGCATGTTTTTCTGTTCTTTTTCTTTTTGAATTATAAGGTCGTGCTTGGGCACGACAAAAAGTCCAGCCTGGCTGCTATACAAGGTTAAGTCACTGTTGATAATTTTTTTTGTGGAAAAGGAATGTATCCGATAAAAATTCGTGTTTAGTACGAGTACTCACCGCCTGCAGTATGGCTTTGCTGTGTCGCCGCGAGAGCATTTCGAGTGCGGTGAGACTCTGTTCGGCCACGTCCATGCACTGGATAACCTGCAACTTCTCGAGGAAAACGGGAACTGCATCCAGGACAACGGCCGAGGAACGGGGCAGCGCCTCCATCATGTAGGTCAGCGCACGGCAAGCGTGATTCATCTGTGCAAATCAAGCAACAAACAGACAAATTAATAGATGAATATAATAATAATAATAATAATAATAATAATAATAAGTGAACAGAAGGAGGAAAAGGAAGAGGAAGAAGTAGGAGGATGATGATGATGAGGAAGGGGAGGAGGAAAAAAAAGTGATAGAAGAAGGAGGAGGAGGAGGAGGAGAAGAAATAGAAGTAGAAGACGAGAAGACACAATAGATGTATCATTAGACAGTAGTAGTATAGTACAATCTTTTTTGTAAGATTGGAATAAAACTCTTTCAATACTTATACGTCGTCTGACTGTGTCTTCCCTGTACATTTTTGAGATAATCTATTCTTATCAGATTTTTTTTAAGAAATTGTGACATATAAAAGTATAGCACCAAAAAAATAAAAAAATACCGCTTCTGTGTAACATATCATACCATACCAAGTCATACTACCATGATAATTGCTCTTGAAAATAGAATGATAATTAATTATTGCTCTTTAAAAATTGATAGGTTTTCACAGCATCTCAACCAAGGTGGATTCCTACTCATGAGTTTAATACTTATTTACATAGACTTTTCTCTAGGCTGTTCTACGGTGAGTAGTGAAGTGTTTTACTTGGCCTTATAATACAGACCAATTGCAGTTATGGAAGAATGCCACAATTTAATTTTAAATTACAATTATTATGGCTGACCGTGCGACCAAGCTCAACAATTTATGAACACGAAGGCATACACTTTTTCAAAGCAATCAACTGATTTTTTTTCAATAAAATTTAGTGTGATTTAGTCTGAAATTGTGGCACATGGCCGCGACTGTGTAATAATTGACTTGGGTTTTTCAGTGTGAAAGATATTTTGAAGACTTCCATTCTTTGTCGAGTAGCCAGGCGGGAAGAATGAACAAATTAACCGTACATTGTGCATGCCCTTCCTCTCACCATATCAAAGTTGTGGTCCATGGCAAGTAGTGTGATGAGTGCGGGCACCACCTGTTTAACAGGGAACCCGGCCAGCGTGTCTTCGTTGCCCATCACCAGCATCTGACACATCTCAATCACCGCCTGCAACTGCTGGCCCTCGTCTCCTGTCGCCTGCAGTCCTTGCAACAATTGCTGTGCTTTCGACGCTGCAACACATATTAAAAACAATTATTCAACAATAATTACTAATCACATCCCTTCCCTCACCCATAATCATCAATGTTGACTGTCGTGAAGATGCTCGAACAGTGGAGTGAAACAGTCGTCACGACACAATTTTTTTTCGGAGGATGAAGCCCACAAAGGTCTGAGACCTGTGCGTGGGTAATGAGTTGGATGAGGGTGATTGATGAGTTGGACCTACAGCTTTCGGTGGTTCCGAACCACCGGAACTTGAGTGTTCATAATTTACTTTATATAGTTTTATAAAAGCTTTACATAATCGATTCAAGGTTAATCCAGGAGAAAAATTAATTTCAACGATAGAAATCGATTTATATGAAGTAAATACAAATAGTTTTAATGGGTCAAATGTAGTATAAAGTGAACATATTGCAATGGATCGAAAACTGAATTTGATGAGCTGATAATATGAATGATAAAAATGAAGCCAAAATATGATAAAAAATAATTTCAAGAACGACTTCAAGATAGCCCTCTACCTAGCTTTGAGATACTGATTTTAAGAAAGTTTTGACTCAAGAAGATCTTCTAGTGAGGCTCATAAATTAAATTCAGTTAAGTGAAGGTAAGTTACTAGCTGACAAGTCAGTTGTAGCAATACTACAAGTCGACCCAGCTGTCCCGGCCGTATTTATGTAGTGTAACTTCTTGTATTAATGTAAATTATTATCAGGAGCCAGACCTTTGTTTGGGGGGGGGGGGGGGGGGGGTGGAAGCTGGGTTACAGCTACTCGCTACCTTGTAGCTCTGTGAAATCGCTCTGTCTCTAGATGCATTACAAGTAAAGAGACACTGAAGGAATGTTCATAAATACGGGCATAAATTTAATAGTGCATAGAACTATCAGCACAACTGACAATAATTATTATGTTATGTAAATTCGTCAGGTTGTTGCATTGTATTGGTTTATTGTGACGAGTTTAAATTGAAATAAATTGAATAATTAAGTTCCACTACACTATTATTATTATCTATTAAATCGTCAAACGCTTATTACTAATTCATTTCATTCAGTTGTTACTTACAGCTGGAGGCTCCGATGCTCCTGTGCAATAGATGCTGCATGCGTGGTCCAAGGGCACCCAGCAGATGAGGTGGCAGACCCCTGGCCTCCAACAGCGCCTGCAGCCGACCCACTTCGCTATCATCACTCTCGCTGTCCCGCTCCGCACCCGCATTCCCGCTAGTGCTCGTTCCACCCGTGTTGCTTGGACCACCTGCACCACAATCAACAAAAACATAGTTTGAAATTTACACATAGAAATGAAGGCAAGTATAAAAACTGCTCACGCTCAGACAATGGGTAGCGCAAATAAGGTAGAGTCTGATGAGTGACTGTGTTTTTGAGTCGGCTCTTGGGTTCTTATTTGATGCGAATAAAAAAATCGAGTCAATCACAGTTGTTTTTCACGCCTTCCGATCGGACTCCTGTCGACATCAGATCAACAGTCAACTCCGGTCACCCAACAGAGTCGACTCACACTACTTACGCACTCATGAGTTGAGTAAGTGGACTCTGCTGAGTGACTGGAGTCGACAGTTGTTCTGCTGAGACTACTACAGTCCGATCTGAACAGCTGTGATTAACTGGACTTTTAAAAATTGTAGATAGGCTATTAAACATTCCAGAAATTCAGATTCAATTGAATCGGGCAACCTACTAGTACAGGAAGAATGCAACGTTATACTATCTATGAAGCCACGGTTACCTAGAACACGGACAGGGCCGCATACACTGCAATATATACAGTAATATGGAAATATATTCGATTAATTATTTATAAGCTGCTATTATATTCAAATATATTCTATTATACATAATCTGATTTCAATAATAAGTTGGAAGTTGGACCTACAATTTGCAAAAACACACCATCTCGATTCATGATCTGTCCCGCTGGTAACTACTAAAGTGGAAGCATACTAGAGATAAAGCTTTTCGCGTGAGCACGTGTCCACTGATGTAGTGTTGTAGGTTACCACTCCTATGTCTCTCCTACTCGCTGGACAGATGAAGATGACTTGATGGGAATGATTTAAATTATGTAAACTTCCAACTTATCATTAAAAGCAGATCATATATTTAATTTAATTGACTTTCTCCCTTACTCATACCAATTTCTTTCTCCTTTTTCAAACTCCCCTTCCTTTTTCATCTCCTACTTCACTTATCCTAATACATGGCTTTGCCATAGTTGGATAAGTTTCGTTTTCCTACACACCCCACAATACAGCCACCTATTTGTAACTGTCAGAATGTTATTTTTATCTTTGCTTGTTTTTTTTCAATATTTTGTATGTTTTAGTGTGTTAAATAAATTGAATTGAAAAAATATATAATATGGAAGAAGATATGTAAATATGTTATGTTATTATTATTATTATAAACTATATTTTGAAAGCAAATCCAGTTTATACGTTGTAGTATATGTAGCCCTGTCCGTTGTCCATCAAGTCCAAATTCATGTTCTACGAAACACTACTCACCGGTAGCATTGGCGTTAGATCCGGCGCTCAAATCGTTACTCTCACTACCACCAGAGGCGCTCACTCCCAAATGATGGTCGGCCATATTGACAAGCGACAGTTTGACACCGGCCGACGCGGCTGCTGCTACTACCCCTCCTCCTCCGCTATTCGCCCCTCCAGCACCCCCTCCGCTGCCACTCCCTCCTCCCCCTCCCCCTCCGCGCGATGACCGGCGTCCGGTTGAGGCGCACGACCCCGTAGTTGCAGTGGCCGTCGAACTGCGCGCGCTGCGTCTCAACTGCTGCTGCTGTAATGGCGGCTGTTGCGGGCAGCTGCTGCTGCTGCTGCTGCTAGCCTCGCCTCCTCCTCCTCCTCCTCGCGACGACTGACTTGCACCTACTCACATAAACAAAATGAAAAACTGAAATGTAGATACAGTACATTAATTCGATACGGTAATTGCTAAATAATTAGAAGTGTGTCTTAATTAGTGTTCAACAGCATGATGCACAGTAGCAAGCTACAGCAGTGACGTCATCGTATTTTATCACACATGAGCTAGTCAAAACAACTAATTCTGTAGCAATTATTTGATATGTTTTATTTACTTGACTTTAAACTTATAATTGTATATACTTTTTCGTTTACTGTATAACTAGTGATGAAATGCAATGATTTGTTTAGAAATTCCTTGTTGTAGTTATTGTTAATTTTTGTTTATTTTCATAGATAATGGTTGAGTTCATGAGAGCTTTACTGGTAACCAGTGAATGTTACCGGTGGAGAATGATTGGTCTATTTAAATTTTTTTAACATTTATGAATTTCAATAGACCAATCAGACGCCACCGATAATATTTAACGGTAAATGAGAAGGCTCCCAAGAACTCAACCATTAAAACAATTTAGAGATGCAACATCCCTCAACAGAAACGTCGCTTAAAGATGTGACAAACTATCAAAATGTTGTCTGTAAATATTCAATATTATTCATTAAAAGGGAAGATGCATTTTTGTTTAAATATATCAATGATAATATGTATTGTGTTGTTGACAAGAAATGAAATTGAATTCAGTTCTGTTCTAGCCACCATTGCAAACTGTTCTCGCTTCTCTGTGCTATGTAAAGCAAGAGTACTCTGTATCCTAGTTATAAATTTATATTGTGTGTTCAATAAAATAAGAGTAAATTTTAAAACGACTTTCGTGTCTTGTTCAATATTTGAATTAGTAGCTTACTGGTACTTACTATATAGTTAGCAACTATCATGAATTATGTAACTTTCTGACAGAATGAAACCAGTAATTTTGAATTTAGACTCCTCTACTCTATTATGTTTCATTGCCAATAATCAGAATTGAATATCAAGTTGTAGGATTTCTGTTCTGGAATAATTCAACAATATCAAGCTTGATTTTACTGGATTTATACTGGGCATATGGCATCAAGAGCTTGCTCTAACCTATCCGCTAAAATTTTTCTGATTTTTGTCTGACTGTAGCTACAGTGACTTTATATAGACAGTGTGGCAATGGCTATTGGAATCCTCGCTTCTGATTGGATAACTCAGTCACTTGGTACAAAGGTATCCAAATCAAGTGTGGACTACAGTGACTGAGATATCTCTTTACCCTACTAAATTACGAACCATATGATATCCTAATGTATTTAGGCTACTCTAACGGGAACGTAAAGGGTTACAAGCGTACTGTGTAGTCAGAGCCAATCAGTCAAGTAGAAAACAATGTTTACAATGAATATATATACAATCAAATATAAATTGGATACTATGGCGGCTGAAGCAATGCTCCACTGTCTATATAAGGTCACTGTAGAGGAAACTACCTTAATGATTTACTTGAATATGTATAAATGAGCTATAATAAATCTCAATTTGAATTAGTTATGAACTGACCCAGTGTCTCGGCGCCTACTTTAGCCTTTTTACTCGGATGCGCTGCTGTGGTTGCGGCTGCGGCTGAAGAGGCAGTGGCTGCTGGCCGTGACGACGACGACCAACTACTACTGCCGCCGCCTGCAGCTGACGCCTGATTATTGTGCAGTGTCTGACCACTGCTACCGCTGCTACTGCTGCTGCTGTTTAGACGCGACTGACTGCGCAAAGGATACTTCTTACCTGCTGCTCCACTTCCACTGCCACTCTTGCCGCCTGCCACTTCTAAAACACAATTATTTAAATTCATTTCAAACTCACAAACAATAATATACAGAAAATAAACATTATAAACAAAAACTAGTGAACCCCCCGGGCTGTAGAACTCGCTTGCACACAACTAATTTTGCCAAGGGCCAAAGGGCAACTTGTTTCCAGCTGATCCTACGAGAAGGAAACAAGAAACGGCTGTTTTGAGGATACTGTTCTACATAACTTTCCCAAGAAAGTATCACAAATAATAAACAATCATCATATTACTTGAAGTTCACAGCTAATCTAGCCTACTTTGTCCAATTCAAGTGTCTACAATTAAAAATTAATATGGCAAACTTAGAGATTAACATAAAGGCCTATAAATGGAAATATGATTTCTATATGTAATCATGATTCACTCAAATTAAAAAGCACCAAATTATTCAAACTAATATCATCGATTGTCAACTTGACATGTAGCAGCTTCAAACAGTTTCTATAGATACCGTATACTAATTACATTGATAATGGCGCTCATCGTTGCACGGATATATTTACTACAATAATAAAAAATCTACTGTTAACCATGACAAAATATATATCTGTAGAACAGAGCACAATTTTCAATGAAATTAGTTGATCTACAAAAATATGTATCATGTATGCTTTAATGAGAAGGTGCTAATCACATTTATTCACCTACAGCTGAAGATAACTCGAATTACTATTTTGAAGTCTAATGCAAATTCCTTATGGTGAAAACTTTCATTTACTATATTTAGTAATGAAGGCCTGAGAACCTATCCTTCTTCTTTCGTCTCAAAAAAAGACGAAGGAGTAGGCCAATTGTATTGGTTAACGAACTCGATCTGTATAAAGTTTAGAAGAATATGTGTTCAAAATTTGAAGTTGATGGGTCAAAACGTACGAAAGTTATCGTCGAAAATATATATACCCACAGATAGTTTTGACTTGACTCTAGGCTCGCGGCTATATGTGGGTATATATATTCGACGATAACTTTCGTACGTTTTGACCATACATGCATGCTATATTTTTTAATATTTATTGAACGAGCGTAGTGAGGTCTTAGTTTTGACTTGACTCGAGGCTCGCTAAGACCTCACTACGGTCGTTCAATAAATATTAAAAAATATAGCATGCATGCATGTTTACTGTATAAATTCATCTGTAATCACGATTGCGAAACAAAATACATTGTAATGTATGTACAAGGAAAATAAAATTCATAATTCTAAATCCTGAAAAAGAATTTACACCAATTGTCATTGAGTAGAAACATAATAAACATTTGAAATACCGGTGGAAGTTACTAACCTGATGCGGAATCCTCTATGATGGCCAGTAACCTCCTCTTCAGGGAAGTCCTTCTTCTGCTGTTCTCAGTGCCTGTCGACGATTCTCCGGCTGATGAATTTTCTCTTCTGCTCGATGACCTCGATGAAGTTTTCGATTCTTTGTCGTCACTACACACACACAAAGGAAACTTTGTTTAGAAAACACATCCATCAAACTACAATAGAAACTGTAGAAACCCATGGTTTTTAATAACAAGAATTTTGTTAATAACATAAACTTACAATGCAAAGGCATCCTTCTTTTAAAAATGAAATAGCTGTTGACTGAAGTGTTACTCTTATAATACGTGTTTCGTATTTTTCGGCTCAACAGTTATAATCAAAATTTAGTATTACAAACGCTCTTCAACTATTGAGTTTCGTTCAGATTAAACTTTAAAATAAACAGGATTCAAGTAAAAATAAACTATTTTTCCCTACAGTTGCCCAACAAAGCAACTATTTATACACTCATTGTAGTACTTTGCCTGAATCCAGCTGACTTTGTCGCACTCCATGTGGAGTCTTCTTAATGACAGGAAAAATATGTCAATCCCATCGGTGTACAAGATGGCGGCTCTAACCTAACCTAACCTAGTAAATTAGAACAAGAATACGTATGTTGGCAACGTCCGCCATCTTTTGTACACCAATGGGATTGACATATTTTTTCTGTATTTAGGTAAACTCCTCCATGTGTGACAACTGTAGAAAAAATGTAATGTTGTGTAACTCGAGCTCAAAGTATTTTTGCTGCACTTGTCTAAATCTACCCATGAATAATGTAAACCGTTACTACTACCGTAACCGTAATGAAACCCCTAACTTTTACTTCAGATAATAGTCAGTAAAATTAAGAAAGCAGCAACGTAATATTTTCAAAATAGTAAGACTAGAAAAAAGTTGTAACAGTAACAAATAGACGAGGCTTGACGACATGAAAGATACGGTTTATCTATTGATACAGCCCAACAATATACAGTATTTCTTTTTCTAAAAAAAGCGCCGTTGTCGTTCGTGTAATTCAAACCCAAGTCAATATTTATGAAAGACAATGTAGAAGTGCGTCTATGGACGACAACGGATCGCTCTTGTTGTCAAGAGAAAAATCAAAATTCATATAATAAATTAACTTAATCAAAAAACAATTCAATCTCAATTCATAAAATTAAATTAACAAACTATTTGTTATTTATCATTATTACCAAATCATTATAATATACCAATATAACGATTGTAGTATACAGAGCTTCTCACAAAGGATTAAATAATACTAGGCTAACAAAAAAAGAAGAATTGACACAAGCAACACGAACAATGTAATGCTCTTCCTCCAAGGAGTTTTATCGTGAACAATAATAATATACCAATTAATCGTTAAAATTGATTTAAAAGAACAATCAATTTAAATTTACACATTAAATAAACTTACTTAATTAAAGAACGAATCAATTTCAACATCACTGAAAATAAACCGTAAAATACTGCAACTGCCAATTAAGTACGCAATAAAGTGTTGTCCTGGATGTAGAGAGCACTACTGACTATCAGTGAAAAGCCACAGAAATATCCAAACTAACTGAGCCGTCATCCCTAAATGCTTATCCGACTTAAATAAACAAACTAATGACGACTCATGATGATAATAATCACTGGGATTATTAGAATCAATGGGGTAAGTAAATATTTCATTCTTCACCTATAATTAGTAATAAGTTATCATATATAATCGTCAGATAAGAAATTCAACGTCTGGTGAAGAATTAAATGAATCATGATGACCTTTGATACCATTGGTTGAGTAGATGGAGCCTCCCCATTTACCGGTTAACACCGACCGTCGTTCCCAAGAATGACAACACAGCGCTTACCGGTAAACAATCTAGCGTTCTTTTAAAATTATCGTGCTCGGCTAGTATATCTTCTGTAATAAGATAACTTGGCTGAGTTCATAGGAGCCTTACCAGTAACTGTTACCGGTAAATGTTACCGGTGGCATCCCCGATTGGTCTATTTAAATTCATAGACGTTAAAACTTTGAATAGACCAATCATACGCCACTGGCAACATTTATCAGTTTCCGGTAAGGCTCCCATGAACTAAAACATTATTACCCATGGTACTTGCGTTTATACGTGAAATTATTGAATGTGAACTAAAAAAAATGGCTCAAGACGGCTGTATTACTATATTATTTACAATATATGTATTTTCAACCTATATAATATATGTGACGAAAAAATACTTCTAATGTTGTGACGTGACTGAAATGTTATAAAATGAAAATTGCAAAACATTTAAAAAAATTCTATCGTACACTAACTAATCTCCAAACCTCAATTTCCTTTGTTTAATATATTTCATAAATAAACCAATGAATGAATAGATCTCTTATGAGGCTGCCATTTTGAATATTTGAAACAACCTTTCTCTCCTCTCGACCAATCAGAGGGCATTGGTGGATTGTTCACAGTCCCTGCACCATAGATTTTTTTGCGAAGAAAACATCTACCGGTAAAAACGCTAAATTAAATACCGGTAAATGTACTGTCAAAAGCTCCCAAATGTCAAAACTATAATACATGCACACGTAACATTTACCGGTAAACGGTATAGCTCTGATGAACTTAACCATTGTAAACGTTCTGGGAGTCTGATAGATTGCTCAGCATGTGCACATTATTGGTTGCATTCATGGGAGCCGCACTAATAGAGCCTTAGTTTCCGGTGCACCGGTAAGCGGTGAGGCTCCCATGAACGCGACCATTATAAAAGTCCCGTCCAAAACAAACCAATGCAATGGAGTATCTAAGGACCCGACGAATCTACATTAACAATTATTAATAGAAGTTGTGCTAATAAAAGGTTGTTAAAATTTGTATTAACTTGGTGCTTATAGGTCTATGCAATATTTATTTATTTATTGTGACAAATTTACAACGAATGTTAAGGCGCAACAGACTGTCCAAAACTGCTCCTTTCACAAATTTTGAATATGTTACATTAACAAAACATTGAGGTTAACACTGACTAAAAATTTAAGATTTGCTTAAAACCTTCACTTGAAAAATAACAAAATGATTCTTCTCACTTAACCACTATTAATTTAAAAGTTCACTTGAAACGAAAAACTAAAAACTGTTAAAAATAGTTTATAATATTAAATTTTTATAAAATTTGAATACTTATCACAATATTAATCTGTTTTGTATTATTCATGTATACGTGCTACCCGATTCACAAGAAAATTAAAATCAGTACAACAATTTGATTCTTAAAAAGCAACAGGTAATTTATTGATCATTTAAAACTACAAAACAATAGAGAAAGATGGGCTTTTATCGTGCCTTCTCCAAAGGCGCCTCTTAATTTAAAGCAATAAATATGGGCTGCAGTTCCACGTCTTCTCCAAGAAACAATGGACTGAAAGAACGATAGGTTCATTAGCTTTGCTACAGATGTCGATTATTTTGATATTGAAATTTTCATTCAATAATTTCGTAGGGAAGATACGGAACTGCAGCTTACATATGCATTAATGAAATTGTATTTTTTAAAACAATCTTTATAAATATCAACTGCACATACCTTGCTTTATTCGATGTTGTACTTTTTCCGACAGCTTCCACACCGACTAGCTGTGCTTGACTGTGATTGGCTGCTGATTCGGGGTGGGCGGAGCCTGTGGCTGCTGCTATTGACTGGGAGGAAGACTTGCGACCGCGACCTGAGCCAGGATTGGTCGAAGAGGAGCCTTGAGACACAATCACTGACGACGATGACGAAGGTCGAGTTACGGTTAGGTTGAATGCGCCTGCTGCTGTCACTACGGCTGAAAAAATACAAATAAATAATACAATAATTTCTAAATTGCACTAACAGAATACGAATATTATTTAAAAAAAAAACTATAAACATGAATACAATAATCTTACTTCATGAGTTCTCCAAATAACAAGAACAATCTAATACAACGGAATATCCAAGGACCCGACAAATTTACATAAAATAATAATAATAATTATTATTATTATTATCATCATCACCAGTAGTGATATGCCTATAGTTTCATACCTATAGTCTGTTCAGCGAGCCTACGGAGTGACCCAAACAAACTTTGCATAGGTGTGAGTGAGGAATTCCGAGAATTGTACTGAAAAGGGCCTGGGATCGGTCGGTCGGCCTATTCACACTCATTGCCACCTACAGTTCGTTCTTAACAGCCGTTGTCGCAATTTGTGCTTCACTGTTTGACATCGAGCATACGACAGTCATATATTGTGATTAACAATTCGTTATATTTGTGTTTGAACAGTACCGTAGCTTGTAGTAACTGACTATTTAACACACAAATATAAAGAAACAGATTTCCATCAGCTATTCAATGCTGCTGTCAATATTCACCATTGCGGAAGTCTTCAGTATTAACTAATAGCACTTAAAGGAATTCGAAATTAAAAAATTCTGTTTCTGAATTTATTCGATTGTTTTGACTGAATGATATAGAATTTTCATTTAACAACAGAATGCTTCACATTAAACATAGTTAAACATACCTTTTACAAAATAATTGAAGAAAACTTAGCACTAACCTGCTCTTGAGCTACTTGTGTCGCTGGCACTCTTGCTGTTCGAGGACGTTGAAGCACTGGCCGAACTTGAACTGCTGCCGGCTTTCTTCTTATCCTTAAATCAACACAAAAACTATCACAATTACAGAAGTTTGTATAAAAATATACACAAATTTTACAACTTAAACGTACAAAATACATCTAAAACGGGTTAGGTTGCAGTTCTGTACCTTCCCCACGAAACAATAGAATGAGAATTTCGATAACCGATACCTGTTCCAAAACTAAACCTAGCTATGCTGAGCTATGGACCTGCAGCCACGGTTTATTTACGGCAAATAATAGGATTTTACAAGAAAATATCATTATATAATAAAAAATATTAATTTCTCCATAAGACCTAGATAACAATAACAAAATTTGGGGTGATTTCTAAAATCTATACAATTTTACCAACAATATTATAGTTTTTAAAACTTTGAACAACAATCTATAAAAGTTTACTATGTGAATTATATAATTTAAATCACTTGATGTAAACACATCTATAACAGTTTATTCCTGGCGAATAACGGGATCCCATAGAGAAAGATCGAATTCTTTCCAAAAACAAAATTTGAAGAAATTTCTATCTGTGCAACTTCAACAATTTAATTACTGGCAACTTCTTTTGATAACCACTATAACCACTCTTTTCGGCTGCAGTTCCATAATATTAAGCTTCCATCGAAACAATCAAATGAAAGAATCGAAAGTCGCTATGAAAGGAACTTAGGGTTAGGCACAAATATAGAATATCATTCCAATGGTTAGGTGGAAGGATATGGAATTGCAACCCTCTCTGTTCAACTATACTATATTGTTATACTATCAATATGTTTCTCATTAATTTCATTGTCTATTTAATTACTTTTATTTCATGCCCATCTGGTGTAACTTTTTTTGTACCTGTAATAAGTTTGTATGGACACCTTCAAAAGCACCTACGGGTTTTGACTGAAATTGTTTGATTTATTGATTTCAAGGTACGGTGTACTCTACTAACTCTACTACAGAGCATTCAAATGGGACCGGAGCAATATGATAAATAATAAACACGTTATTAAGAATAATAGATATATAAATATGCATAAATATATATGACAATTACCTGAGTTGAGGTCCTACGTTTGGATTCCCGTTTTGTTTCTTTAGATTCTTCCTGGTGTTTAGTTTTACTACCACCACGACTTTTAGACCTAGAAAATAATAAAAAAACATGTACACAATAATAATTGTTTTCAACATCATACAGTTTGCTTACAACCAAAAAAATACATCAGTTCTCAATTTTTTATAAATTAATTAACCAAGAACTCGTATATTATGCGAACTCCCTAAACTGGACTTCAATCAAGTAAGCGATATAAATTTCCGGAATTTTAATTAATAATATTTATTCCAGATTTTTCATACTCCATGATAATGCAGAAACTTGAACTATACCAGACAAATAAGAAATCGAATTGAAGCTCACGATTTCTTTCAAGTGAAGGTTTAAAACCTAGAATAGAATACTAACTTAGGTAGTAAGTATTCAAATTCAATATAACAATATTTTACTGTCATAATAATATTAAAATATTTCACTGGCATAATAATATTAAAATATCTGTATATTGTATCCAATTTACAATTGTTGCCAGGCTGAAGCCCATTGATATACACGAGAAATAGATTGTTAAAAAGCATTTAAAACATCATACAAGAAATAAACACTTTTACAACATTTGTCTAAGAAAAAGGTAAAAGAACCAAAATAAAGGTGAATAAAAGGTTAAAAAACCAAAATAAAGGTGAATAAAAAATTAAATAGGAAATTGATTTGAATTGAGAGAAGAGAATAGAAATTGGAATATTGTTGAAAATAGAATACAAGAGAAAAGTCACAAACAGAACTTAACCCGAGAGTGGTCGCTGCGGGTCATGGTGACACGCGGGCGTCTATTGTTGCCTGCCCAGACTGTACCGAACGAAGTTCAACCCTACCCCTCCCAATAACTTCCTTACTCAACACCCCTACCATACACTTGTGCGGGTCGCGTCGACCCGCAGCGACTACTCAGTTTCTCCAAAATTTTATACACAATTTTTTTATTTTGTTGTTATTATCGCATCTCCAGAACATTCTCTAGTTTTCTTATGGTAAAAAATTTAGTTTCGACACTTGTTTTGTATTTATGGAATATATGTGCTATTGGAAGTGAAGTAATGGAAAAAGTACCTAGTAGAAGTTCAACATTCGTTCGTCAACCATTGGATGAACACTAAAAAACGATGAACATTATGATATATGAAGTGAAGTGTGAAATTAATAACATATAATTCTTGTAAATAGATTAGTAAGAAGTCAGTTAGTTAGTATTTGTCTTATCTGTGTAATTTCAATCTTGTAATATGTTTTAGTTATATATTTAGCTATGATATCAAAGCTAATTTTCATTATATTTTTTTTAATTTTTCCTCATAATAAGTAGTTAAATTTTTTTTTTACCTCAGTTATACTTGCTATTATACAATACAAACGCAATTAGTTATATAGGTTTACCGTTTCCAAGTGTATATTTCTTAGACTTACCACATTGCAATATACATAATAATTTTCAATACATTAATAATTTTTCAATACATTTTGTAAAATTTTTAATAAAATATAAAACGTTATATTATTCTGACAAAATGACGTTTTTCATTACTTCCATAAATCAAAGACACCTATAAATGCAATGCTAAGGTTTAAATATAAGTCCAATGAGACATTAGGCACTATTTAAAAGTGGGTCACATGGACCCGCGGCGACCATATTAGGCTGCATAATAGGCGCGACCACTTCCGGGTTAAAGGGATTTTGGGTACTAAAGAAGCCTACTTGCACAGTGAAGCATATTATAATCACCATCGCAAAATCAAACACATGCTGTGGAATGGTGTGTGACAGATTAGAGCAGCGTGAATACCATCATTCCACAGCTTTTGTTTGATGATGCGATGGTTATTATCATAGAGTACATCGATGCTCCACTGTGCAAGCACTTCAAGAAATATGATTTCTCTAAAATGGAGGTACAAATGGAAGGGTAATACCAGAGACTGTTCTCTGCTGTAAAATCACTTCCCGGTGGTTCGGAACCCATCTAAAACTCTAGGTCCAGCTCATCAATCACAATCATCCAACTCATTACCCACGCACAGGTCTCAGACCTATGTGGGCTTCATCCTCAAAAAAAAATAATAAGATACAACAATACAACACAGAATAAAGTGCAAATTCAAAACTTGATATAAATGGGAGAATTAGCGATTACTAATGTCCAAAAAGAAAAAAGAAAATGATCCAATGGAAGATAGAAGGATGTAGTGAGTCAGGATTTCAGAGAAAAAGGATGATAAAAAAGAGGATTTGTAAGGAAAGAAGGATGGAAGGAGAGAGCGAGGAAGTAAATCGGTGAAAGAGGATAACAGAAAAGAGGATATCGGGGGGAAACAGCACTAGAAGAAACAGAAAAAGTGGCGATGGTTCGTCATAACCCAGATCCGTGTATCTACAAGAACGAGAAGAGGATATGTATCAACGAGTGAGTTCGAACCAGAAGAAAAATAAAAAGGAGTGGAAAGAACAAGCAGTGAGAGAGAAGAAAACCATGAAGTGAGGAAGAAGTAGTGAGTAGAAAGAACAAGACGTAAAAAAGAAGGAGAATAAATGGTGAGGAAGAAAAACAAAATAATACGCGAGGAAGGACAAAACTTGATGAAGAAGAAATAAGTGGAGGAAGGAGAAAAGGGAGGAGGAAGATGAAAATATGATAAGAAGTCAGTAGGAATAAGGAAAAGTGAGGAGGAAGAAAAATTGGTCAGGTGGAAGAAAATGAAGAGAGAGAAGAAGATAAGTACGGAGAAGGGGAGACTGAGACGAGTAAGGAGAAGATTCAGATAAAGATTAATGCAGAAAATCATATAGGTGATAGTAGAAGGGGGCAGTTACCTTGAATGGGGGCTGGGTTGTGCAGGTAATGACGGTTTTGATCGTTTAGCGTCGTCAACCCCTTTCTCACTGCTGTGCTCCCTCTTCTGTGCCCTTCCACGACTTCCTCCTCTCGATCCTTTACCTCGACCCCTACAAAAACATACAAAACTCACAATTTCAGCGCACAGTGCATTCAAAGAAGGCTTCAAATTGTTGTAACTCGACTCATTTAGTGTCTCTTAACTCTTCAGGGACTCTTGAAATACCCATATTAATACATAATGGTATATACGAACATACCTTGAGGCTTCGTTAACTCAAGGCAGACTTAGAAAGCCTTTAAATTCAATTATTTTCAAGTGTTCCTTGAGTTGAAAGTCTCAAGGTGCGGTCATAAATAATAAGGCCCTAATCTCAGTTTCCAATCAACACCCAACTAAGTATAGGATGACTTCAACATCGAAACCTACTTATTGCCTTCATTAAAAATATTTTAAGAGCTGACAAAACATTTATCTACTGATTTTCTTCAAATATGTTCATTTTTTATGAATTCTATAATATTTTGAATCCCTGAATCAGCACAAAAAATACTACAATCAATTGCATTAATTATTACCTACCCGTATTTTCCCAACTCACCATAGTTTCTGATAAGTGGTTAAATAAAGACAAATTATCTACCTATTCAAACTATGATGTAATTATTCTGCAAGTACTTTACCAAGAAAAAAGAAAACAGCACAAATAGAATAACTGTCACCTTATTGAACTTTGGTCTTCTTTTATCTTATGCTACGTTTATTATAATAATGTTTCCCAGTTATGCAAAAAACTATACTAAAAATTTCTACAATAAATGATTATTTATAGACTTCAATCTGTCATTGCCATATATAATTTATAAACTCTTTCATTTATTTATGACTAAAAACACAATCAAGCAAATATGCAATAGGCTACAACTGCTTTATTGATAAATTTTCAAAACTAAAGAATTCAAATATTGGGTTATGTCTATTCTTCACAAGGAATTTGCTCATTTGCTGAAAAAGGGTATTTTCCAACTTTATTCACTTTCTTGCTGCCTGGGTAATTTGGTAGATACATGAATTTACCTTGACTTGACAAGCCTATTTAACTGCTATTAAAGTATCCCTTTATTCAACGAAGCCTCAAGCTAGGTTCATAAATACGGGCCTTAATCTCTGTCTCTTTGTCCTTAAACAAGATCAGTCCAGTTTGCTGAGTGAAAACTGTACGTTTTTAAATGGAAGTCTCATATTTACACAACTAAGATAGTTTTGGCTGACTTTCTTGTTTGAAGGCAAGCTTTCGATTCTAGGGGCCATACTTATGAACTTCCTTCAGTGCCTCTTGACTCAAGGGATCTTGAAATGTATTTATACAGACATTTCAAGATCCCCTTGAGTCAAGAGACACTGAAGGAACGTTCATAAATACGGGCATAAGGATGCTTGCACAAGAGAACATCAATATTCGATGACAATCACCATGGCAAAATAAAGCACATGCTGTGGAGTAGTGGTATTGACAATACTCCAATCTGTATATACAAGCAGCTTGAATACCACTATTACACAAAATGTGCTTAATTTTGCGATGTAATTACGATTATAATCAAGTATTCTGCAAGCACTCAATTCCAAAAATTATTTCAATCCTATATTTCTCAAGTTTCCGACTGAAATAACTGATCAAACTTGTGACCAGAATTTTTGAAACGAGTGATAGAGTAAATATCATAGAGTATTCTGCAAGCACTCAGGTCGATATTTCATCAAATTTAATTCATTTAAAAAAATTAATTCAATTTAAAAGAAAGAAAGAATTTGTTTTCAAATCACAAAACAGAATATCAAGCTTGTATGAAAAACAAATTCAACGCCACCCCTGAGAAACATGTGCGGGTTCGATCCTTCAATAATTCAATTTTTCTTATGCTTCCGATTGAAATTATCTGTCAAAGAAGTGTCTACTTTTGTTGAAAAGAGTGAGTAAAATGTCAATTGATTAATTTGCTCACCTGCTAGGTTGACTAATCTCAAACAGATCCGTCCCCCCGAGTACTGAGTCAACTTGTTCGGCCATAGACGCTTCGCGCGGATGGCCACATGCCACGTTACACCTTTTCTGCAAACCTACACAAGAAAAAAACAAAATAAATTATAATTTACACAAATCATAGCGGAAAAAATAAAAAAATCAATACAAAACTCACATTCAAAACAATAAGTTTGAGCACAGCTACACTGAAACTAACCTGACGTTCTATGCCTACGCTTGCTGTAAATGCAAGATGATGTAGAGAAAATTGAGACATAGAGGTCAGATCAGAATTAGCGTCGAACTGAGCTCAAACTTTCTTGAGAATAAATGAATGAACACAAGAATTAAAATTATTATTCTTTGTTAACTGATGAATATTCGTTAACAATAATAGTTAATAATTAGCTGATATTAGTTATTAGCTATATTTAATATTAGTTTACTATTACTATTCATTCTAATGAAAGAATAAACGAATAAGCTCTCTATTTACCATAAAATATACATCACTGTATTTTAACATCATGTAGTAAAAAGTCAAATTAAAATATTAGATTATTAATGTCTTGTGAGGTCAGGACAGCCATGAGCTTAATCAACATTATAATTAACGCTAAAAATATTGAAGGTCAACAAACCAATCAAGGTCAAAAAGCAGGAAAAATAAGCAATAAATAGAATTGGTTAATACAATTAAAAAAGACCAAATTAAATTCTTGTCAAACAGCTGAATTGAAATGTTTTGTTTTAAATAAGTAATGTTAATAGAATAAGAAATCAATAGAAAATTGAAAATAATGATAAAATCAAATTTTAAGCCAAACAAGAAGAAAATACACAGCAAACTTGATTGAAACGAATTACAGTAAAACAAAAGGTAAGAATAAGACATAAACAGTTTAAAAATAATCAACTTTAAGATGAAATCCAAAGTTCAACAAACAAATCAAGGTCAAACACCAGGGAAAAGATAATTAATAAAATTAGAAATAATAGATTTTTTTAAATGGTAAATTCAAATTTTTAGCCAACAACAAGAAAAAAAGATACATAAAACTTGATTTCAATGAATAATAGTGAAACCGAGAATCTCGGTTGACCTTGACTGCATTTCAGTGAGCTTCTAATTTTTTTGTTTTAATTTGATTCAATTCTAGCCTTATTACGTATTTTTCTTCTTCTTTGTTTCATTCTAGATGTTCACAGTTTTTAGTTATTGATTTGACTCGTGTTTTTGCTTGTTACTCCTCCCACCAGGGGGCGTGACTTGTCAGCCAATCACAACGTTCGATGAAGGTCAGCCTCTTTCTCGCTTAGCCAATAGTATCATTCCATGTTCATAATATATTAAGCTTCTCTGTACTTTAGTTTTAGTTTGATTGAGCCGAAACTAGTTTCTCAATATTTTATTTAATAAATGTGGTTGTGACAATTTTGTCTTATTATTCATTAACAAAAACGTACTTTTCCTTTGACTTATTCCTAAGAGAGAGGATGTAAGGTTAATAAGAATAAATAAAAGGATGTGATTATGATAGTGATTAAATAGACATAATAAAAGATTGACCTACGTAAAGATATGACTAGGCTAGTAGTGAAACCTATCTTTACTAGAAATTAAAATGAAATAATTCTCTATCACGCAGAGTTAAGACTACAAAATTTCCTCTACCACTAGTAGTTTAAATGTCCAGTACTTTAATACCGCCTCAGTTTTTTCAGCTTTAGAAAATCCAGTAGATAAAATAACAGTAGTCAGTGGGTAAATTTAATATCAAATTTCATTCAATCTCATGCTGGGTGTATTAAATATATTTAATTTAATGTTTTTGAATTTAAATCCAGGCCTAGGAGCTGTATTAACTATTAAAAACTACAGTTGAGTTCATGTATCAGAATTTCACAACACACTCTAGCCCTGGGCGAAGGTAATTTTAGACATTATCCTGAATTTAACAGTGTTCTCTAGCTCGACAATCACTTCCTCTTTTTCTGTTTCTTCTTCTTGTCCTTCTTCATCATCAACGTTCGTCGTAAATAAAAATAGCTTCGACGAATAGCTGTCACTAATGAGTAGACATGGTTAAATTTATGTTCTCAATACTTTACCACTTATTGAAAATTAAAAAATGCCTTCACTTTCACTGGTTTTATATCAACAGACAACAAAGGCCCAAACGAAAGATCCAGCACTGAATTAAAAATTCGATTCATAATACTGTATTAGTTTGTTAAAATGATGCTCATTATATTTATTTATTGACCAATCAATTTATTCTTTATTAATAACTAGCAGTTAGCCCAAATCACTTGAATCGAAATATCCAGAGCCTGAAATAACCTATTTACAAATCTAATTGATTAGCCTTCGAGTTCTTCATCTCTTTCTCTATCTACTTTATTATTTCTCTTCATTCTTCTTCCGCTCCTCCTCCTTAAACACCTTATTCACCAGCAGTATATAATGGATGTACCATCTAGTAATGCTGCTATAAAAATAACTTCAAAATACAATTATTCTGTTTAGTTTGTCTCAATTCTAACTATTTTATCTCAATATTTCCTCCCTCCATTTTACAGCGGTTTTTATTGATTTAATTAACAGTGTAGAAACTTCAATATTTTTTCAAGTATCTAGAAAAACATACAGAGGTCCTTCAATTTAACATGGGTTCTGAACCACCGGGTAAGTGATAATACTACAGATAATAAGCGTATAGCTGTTAATGGTGGGTAGACCCTTACGGACAGTTCCACCTCGCCGTTCAATTCATGTTATGGGGAACATGGTGGACCTGCTATTTCAAGTGTTCCCAACCACCGGGTAATTGAATACCTTTGCCTTGCCTATGTTTAATTGGTGTGGACACACTTAAGATTAGTTCCACCTCGCCCTTTTCAGCTATGTTATGGGGAACATGGTCGACCTACTATTATTTTAGATAATACAGTCTGGACATACTTTTCTGGTCTAACAATATTTTTTAACCTCCAGCTTTTGAGCCAGACACCCACACCCCGTACGAGACTAGCACCAGTGTCCAGCTGACGCCATGTTTGAGGCTAGGCCAGTATCCAGCGGTGCGTGCAAAACCCATCTGTCATCCGACTTAACTGAAAATACTTGATAATAGCGGATGGGATTGATTACTATAAATGCTTTACCGATTTTAGGGACAAGAATAAGTTGGCCAGTTACATTTTCAACTTTTCAGTTATTAGTTACAAATTAAGTTCTTTAGTTACATTTTTGTAACAAATGGATCAATAAACTATGTTCCTCCCATCACACATAGTTAATTATGCCCAATTTACAACATAGAACTTATCTCCGTACTTATTATACGTTAAGTCTACTTTTTCAAAATCAAAGGGAAGTGTTAGCCATGAACCGTAGCAGGTATCTGTTCAGTAAGATCAATCAACAAACTCCTGGGCCCTATTTGCAAGGGTGATCGATTGGATTGGCCAGAAAAAATACTCTGCTGTAAAATCACTTCCCGGTGGTTCGGAACCCACCTAAAACTGTAGGTCCATCTCATCAATCACCATCATCCAACTCATTATCAACAAATAGGTATTAGTTATATGGGCTTCATCCACAAAAATAAAAAAATTAATGAAAGTTTCAATCTATGGTTATAAAAAACAAAAATGTTATTGATTCCAACACTAACAAAAATTGTAAGATTATAAAATATTTTTTCAATCATGACAAAATTATCACATTTAATAATTGATTCAAACATAATCAATATTTTCTTCTGTTTGTCTAGGTCTAGAAGTTATTGGTCCAAAGAATTACCGTACAATAATTATAAGGTTGTAACATTTTTTTTCAAATAATGACAAAATTATAATTTTGTCATAAATGATTATTTTATCATAAATTATTATTGTGAGTCAACTGAGTCGGGGTAGTGATTGGTCACTTGGTGAGCAGCGTGTTATTCACATGATTGTAATGTTCAGTCACGTATACTCAAGACTGCGCTTGGATGGGTGACCGTGCTTCAATGACTTGATTTTATAAGCTTTAATATCACTTACTCGGTGGTTCGGAATCAACCTAAAATAGTATGCCCATCATGTTCCCTCCCCATAACATGGCGAGGTGGAACTACCTGTCAGGTTAGGTTAGGTCTCCCCACCATTAGTATACTTATTATTATTGATTCAACACATCAAAATTTTGCTACGATTGTCTAATTAAACAGAATCATTCAACAAAAACAACTACTACTACTGACCTAACAAGTTGAGTTTTAAAAACTTTTCCTTATTGAAATAGAATCTCAAGTTCATCATGGATCATCAAATACTAATAATAAAACATTCTAATCTTCAATCATTTTATCTTATATTGCCAACTTATTATTCTTTTTCATCCGCAACTTCGATTGTAATTATTTAATGTCAATAAATTTATTCATGTGATAATAATTACATAATAGATTTCATAATAAATTTTATCTTATATTGTCAACTTATAATTCTTTTTCATCTGTATCTTAGACTGAATACTTCGTCAATAAATTTATTCATTGCTTGTAATATAAAAGATAGAAGCCATTAATTTATTCAACATAAATTTATGCCAATAAAAGTATTCATGGGTAGAAGCAATACATACATTTATTTAACACTGCAGCCAGTTTATAAGTCATGATATTATATTTCAATTATTGGGAGATTTTATGTCAAATATTTAAAGAATATACGTGCAATTGTAGAAACATTTTATTTTGTTATTTTAACGGCAAGAATTTCATGTACTCATATTGTTCTTGTATTGTGTAATTATGAATAATATCTGGCAATAGACATTTTTCAATTCAATAATTTATAAAATCTAAAAATTAATAACTTAAAAATGTATAACGAACATAATATTTGTAAATTGCAAGTACTACAATGTCTAACCAATCTCAGTTTTGTTGAACAATTTTTCCCTAACAAAAATCAATAAAATAGTTCATTGGCCTTCAAAACTCGGATTCCAACATTGACAATCGGACAGGGCAGGAATACGCTACATTAAATTGATACTTTTGGTATAGGAACCTATATCGAAAGCACCAATTGTAGTGTATTCCTCCCCTGCCCGCTATCCATATCCTCGATATTGGAAACCGAGACTTTACTCTGTTCAAGTCATGCAATGGAAAATATGGTAGGTCTACAATTTTATGTGGATTCCAAACCACCGTGTGAGTGATAATAAAGAAGGTACTATAACATAAAGTCGTAGCTGATTAATAACCCATCCAAGCGCAGTCTTGAACGTTCATTATAAATAAAAGTTGAATCTTTGCTTTAGTGTAATTTTGTAACAATAGATGTAATAAAAATTTTGGACTCGAATGTTTTTATTTATTTATCCATGATAAAATTACAATAAAGCAAAGATACAACACTGGACTTTCACCCACAACTGCTTTCTTTGCAAATCTACAACACTGAAGAATCCAAATGTTAGGTTATGCCAATTTTTCACAAGGAATCTCACTTTGAAGAACAATGACCAATTCCTTACAATTCTAGAATATTCATTTAGAATCACACCTTGTAAAAGAAGCACTAACACAGACCAATCGTCCAAAGAAGAGTAGAATAATTTTGAATTTTGTTTAGATTTTAGAGCCAGAACAAAGAAAATACCATTTCAATCACATTTTTTGTGGAATATCCTGTCAGTTATTTAAAAGAATGTCAAATAAATTGAAATTAATAATCTGACACAAACGCGTGGTAAGCCTACAATTTTACGTGGGATCCGAACTACCGTGTTTGAATGATAAACCAGACAATGTAACATCAAGTCATAGCTGATTGGTCAACCAGACAAGCGCAGTCTTGACTACTCATTGAAATCAATTAACTATCGCGAACTCGTGGTAAGTCTACAATTTTACGTGGGTTCCGAACCACCGTGTTTGAATAATAAAGCAGACAATGTAACATTAAGTCAAAGCTGATCAGCCACCTAGGCCTATGTACGCGCAGTCTTTAACGTTCACTGAAATCAATAAACAAAAGCGAGCGAACTCAAAGTATTAAAAAATTTACAACACGCTAAACGGAATTAATAACTAACCAAATTTCTGAGAGGTTCTTGAACTACAAGCCTATTATCATTGATAAGCACTTCCTACATCTCCAATAAGAATAACACCTTTTCTATCAGTGTGATTACACAGTTTTTGTTTTTGAAATGCAGCAGTAAACAAATTGTTTGTTTACATTTGCTGCCATCTTTGTATAGCAGTTCAATAATAATGTACGCTGTGGCACAATAATTTAACACGTCATTGCAAGTATTGAATGCAATATTACATTCTATTAGCTGCATTCATCATGATTTAAAATGACGAATTAGGCCCTAGTTCGTTTTCAGCGATTAGCTGTATTATCTCGTATAAAAACGTCAAGATGTCGTCCACTGTCAACGAAACTCTAGCACTTTATGTGACAAAATCATTGATATGCGAGTGAAAAAGAACAGGAAGAAGAAGGAAAAGAAGAGGAAGGATAAGAAGATGATGAAGGAGAAGAAGAGGAAGGAGAAAAGGAGAAGGAGAAGAAGAGGAAGGAGAAGAAAAGGAACGAGAAGGAGGGGGAAGATGAAGAAGAGATGAGGAATAAGAAAAATTGTGGAAGGACAAGTGAGGAGGAAGACTAAAAAGACAAAGAAGGAAAGAAAGAAAAAACAAGTGAGGAAGAATAAGAAGACGAAAAGAGGAAGGAGGAGAAGAAGAAGAAGAAAGGGAAGATTGAGTGAATGAAGAAGAAAGAAGAGTCAGAAAAGGAGGAGAAAAAAGAGATTGGAGAAGAGGAAGAATAAGAAAGAGAAGACGGAGCAAAAGATTAAGGTGAAAAAGAAAGAGAAGAGACAACAAAAACAGACTGTTAAATTGAATTTGTAAATTGCCACGTTCTAGAACTCCAGATCCAGTTGAATCGGACAGCCTGCTAGTATTTATTGTTTGGAAAATCCTAATGAAACTTGCTAATTTTATATTGTGATGAGGTAGAAGCTCATAAAGCCCTCCAATGAAATGTTTTTCATATAAAATATAGGAGTACATAATATATTATATACTGTACTAGTGTTTTATATTAGTGAAACGAAAAGACTTGAAACATAATAAAATGTTATTGGGGATATGTTTGTGGAATCATATACTTTTATTCAAAATAGGTATAAATCGTTGCGGGACTGGGTTAGCTAATTAACCTTCAAGGTAGAGAATGGTGTAGAATGTGTAGTTGTAATAATTTCAATTGTATCAATGCAAGCATTTATACCAAAACTCGATGATAGTCACAAACACAAGCTGTGATCTTCGAGTATTGGCTGCTCAACTGTGCAACACAGTGTTGCATACACTAATTGATTATAATCACCATCGCAAAAGACATACTATGCAATAGTATCGACAGATTTGGGCAGCATGAATACCACAATTCCACAGCATGAGTTTCATTTTGGAATGGTGATTATCATCGAGTATTGGATGCTACACTGCAACACAATTTAGAATACAATATTTGATCATAATCACAATCTCAAAATCAAGCATATGCTATAGAATGATGTATGACAGATCGGGGCAGCATGGATACCAGCATCATAAATCTAGTATGAATACCACCATTCTAAAGAATTCATTTTACGATGGTGAGTATAATCAAGAATTGGATGCTCTACTGTGCAACACATACATTGGATAATCACCGTCGCAAACCCAAACTATAAAATGATGTAGGACTGCTGTTGAGGCAGCATGAATACCACCATTCCACATCATGTGTTCGATTTTGCAATGTTGATTACCCTTGCACGCTCAACTCTACACTCAGGCCATAACCTTTGACTAAAACAAATTTATTGCTTATTAGACTATCTGAGAAACCCATTTGTTAGCTGAGTTGTAAAAAAAATCATATTAACCAACCAAATAACTGATACGATAATCTAGTTGATGAGACAGACAAGAAACATAGTATTGTCGACGCTTATCTTTTTTATAGCTTACAGTTCAATTGAAACACTAGGAAAGATTTACAACTGTCAATAAGCTTTCGTTTAAAGCATAATACAGTGTGCAAGTACTCGCTTTTAAGTACTGTGTTCGGTTTATGCATTTGAAAAGTACATTTGCGTATTTCAAGTTTCACAATTTGACAAAAATCCTAAGCAACTGATCTAATCAACTAGAATTGAGATAAATGCGTGAGATAAATAATTGAAGATGTACCCAATATCTTAGGTACACTAAGATCTAAAATCACAACCCATCACGTTTTTTTTTAAATGTTGCTATTATAAATCGTGAGATACTGCATCAGTTTTAGTAGCTACTCCGGTTTTTAGTAATATCGTAATAAATATGGCTATGACAACACCGATTCTTGGAGTGCGTGCGCAGTGAAGCACTCAATACTCGTATTATCAAATTTGTCTTTAATAAAGAATTGAATTTGAAATGAACTAGGAACTTTTTTCTCCTCAAATGTAAATACTTATATTTGACTATTTCTGTGTAATGTAATTGCTTTCAATTTACCTGAATTTTAGTTTTGACACATATTACAACTCTTGTAATCTCGCAGAAAAACACTTATTAAACACAATATATCCAAATCTTGATCATTGATCAGGCCTTCCTGGATAGATCGTGTCAAATTTCCACACACACAAACAATAGAGAGTTTAGCGAAACGCTAACGGTTAACGCTGATGCTAACCTGAACACTCAATGAATCACCAATACGCAATAACCAATGCATTGAACAAGAGAAATTCACTTACTGAAAAGTGGTTAAATAACTAAAGTAAATAAATAACGAAGGTTTTTCAATTTGCAATCTATTGTAAAATAAAATTCGAGACTTCATTTCCATTTTAAAATTGCATACACAACTTACCCCCAGAAAAACATTAATTAAAATATCCAGCACGATTGCCAATAGCCTGACAAGCTTAACCTAACCTACGGAAGCCACATACTTCCAGAGATAGTAAATAGTATTCACTATTCCATTTATAAGTTAAAACTTATTAAAAAATGAACAAGAAATTAATAATAAGGTCAATTCATCAAAAAGAAAAATTAGAATGAGATAAATGATTACATGGACTGACAATTTTATAAGTGCAAAGTTGAGAGTAGAAGTTGAACAGTATTAGTTTGATTAATCATAACTGGTCTAACAATTTTTGAGAACAAAGAAACTCAAAATTAAAAAAAACTGCAAATGATTGGGGCGAATAATTTCAACTTAGTGAATTTCTAGATTGTGATTTTGAAAAAGATATTAGTCAAATAAGATAAGCAGGACGGTACCTGTTTTTGAGTAAGTTATATCTTATGATAACTGAAGTTATTTTTGTTTCTAACTTACACAAACTCAATCAGAGAACAAACGATGTAAGTTAAGCTCTTAAAAATAATTTGAAGATTTGAAATTAGTAAACTACAAGGTTCAAAACAAAATAGAAGAGTCCATTGTTCGAAAAGTACTGTATGATAATAATTTGGGCAGGGTATCGGCCATTTTGGAAAGCATGTTTCACATTTATAAATAGATTCAACAAATATATTATATTGTCGTTGGAAATAATTTCAGTATTGATAGTTCCAAAAAACTGAGTTACAGCATAAGATACAACCACACATCAGATCACTGAATTGTCCTCTATTCATTTGTTTCGTCCATTACATAAGTTAGGTTATGTTGAGGAAAATGAGCTCAATAATTATTTATGATTGTGCAATTCACAAATAAATTAATAATTGGGAAATCTAAAATAATGAGGAAATAATAATAAAGCGTACTGATACCTTCAGCTCTTCTTGGAGTTTCTTTGATTCTAGACATGACTCATTCCAAAATACAACTTATTGGGCAATCCAATGTTCGTATATGCACTCCCAATTTTCAAACAAATATCAATAAACTTGTTTGAAGTAATATTGAAAAATGGTAAAAATCAATAAAATACAAGCAATAGTTCAACTGCGAAATTGCGAGAACGTGTTCTCGAAATGGAATGTGCGATGTTTCAATAAAATTCCAATAATTACACGTTCACTTATGAATGAATTTGGGCCCACGTTGATTGATTCGAACACTCCTACAGAAAATACTGAGGACAACCATTTTCAAAGACGATTTTCACAAGTTCTGCTCAAACGAATATGTTATCTGACTGACCAGCTGATTACCAAGCGAATGCAATTCAGGATGCACAATCCATGTTCGTCTATTTTTATACCAATGCAAGCGTCATCACGAAACCTTTATTGCTTCAGCAATGTAAAATTCGAACGATAAGTCATTCATTATCAATGGAAACTTAGTTTAGAGATAATAAAGAAGACATGAAGCAATAATACAAATGTTCACAATCGAGTTGAAGAAACAAAAGGTATCTCCATCCTCCATTATTGGCCGTGAACAAGGAACGATTTCGACAAGATAAACAGGTTTGAAGAAAGGATTCTAGAGCTGTTTTGAAAATTATCTTACCTTCAATGATTATCCAATCCAGATGCGGTAATTATTAAATGATTTATGTACAGAGAAAAAAGTTCGGATACATTTTAGTAAAGGAAATTGAAAGCATTACTACAACATAAACTCAACGCTCATCTAGAATCACACACAGTCACACTGGTTCGTGCTTCGCAACAATCAACCAGACCAGACAGGCTGCAGGGAAAATATGGCCCATATGTACGACAGAAATATTTCCCTTTTCAGAAGGCACTTTATCTTAATTGTTGCATTATTCACAACAATTATGAAAAATCGTATTTAAATATTAAAAGTTCATAATCCTCATGGACTGAATCGAAAAATGTTATCGTATTGAGAAATTGTAATATAATTCTTAGTTTCACAAGCTGAAGCGCGGTAATGAGCACAAATTTGAAATGAAGCAAATAATTAATCACCAAGTAATTTTTAACAGATATTTAAAACAAAATCTTTGGCATTTGGATATCATTTATTCGATGTGAAATCTATTGAAACGGGCTGAAAGAAATGATTTCAATAAAATTTATAAAAGTAGGTCAATTTGCACAAAACTGTAAAATTCAACTTTTCACAATGCACATGATCATTTTTCATTTTAAAATCTTTACAAGTTTATTAATAAATGATATTTGAATTAAAAAATGCATATTCTTTTCCAAACAATGAATAGAGAATGCTTCAGGCTCTTGAGGCACACTGTAGGAATTTGATATCCTTTCTCTACAAAAACGTCTCAGGAATAAAATGAGGTTGATTAAAAAAAGAACAATTAATTGATTGTCAGTTATTGAGATTTCAAGGCTTGATGCTTTTTTCAGATCAAAGGAAATTGAATTACTCACCCTTGCCCTTGAGAGCTTATCCAAACTGAGACTTTATAACAAATTAGTGAGCCCTCTAAATGCACAATAGTTTACTCTAGTATTTACTCGTCTATAAAGATGCTAGATTGCTCTACGAGAGGACTCTAATGTAAAGTGTTTCAGTTTGGATGAGCCTTTATAGAGCAAGCTGATGGTTTCCAAAATACCACACTACTCTCAACCAAATGCATAATAATAAAACAACACTTTTCTGAATGCTATAGTATAGCATGGAGCTCATATTGCTTTTTTTAATACATAAATTTAAATAATTTACATATTCCATGCTTCTATAGATTTTTTAAAGGACTGAATACACCATTCCATTATGAATTACACGATTAAAATACATCTTATGCTGTCAAGATTTAATCAATTTTAGTGAAAAAATACTGGGCAACATTATTACAACTCAGTCGGTATTTATGAACTCACCTTAAGGCTTCCGTAACTCAAGGGAGACTTGAAAAGCCTTAAATGAATGCTTCACCTCAAGGTAGGTTTTGTGAATACGGACTATAATGTCAGTGTATCCATGACGATTGTAGATTCGATTATACATGTCAAATTAGTTGGAACATAATAATGAATAATGCATAAAATAAAACGTAGTAAATTGAGGTTACAATTCACTCAGTATTCAGAGGTCGATAAAATAAATATGTACATTAGATACATTACAAATATTACACAATTATTATAGTGCACATGATAAAGAGTCTATAACGAGTTTTCCCGTCACAATATCATAAAGGACGATATAGGATGATTGCACAGAGGAGCATCCAATACTCGATAATATAATCACCATCGTAAAATCAAACACATGCTGTAGTATGATGTATGAAAGATTGCAGCAGCGTGAATACCGCCATTCTATAGCATGTTTTTCAAGTAGTGTAGCATCCACACACTACTAGTGATGTTAATCACCATCGCACACTTTATACTATTAGAAAATGGTATAGCCTACACGTTGTAGCGTCTCGCAGAGGGATTATCAAGTTATTAAATAATACTCATCTCATTTTCAAAATTGACTTTTATTCTCTGTCACATTAACATTTCTGTATCAAGGCTAAGAAGGAACACTAAAAACTAACTTGTTTATAAGAAAGCTTGATAAACCAGAAATATTACTTTCTTCTTCTTTATTAATTATCATATATTGTACATTAAATTTGGTTCAGCTTTCCGATCAGATATACCTGGTACGTCTAATCAGATGAATTATTATATTGTTCAACTCACCTGATTGACCAAAATGGGACATTTTACAACGTAGTTCCAACCTGTGAAACCAACAATTGCAGAGCATGTGTTTGATTTTGCGATGGTGATTAGTAACGATTATTGGTTGCTCCACTGTACAAGCACACTTATTCTTCACTGCCTACAAATGTGCATAGAGGTAAAACCGCAACGTTTATTTCGTGTCTTTATGCAAAAATATCACTTTTTGTTGATGATGTCCTCATGAGTCTTATACCCGGTTTCTGAGTTGTTCATTAAGTTTAATGGATCATTAACTCACAGCTGGAGCAATGGGTTAATGATCCATTAAACTTAATGAACAATCCAGAAACCGGGCATTAGACTTGTGACTGGGTAATGAGGTGAACGATGACACAAAATACTCCAAATGAGTCTGAGACTTGTCCAAGGGTAATGAGGTAAATGATGACCCAAATTAAGCCACATGAATCTGAGACTTGGTAATCAGGGGAACAAGATATGCCAGGCTGAACGGGAATCGAACCCATGAGCAGGAGTAGCAGTCAGAGCTTTCAGAGATGACGCCCCGGCTGATTACACCACTGAGACTATCAAATTGAATTTGCAAATGGTTCCATAATGCGAAATATATTTAAAAAATATCTAAAATCAAATAGATTCAATATAAATGATAATTTTTTTGAGGTGAAACCCACATCGCGAGTCTAGGACATCTCGCCGCGGCCATCTCATACAAGAAGGACTGATTTTCCCTATATTTCATTGGTACCGCTTTTCAGTGATATTTAGACGCAGCTAAATTCGATATGATAAATAAATGATGTTTTATTTAACCAATCAAACATGCAATACTACTGTATACAAAAAACACAACGAAAACATGTGCATTGGCAATGGGGGATGGTGAGATATGAATGGCCCTACAGTTTCAAGTGGGTTCCGATTCCGAACCGCTGGGATGTGATTTTGAAAGGAACTGAAAAAACTAGAAAACTCAAGTCAATTAAAAAACAAACTGGACTTGAAATGAAAAATTATTCAGAATGTAAAAAGCAGCAGATAAAAGCAAACAATAGAGGCTCTCATTTAAATCTTCAAATTTGTAAATTACATATTTGATTTGACCTTAACAGCATAATACATGTTACATTCTACAATGAAGCATGTTTGTAATAATTATTTCAACCTAAAAAAGCCGAAATAGTAGTTTAATTGAACAAAATTGATGAACACACATCCAATAAATCTTGTCCAATCTTTGACAAGACTTTAAAAGTCTTGTCAAATCTTGGGCAAGATTTGAAGCAATTTAATGGAATTTGAAGGGATTTGACGCAGTTTGAAGCTCTTTTATTTTATTGAATTGGATGAAAAATGTTATCGTGTATAACGCCTTAACGCACAAAACAAAAATGGTGTACATATGTGACCACTCATGACACGGAGACGCATGTGCCTACTGGAGTATTAATTTTTGTTTTCGCGGCGAGATGGCGGGTAATTGGATTATGGTGATTTATGAGTTGGACCTAAAGTTTTAAGTAGGTTCCGAATCGGGGAAGTGATTTTTACAGCAGAGGACAGAGTCTATCCAATCGGTCATCCTTACAAGGAGGGCCTAGGAGTTCGTAGCGTATCTCTATCTGATTGAGCAGATTCCTGCTACAGCTCACGGCTATCATTTCACAGTGATAAATCAATATATATAAATCAATAAAGATTCAAATAGATACCTGAATTTTATTACAAAACGTCAACATTATCAAGCAGTTCCTTCAGGGATTGCTCATTGATAGTTTCAAAATTTCCACCAAAACGATCAGAATTACTGATGGTATACCCCTCAGTATTTTCAATCCCCCGTCCTCGATTTTGAGCCGAATCTGGGGATAAAGTCAAATTTTGAAATTGTTCTGAAGGAGAAAAACTCGGAGTTAAAACAAACGACAAAAAATCGCTACTTTCGGCTGAGAAAATGTTTTCATCTGAAGATGCTTCTCGTTGGCCTGAAGAGGTGGATGGTTTCGAAATGTCGGTCCAAAATTCTTGAATGCTTTCAACAATTTTTTCACAGGACAGTTTATTAGGCTGAGCACCACTCAGGGTTGGATTTACGCATTGGTTTTCTTGTTGAAGGTCATCTAAATGGGTTTCTTCACGGCACGATGCAGTTTCTAAGTTTGATGCATGTGAAGAACCAGATGCACAGGACTGGAAATTAGAAATAAAAAAAAATTATAGAATAAATAAAACTGACATTAAAATCGATAAATAAACGACAATTATCAATCATCTCAAGAAATTAAATATAGAATGAAATTATCGAACAAAAATTGATTATTAAACACCACATGAAATTAACATTTAGAATAGAATTAAGATTATAAATAAACTGGAATTTACCTATCAAGCACTCCAAGAAATCGGAATAATATAATATAATAACCATTAAAAATGAGAAATAAACAACAATTAAAAATCAAACACCTTAAGAAATTAGAATAATAGCATAAAATTAACACCAGAAATGATGAATAAACTGAAATTTATCTATCAAACAACAAGAAAAATCCTGGAATAATAGAATTGAGATTTCGAATAAGAAATAAACTAAAATCAATTATCAAACACCAAAAAAAAGTTGAAATAACAGCATAGAATTAACGTTAGAAATAAGAAATAGACTGAAATTTATCTAACAACCCAAGAAATTGGAATAATAGAATAGAAGAAACATCAAAGTTAAGAAATAAGAATAAAACAGGAATGTCTTATAATTTAATAATAATCGACAGCTGAACTTCTGTACTATGGATTTGATTATCTAAGCAAAAAGTCCGTTTTAAGCCGCGTCTCCACCAACCGAACATGCTCGGCGAACAGTGTTCGCTGGAATTATCTTATGTTGCCGAACATTTTTTGGTGTTGATTTGGTGTGGACGCCTTCTCGAACATTATGATCAGTGTGGTGGGGATAGTGGCGGGAACCTGTTGTTGGTCGTCACTGTTCGCTCACAGACCGAACATTTCAATAGAACTGACGAACATGTTCGGTGACCCATATGTTTAATGTTTGATCGTTTCTTGTGTTCGCCAGACATGTTCGGTTGGTGGAGACGCGGCTTTAGAGAGGTACTTATTCGTTGATGAGAGGTCGCCTTGCCACGTTTATAGTGTAAAGAGAGATTATAAAAATTATTTACCTCGAAAATTTAGTTATTTGCGTATGAACCTATAGGATACATTCATGTTTACATTACATATTAACATTCTTTATACATGTACATGCTTGCTTACATCATTATCACTAGAAACTTTAGTATCTTGTTTTTAAATATGAATCTAATGGTACTATTCATCTCAATAATTCATCATTTATTATCACTAGTAGTTTTATGAACAGCAGACCTCACGCCCACGAATAAAGGTGCTTGCAAAGAGGAACATACTCGATATACTCAAGGATAATCATAGTCGCAAAATTAAACACAATCTTCATACCTAACCTTTTTATTCAATTCGCGTAGTCTATATCATGACTTTGTTCCACAAAAATTAACTCTGTTTTTCATCACCAAGAATGTGTTTCTATTTTTCATACAGCTTATTGTTCAAATCAGATGAGATTTCACATGACTTAATTGAATTCATGTAACAAAACTGATTAAATTTGTATAATTATCATTTACTTGGAAATCACTCGTTATTATACTTAATTGAAATATAAGAAATGATTTGTTTCTCTCAAATATGCTATTCTTATGAATGACAACTTAATTCATATAAAGGCTCAACCAGAATAATGAATGAATGGCTTTCGGTTATCCTGAATTAGGAATGTAAAAATATATTTGAATGTAATGGCCAACAAAGGTTACACACCGACAGACAATCAAATGTCAAATTCAATGAAAAATGTTGTTATGCTTGTTATGCTTGCTATTATGCTTGTTCAAAATATATGAAAAATAATCAACAGGTACTTGAAAGTCAGGGTTCACTTTCAAAAAATCTAACTTACATTGATCACTGCTCATTGTGATAGAAATTGAGGTTTTTTTTATTAAAAATGAACTTGAGACAATACACATATAATTAAGGTGATAATATAGGCCTACTTTTGAGACAACATGAAAATAGAAGTAAAAATAAGTGATCAGTTTAAAAGAATGACAAAAGACGCATACTTACAATAGAAACAGATAAATCCTGTTTCGATTTCGTGTTTATTTCTTCCATTTTTTGTAGCTTTTCAACCACATCATTCATTTTGTCCACCACATGACCTGGAGTAGCATTATTGCATTTATGAGTACGTTCGCTAACCTTAAAAAAACAAATAAACATGAGACTACGTTGTCAAATGCAAATAAAACAGTAATAATTAGTTATTAAAAGTAATATGCTCTATAAGTTTCTACTTGCAATATAATGTAACTGTAAATAACAGCATACTATAAACTATAACTACTTATTAAAAATATGCTATACAAGGTTTTACTTGAAATATACACTATAATGTAATAAACTATAAACTCTATGTATGTATTATAGTTATGTGTAGTGTATGTGTGTATTATAGTGTACAGTGTATATACAGAGTGAATTAAATACGAAAGAGGGTTCTAGACAATGCATTTTATGTTCAGCTTTGTCGTTCATTTTCAAGCCGAGTACACACTATATCATATCAAAGCAGGTTAGGGCGTAGGCTAGTGTGAACCCGGCTTAAAAACAAAGCGACAAAATACATAATATAGCAGTATAGAATCCCCTTTAATTTTATTCTGCTGATAGATGTGATCTCAAATAATTCACATACATACAAGAAAAGAAACAAGAGATTATTTTTATAGATATGTATGCAATCTAATTCAACAGATTCATGGGCACGAAACAAACAAGAGAGTAGATTTATAGAAGTAAATGAAACATATCCAAGTGATATTTGAAAAGTAAACGGAAAAACTGATAGAATAGATGATCATTCAATACTGCCAGAGGATATCTAAAATAATTTCAATACTATATAAATACAAGTAAAATACTAATATAGTAAAATGAGTGGAATACTATAATTATAATAGAAGTATAATTTAGTCAACCAAGGACCTATTGCACAAATTGACTAGTAAAACTAAACAAGTCTATTTTATTACTACAGTAGTTTGTAAATATTAACAGTTATAATATTCTGAGTTGGATCAAGAAACGTCTGTTAATGTATTATTAGTTTTAGATAAGATGAAAGATTTTGAAAAAAATCCAGATCAACTTTTAATGTAGAATCTTATGACGCAAACAGTTATCAAATCAACGAATGAAAACTTTAAATTAATATGAAGGATATATACCTTACATCTTACCTTATATCTGAAGCTTTTGTTACAGATTGTACATTTGTATGGCATAACGCCCGTATGAATGCGTCTGTGTACCAAGTAAGACACTCTTTGTCGAAAGCACTTACCTATCGAGAAGAAATATATATTTAAAAAACATAATTAGACAAAGAATAATGAATCACATATAAGTTATCTTGAAAGCAAATAATCATGCATAATATGAGAAGAGTTATTATCATACATTAAGTACCGTATCATAGAGCAAGAGATGTTGAAAACCTACAAGAAAAAGAAAGTAATTCAAGAATTGTAATGCTGTAAGTGCTTTGAAATTTAATATTTTTTATTTGAATAGTGATGTTAAGTCACAAAAGCTCAAGACAGTGTTTGAATGAATGAGCAAGCAGCTATGACTTCATTGCCAATCACCTAAACCTCATCAAGTTTATCATATCTTGCCTCAAACGACAGGGTGAAACCACCCTTGAGGGTTTATTTATATATTTTATTCCAATTTCAAATATCTTGATCAATGCTCAGTCATCCGTGAATAGATCGCGTCATAACACATATACTTACTACAAGGCCTAAAATGTACTCCAAATGTATTTGTTGGTCAACATACAGAGAAAAAAGAAAAGGTACTTTACAGCCTACTCTGATCATAGAGAATAATTTCATCTTGATCAGGAAGGCAGTTTCACTGATATGGTTGAGGCCATCACTGAAAACCTATTACACACTATAACAGCCTCTCCCACCAGCCACCCTGATAAAATATGCCTTTGAAACTGCTGTATTGGGCCTCCCTTAAAGAAACTTGCAAATTATTAAACATCCTCATATTAAACATTCCAAGCTAACTGATTGTGGTTCATCATTATTTGATTCCTTCAAGACTAAATAGAGCAAGTGTACTGTCATTAAAAATTATAGTTGTTAACTCACCATATATTTCCTTTGCTTCTTCAAAGTTTTCCATTTCCAAAGTGAGTCGAAATTTTACAACAGATTTTAATTAAAGCCACAACAATCATGTTAATTATTGCACTGTTAGTAGATCTGTATCAACATGGTAAACACTCCACAAACAAAAATATCTGAAAATAATTAATACGAAAATTAACAGCAAGACAAGCAACACAGTTTGTTAGGTACAGCGCTTTTTCAACAATAATATAGTGCAATGATGTTTTTGTATGAAAATGCTTTGTATAAAGGTAATGAATTTCGAATTATTACATTGATTCAATAATAAATTGTGATATCCGGGATTATCTCTACCTTTAAATAAACGTTCATCCGTTAAATAATTGACTTTATTGAAATATCACACAATTTCATTCCCTTCTTAGAAATTACTAGACAGTGGTTATTTATTCATACAATCATAGATTATGATTAGTAAAGAAGTATAATCATCTGGAAAAAGTCTCATATTTTATTTTGATATGTAGAAACTAAATGTTCTACGTATTAAATATTTCTGACAAGTAAAGCTGAAGCAAAGTAAAGATATTAGTTCAGTCATTGGGTGCTCAAAGAGTGGCCCAGGAGTTTGCTTCTATAAAGTAGAAAAATCTATAAATTGAAAAAATAAACATTAATCATACATGTTTTTCTGGAAAACAATAAATTTCAATTTCAAACAAAAAATAATGTGTATAACAAACTTTCAGTTAAAATGAAAAAAGGATCGATCACATAAAATAAATACAAACTACTACCACTTAAAGATGAAAAAATAGTTAATTCCTACATAAGCATTTTTTATGCGCAGGAATGAGTCCACAGGAAGGTCATACTTGATCAATAACACACAATTCCTTGGTGTTATGAGAGCCTGTCAATCAAAAAAATAAAATGCTTTGAAGTAACTCATCCAGCCCCCCTCCATTAAAATCCAAACACCCCTGCACCAAACCCCCATCTAACAAGAAGAACCACTGGAAGAAAAAGTGCAACCTTCCAGAATTTGGAAACTCACCTTCCAGGAGCGAAAACTTCAAACTTCTTCTTCAAATGTACAACAAAATTATTACTTACAATTTTGGTAATAGAAAAAGCAAAAATTACAATACACTTTCTAATCAGATATCCAAAATTACATTCAAAGGCAGAAGGCAAGGCAACGATATCCCGGTAGACTTTTCAAACTTTTAGAATAGCTTTTCAACTCATCTTGGCAGTAATATGGAAATTGCCTCGTGCATGCCGGCTCCGTACTGAAAACTACTCTAGGCGGCTTGAGGTTTTCTCACATCCTTCATAATTTATGGAGAATAACTAGTCCCTAATATAGCTCCGTGGAACTCTGTGTTACAGGGAAGTGTAGTGGGACAAAACAGTACGTGTGTAACTGCACACTGCCAACAATGAGTTGACAAGATCTGTCTATGAAAAACATTATTGTATATTCCATGCACTCTACTTAATTGGGATAGAATAAAGAAATTAAGAAACAATTTCCAAACTTAATCTTTCGCAACAATCCAGCAATCTCATCAATGATTAGACATAAAACAATGACCAAAACAACAGTTAATTGAAGGCCCGTGTCACACTTGCCAAATCAAACTGACCGTACGTTTTGCCGGTGTGAATGCCCTTATGGTTTTGCAGTGTAGACAGTACCTTAAAGGCCCGTCCACACTGACCGCATACGTGTAAATGAGTTGGCAAATAATTTATAATCATGCAATCTTCAATAAAAATATCTATTGACTGGGCTAGAATAAAGCAATAAACAATAATTTACCATAAATAAATAATTGATGAACAATCCAGTATCAAAACTGACATTGTATTTATTTAAATTATGATTTTTACTCACTTTACTGGAGGGATAAGACTGCCACTGTAAAATGCATCCCTCCAGTATAAATGAGTAAAAAGCAAAATTTAGATAGAAATACAGTGTCATTTTAGATATTAGATTTAACAAAAAACATCTCAAACTCAATCACTCGTAACAATCCATCCATCACATCAATGAACAAACCAACACTAATTTCAAGGCCTCTGTCACACTGACCGCAAGTTTCGCATGCGAACGGCTTTTCGCCGGTGTGAATGCGCTGATGGTTGTGCAGTGTGGACAGCTCCTTAAAGGCCCGTCCACACTGGCAACAAACGTGGGGCTTCTCGTCGCTGTGATATAACAAGTGCTTGTGGTAGGACTGCTGGAATGTGAAGCTCTTGCCGCACATGGCACATGTGTACGGCATTTCACCTGAAGAGTCACAAAAACCAAGAATATTTATTTATCTATTGGCTACCAAATATATTTTAAAGGCAATAGTCTTCGTCAATAGAAAACAGAACAATAACAATTTAAACTGTCCACGTAGATACATAGACATCATTGCAGAGTTCCTGGGAGCTTCACCACTGAATGTTACGGTGGCGCATGATTGGTCTATTCAAATGTTTGGACGTTAAAAAAATTGAATAGACCAATCAGACGCCACAGGTAACATTTACCAGTTACCGGCAAAGCTCATGGGAGCTCAACCACTGTAACGTGATCAGTTGGAGCGATCGTCTCTGATAAAACTCTGGTTACTACTCTGCTATTCCTGCGGTCATGAGTTCGATTCCCGTTTGTCTCAAGACTCATGTGGGCATCATCTGACTCAAAAAGATACCATAAAATTGACTGACATTGTCAACTGACATAAAATCTGACTCATAAATTTAACTGTTACCAAATACATAACCTGTAACAAATGTAGCAGCCCTAAAGTAGTAACGCCAATATTTACTACTTAATTCCTTAATAAATACTGTAATATAATTAGTACTAATATGTTATCTACTTGAGCAAGTGATTTGATTTTATTCTAATAAGTCAATACCACTGACTTAATAAAGCTTTTACTTGACACCCAAGAATCTTGACATTTTCTTGTAAACAAACTAATTTATGCAGTCGAGGAATTCAGAAGAAGATTGAAGTCGTGGTTAATTGCTAGACGTTTTTATGGCATGAAGTACTTTTGAATCCACGATTTTTAATTTTAATGTATATCTGTTTGTGTTGACGTGAATTATTTTAAGAATTCTGTGATATAATGTATTTGACTTGTGTTAATATTGTATTCTGTACAATGCATGACATGAAATGAAATAATAATAATTATTCACCTGAATTTACTTTTATTTTTATTTATACTTTTATTTACCTGTATGTAGTCTTTTATGCTTCTTCAAGAAATATTTGGTGCTAAATACTTTGGAACAGATATCGCATTCCCATTGCTTCACTTCGTGAGTTCTTTCGTGCTGTGTCAAATGCTGCTCCTAAACACAATCAAAATACGAAACGAATTATTGATAATTATAAATCTCGGATTTCTAGTTCCATAACGATCTGCGTTGTTAATAAAAACGGTTTATTGCAAATTCAACGACTTGCAGTCAACTTTAATTGTGAATAAATAATATTTCTACTCACGTAGGCCAATTAAATGTTTTCAAATCGTGGAGATTCATTTTCAAAGGCCGATTAGAAAACTCCACGATTCGAAAACGTTTGGCCTACGTGAGTAGAAATATTATTTATTCACAATTTAAATTTACTGCAAGTCGTTGAATAAAACGTTTATAATTATTACAAATATTGCAATTACTAGGTTTTTATCAATTTGGTAAAAATATAAATATAAGTAAACAGACTTACGCCAATAAGCTACATCCTTAACAAATTTGACATAGAATCATCTCACGGACATAGAATCTAAATAGAAGATTCACTTTAGATATCGAGTTGAGTTCACGGGTACCATTTACCGGTAATGTTCCCATGAACTCAACCAATGATAGAAAGACTGGAAAAGTAGACTGGAAATACATAAGAAGAAAACCGATAAAAAGATTTTTTGTTTACTGTAATTCAGAACACAGTAACTACGGTAAGAAATTAGGGAAGAGATAGCCGCGAGCCGTAGCAGGTATCTGTTCAGATAGAGATAAGCTGCGTTCTCGTAGGTCCTGTTTGTAACGGTGACCGATTAGATTGGCCAGCAAATATGACACTGTTCTCTGCTGTAAAATCACTTCCCGGTGGTTCGGAACCCATCTAAAACTGTAGGTCCAACTCATCAATCACCATCATCCAACTCATTAACCACGCACAGGTCTCAGACCTATGTGGATTTCATCCTCCAAAAAAATAATTATTCATACAATGCAAGATAATTATTCATAAGCTTAAGCTGAAGTACTTTGGGTAATCACTTATAAAATTAAGATCAGATGTTGTTAACAAAATAGACCTGTCTAGTCATCTTTACGTGGGCTACTTCTTGAGCGTATCAATATCAATTTTCTGAATGTATCATCATGTTAGAAAAATATTCTGTCGTGTTTCATTTGAGGGAATGAATGCATATTATATCGTGATTGGCTTTGCATATTCATACAATGCTATCAACTCAGTGAGGAAAGCAATGGAAACCCATCTCACTCCTCGCTGTGAAGTCCGATCTTTGTACTTATTCATATTGCTGAGGTCTGTAGAGGCATCCATAACCGAATTTGAATGAATGGACAAGAAATACATATAAATATGAAACATCACCCCCGGTTTGACATTATTTGAAAAACTTCAGTACCGGTACACAGAGTGTACTGTGCGGCGTCTGGCGATGATCTTAACATGAGAGTGAAACGGCCGTTACGCCATAACATGAGTCACAAATTCCCCTTAAGTGTTTTTAAGTTTTTATGATATATTAGTGGAAACAAGATGGATCTTTAACATCATAATCCCATTATTTACTTATTACAAATTCATTGGAAGCAACAGCTAGCCAAGTATCCATCTTGCTTCCATAATGCAATGCATATCCCGCTATATAGCTCAGTATAATAATGTACTGTTATTCAGTTCAGTAATTACAACTGAACTTATTGAACTACAAACCTTTTTGAATGACTTCTCACATGTTTTACAACTGAACTGAGGAGATGCCTCATCATTAGAGGTACTGGCCTTCATCTCTTTAATTCTCTCAATATTCCTCAAAGATACTGAAAGAAAAAAATGAAATGTGTATTTTCAAATTTTAAAGCTGTTATTACTAAGCATATAGCTTTAAAAAAGAAAAAAGGGGAGTAGTAGATTATCAATGAGCATAAAATAATATTAGTTGAAAATTGAATTCCAGCTAAAAAAACACCAGCTTAAAGAGACAGTGCAGCTTTCAATAGAAATGTTTCAAGAGCTCCAAAATTTTTACTACTTCACTATTCACTAGTAATATTAAAAATTCTAAAATCTCTCAAGAATTTAAAAAATAATAACAGTTTGGAAAAAGCAGAATATTTAAACGTTAATAAATATATTTTCACTAAATTAAATTTTTACGAATTGTTTGTCTACATGTATTCATTATTTTAAGTATGTTTACTTATGTTCGTTGACAATAATACAGAAACTGACACTGTATTTCTATTTAAATTATGATTTTACTCACTCAGACTGGAGAAAAGCATTTCACTTCTGAGGAGAAGCTTATCAGCCTGTAGGGTGATTTAAATATAAATACAATGTGAGTTTTGATACTAGATTATTCATAAAGTATTTCGTCATGAAAAACATCATAAATATAGGTACTTTCTCAACTAATCTCTTACAGCGTTTAAGCTGTACACTGTTTCTAGTCTCGTACACAGTAGAAGTTTGTCTTCTTCGTACCCAGACCTTGAAACATTGGCCGACTATAAATGCGTTATCAATCCTATGATCTTATGAATAATCCTTAGATACTAAAGAGCTCAAGTTAAGCCTAAATAAACTAATTTGAATAAATGAATTAAATTGAAAAATAAATAACTTTTTCACTCACCCTGACCACCTGAAAGCACAGGATGTGCCACTCTCCTATGAACCATAAGGCTACCACGCATGTTGAAAGATTTCGAACACAAATGACAGGAAAATGTCTTCTTTAGTTCACTATCACAATCGCCATGCACCAAATTTTTATGCATTTGCAATATATTTCGATCGGGAAATGAAAACAAGCACAATTCACAAAAAGTTGAATTCTCGTTTTCAACAGAATTTGAGTTGGCACAAATGATAGCAACAGAATCTATGTTGGCAGACCTGATAGTGTCAGTAACAATGCTGGCAGACCTGACAGCAACAGCATCTATGTTGGTACCACTGACAGAACCGGAAACAAGGTTATTCCCCTCCATATTTAACTCCTGGACAAAATCTTCACACCTTTTATCAATCGTTGAAAATTTCCCGAACGGATTGTTATTTTTTGTAAACGATTCTTCCATAGTTTGAACACCTTGAGTTGTCATGGTGCTATCAAGAGATTTTTTACGAAATTTTCTTTTCACATACTTTTTTGACGATTTGGTTTTCATGCCATCATTTTTTAGACCACAAATTGATTCAGCTTCGAACACCAACGGAACAACTACTTCATATTGCTTATCGACATTAATATTTTCACTAGCTAAAGTATTACATTCTCCAAAACTTTCTAGACTTTTAGAAAATACTGGCTCATAACTATTATTACCATCATCACTATCGTTTCGACAAGGATTAACAACTTTGTTCGATATTTCATCCACATCCAAACATTGCATCGCAGTTAATTTCGAAAAACTTTGATCGTTTTTACAAGTTTGAACCAATTTTTGATCAGAACTAACCACTTTATTCGATGTTTCACCTACATCCAAACATCGCATCCCAGTTAAATTCGAAAAACTTGTATCATTTTTACAAGTTTGCAACAAATTTGAAGAATTTTGCACCATACAACTCATTTCTTGATCCATCCCACAATCTGTGGCTGAAGCCCCATCATTTGAGATCCTTTCAACAAAACGTTGGCTGCTATTCTTCTCATTAAAATTTTCAGTGCCATAAATTTCACTAGTTTGTACCAAATTTGAAGTATTTTCCACACAACCCATAGATGAACCCTCATCATTTAAACTTCTTTCAACAAAACTTTGGTTGCTGTTCTTCTTAAAATTATCAACGCCGTATTTAATGTAGGGTTCCAAATTTTTTATCAAATCGTTGCTATTATCTTGAGAATAGCCCAAATTATCATCACTTATTGTTGTATTGTTGTCAGAGGTCACACAAGTTAAACTATCGTTACTTTTTATGCTAGTATAACAGCCTTTTTCTGTATTATCAACATTTTCCAGGGTGATGGTAATTCCATCATCATTACTGCCTATTGTTTTTATTTTATTATTAGAATATTTATCTTTATTATCATCATCAGAACATCTCAAAGTAGGATTATAGATTAATACATTACCATCATACTTAATACTAATTTGACTGTTATGATCTGTAATAATACTTTTCAAATTGTTACTTTTACAGTTAATACTGATATGACTATTATTCGTAGTAATACTTTCAACGTTGTTGTTTTCATATTCCAGGGCGGTTTTATACATTGTATTACCACAGTTAATACTACTTTGACGATCATTATTGTTAATAATACTTTCAACATTGTTGTTTTCACATTTCTGAGTGGTTTTATACATTTTATTACCACTAGATTTACTTTCAATTACATTATAATTGTTATCATCATTATTCGGAGAAAACAACCGACTATCCTTAAAATCTGAAGCAGCTTTGTCAAGAAAACTATTATTTGCTGAGTCATCAATTTGCCTAATATATACAGGTATATCGATGGGCATAACATTGTGACCAGAGTTGCTCGCGACCACCTTTAGGACGCCATTATGTTGTGTTTTATGGCTAATTTGGTGGTTTAGTGCATGACCAAATATGTGAATTGTAAACTTATCCAGGCCTGGAAGGCATTCCTGGCAAACTGGACAATCAAGAGATCTGGAGGCTACATTGATGAGGCTCATTGATAATGCGGTTAAAGAGCTGAAGGCTGGCTGGAAGCATAGCGGGCAGTTGACTATTGGTGACGACATTTATCTGAAAACAAGTTTATAAAAATGTTGAATCGGCAACAACAGTGTAATGGCGTCATTGATAAAAAAATTGTTGATTTAAGAAATCAACAGGTTCTTGATATCATTGATTTGAAAAATGAATCCAGACAGAAATTATGAAACAGAGTCAACAAGTTAGTTTATATGTAACAAACAGGTCCCTTGATTCAATTGAATCGGTATACCTAGACCCTGAAATAGCTTATTTTAAAAATACGTTTTTTCTCATTCCTCTTCTCCTTCTTATTAATCTTTTACCTCATTTTTATTCCTGTCCTCCTCCTTGAATGCTAATCTCCAATGCTAGATTCTAATCAACACAGGACGGCATGAAGAAAGAGCCAAAACACTGATTCAATTTGAAATTTAGTGCACCAAAGAATTTTATATTCATGTATGAGATTCAGGAGTCATGGGCTCCTTTCAATTCTAGGGGGTTACTCCTGTATTATAATGACAAGCTAGGAGTTAAACCATGGCATACAGGGACTCGCTCCCTCCAATGTTCCAGACTAGTTCTGAATGGGTCAGTCTAGGTCCAATCCATTGCTTACAAAGTGAAATTTCTTTGAAATACAAACCAATTATTGACCTGTTTTCAAATCATCCATTTTTAAAAGATACGGTCCAATAGAGGTTAATAGCAACCAGTAACTCCAAATAATGATACAATACCCAATTAATAGGAACTTACTGGAAGTAATACCTATATCTGGAAAGCAGTTGTGAAGCTCATCCACTTTTAAGTTAGATAAGTTATCAATTTAAATAAATCTGAGATTTAAAATTAGTTTATTAATAAAAAATTTGGTTCAAGTAGTGAGTTGGTTGATAAAAATAATGTTTATGCTTACCTTGACACAATAAAACGTGATATAATCTAATTCAAAAATTATAATTATATAATCTGAAAATGACAATGAAGTTTCACCATGAATGTTAATAATTAACACAACTTTCAGACAAAAACTCTCCAAAGCATTCTAATTATGAAGCACACTGCAACTGAAGATAAATTGGCTATTGAAATCACAAGAAAACAAACTATCAAGAAATAACCAGACACATACGAAATTGAGAGGTTATTTTTAGCATTGCAGACGACGCAATGAAAACTCGAACATATGATTACGATCGATAACGATGAAATGTCGACATATAACAAAGAATCGATAATCGAATATTCATGGATTCGGCTAATTCGATTGTTGATTGAGGTTATGCTATGTTGTGACGACGCTAATCTCTGAATAATTTTCTTTTTCTTTTGAGAGCTACTTTTAAATAGTACTTTGGATTGAATTGATGTTTTTTCTCGTGAAATAGATTCAATCTAAAGCCTATTGTTGATGTATCCTGCTAGCTATTCGGCTTCAGCTATATTTTTAATTTTGTTGACATCATGTGTCTCCAAGAATGAAGAAATAAATCCTTCCTCTGGTGAGAATAATCCCATTCTTGTTCTTACATTAATCTTTTCTATTTATTCACAAAAAATATCTGGAGTTCTTTATTTCAACTTAGCTTATCAGTGAGTAGTTTTAAGCTGTAAATCAAGACCTACTTAGAGGTACCGTAACAAGTTGTTTGTCAATAAATGTGATGTTTTCCATGACAGCCTAAGTACCGTACTTACTTAACAATCTATTATCAAAACTGAAATAATAAGCTTCGTCAGCCAATCACCACCAGTGTTATGCTTGTTTTGATATGAATTGAAATAATAATGAATAGAATAATTATTCTATTACGATTACAAATCCCAAAGCAAAATTTAATTTGAAGCAATCCTGAAGTTTTGACTCCTTAAACAACCTTATTTTTGAAAACTGGATGAAACTTACAACTTCACATGCTCAAAGTTAACGGTTTTACTCGTAAAATACCACTCTATTGTGCATGGATAACTGAAGCTGTTCAATCCAACAAATTCATGCATAGAACAAAAAATTATTAGGTGCTATCACAACAGGTAGACCCATTTTTGAATATCTTTTTCTAGATTTCCTCCTTTGTCGTCAGTGTGGTACCGACCTAGCGTCAGCCACAACCATAGTCAGTTACCAGAGTCCAGCAGCCGAAGCTCGTAAGAACGTCACCCTGTTTGGACTTCAAAACGTTCTGCTTCAAACTTTGAAAAATCCACTGAACATCAAGTTCCAAATTATCACACTTACAAAAGCTAATTGTGTTGGTACGGGACACTGGAACGTTGAGGATTCTTGGTTCCCTGGCTATGCATGGAAAACCTGTCTATGCTCCCATTGTAATAATCATCTTGGTTGGTTAGTATATTTGTATTTTCTATTTAATCTTCTCCTCCTTCAGCTTGTTTTTCTTCTTGTACTCCTACTCCTTTCTTCGTCTGCTCCTCTTCTAATATTCCTCCTGCTTCTTCATATTCTCCTCCTCGTTCTCCCACTTTATTCTACTACACTTTACCACCTTTTCTTTCTTCCCCTTTAACACTTCTTGACTCATTTTCCTTCTTCTTTCCCTACAACACCCTTTGTCTTATTCTTTTTCTCTTCTTCAGCTCATCCTTCTTTTTCTACTCCTACTCTTTCTTCTTCATCTTTTGTTCCTCTTTCTTCTAATACTCCTGCTGCTTCTTCTTCTCCTCCTCGTTCTATCACTTCATCTTCTTCTCATCTTACTACACCTAATCTCCTTTTCATTTTCCCCCCCTTCAAAATGTCGTGTCTTCTTCCCTTAAAACACCTCTTCATTTTTTATTCCTTTTCCTCTTCCTTTTCTCCTCCGCCTTCCTTCCACTCGTATCTACTTACGGTGCTTGCACAGTACCGCATCCAAAACTGATGATAATCACTATCGCAAAATCAAACACATGCTGTGCATGTAATAGCATTCACGCTTCTCCTATCTGTCTACCATTCCACAGTATGTATTTGATTTTATGATGGTGATCACCACTGAATAGTGGTTTTCCACTGTGCAAGCACCCTCAAAATGATTCTAATACTACCGGTAATTATAACAGATACAGATGAATTTGTTCGTGCACATTTACAATGAATTGTAAGTTTTGAGTGGTGAGGCCCAACAAAAACAAAAATAGGCTTGGTGATGTGATAATTTTTTATGAAACACAGTAATGAATTAGACTGTGCAAACAGAAGTGAAGGTGACATATAATTTAAATCTGTGTCGCACAAAATCACACTGTGTCACGTCACCAAGTCTGAAATTGATTTTATTTATAAGATGAATGGGTTGATTAATGATGAATCATTTTAAATATCGATAATCGTTTTAAATTAAAAATATAAATCTTTTTATAATGAGTGATATATAAATTCAAGTTTGTATCTAAATGTCTGTACCCTGTTTTGCAGGTTGTTTGAACCAATAGCTACAGCTCATAGTGGTAGACAATACACATCAAGTAAAGGATTCTATGCATTGATCTTGGACAGCGTTATTAGTGAATTTTGTACGTATCTCTGAGTCATCAATAGTCTATTATAAATAATGCTCTTCAGACCAAAACGAACAGTTGAGGTCTCCCACACACCCAAAATCTACTAAAGGGATTATAATGAAAAATATACTAAGGGATTAAATGTAAAGAAGTTATTTTCTCATGAGTATTTTTCACATTTTTTAATAAACATCTAATATTTTGACTGACAGTGATATGTTTGTGTTTTGTGCTATTGAACGATTGGATGTTTAAATATTGAATGTTCTGGCAATAAAAGAAATCATGAATTTTGAACCAGGAATTTTCAACGCTATTTATCCAGCAGAATTAGACACTGCACCTTATAGATTTCTATTAGGAAATTATATACTTCCAGCACACCACACCACCTGCTTGTATTTTGTTTTGAGTATATTTTTTGTTCTGCTTTTGCATTTCCTGGAAGTTTCATTTTTGTATTTGTTTTTTAAAATAAATAATTCATTTTCTGCATGTTGTTTAAATATTTTTTTTTGACTGACTAACCAGTAAGTAAATGCAGGCTGATAATTCCTGCATGTTTAATTTTTTGTATTTTTTTCGATATATACTTATATTCTGCATTTTGTTGGTAATTTTTTTGTATGACTGTAGCCAGTGTGTGGATGCAGGCCCAGATTTGTGCCATCAGTACAATGGTTGATTTTTTAGAGAATGAAGCCCACATAGATCTGAGACCTGTGCGTGAGTAATGAATTAGATGATGATTGATGAGTTGGACCTACATTTTTAAGTGGGTTCCAAACCACCAAGAAGTGATTTTACAGCAGAGAATAGTCTTTTTTGCTGGCCAACCCATTCGGTCACCCTTACTAAGAGTGTCCAGGAGTTTGTCAGCTTATTGAACAGATACCTGCTATGGCTTACGGCCATCACTTCCATAGAGTTGTTTTGTTGAAAAACAAGTTTTTTTTTGTGATTCAAACTATAAATGTTATTATTTTTAGTATGATTTATTGTTACAGATTCCAACTCACTGTTAGCAACACCCAAGCACACATTCCACATCAAAAAGCAGCATCAAGACTTATAACAGTCAAAAACGTGTTCCAAACTCCTGAAATATCTATCAAAACTTTCAACAGATTAAAACGTGTTCTAAACTCCTGAAGTATCTAAAAATAAAAAATAAAATGGCAGTAAGCGTAGCAATTCTCAGTGATGAGCAGCAAAGATTCCTTCAGGAATGCGAAGAAGAATTCAAGGACAGATACACTGATGCAGATCCTGATTATATAAAAGTTAGAGACAGACCGACTTCTGTTCCACCAGTCGTAGATCCATGGGAGATTTTTAACCGTAACAGCAACCGTCGAGGTGGGCGTGGACGATTTGGTAACCGTAACTTCAGGAACCGTGACGGTGATAACGATAACCGTTACTACGATAGGAACCGTGACCGTGGATACTATGATAGAAACCGTGACCGTGGCTATTACGATAGGAACCGTGACCGTGATAACCGTGATCGCGACAACGAAAGGAACCGTGACCGTGATGATAGTAACCGTGACTATCGGCCTAATCATGAGCATGCAGAACGGGGACGGGAAAATCGCAGATATCATCCATAGGCCTACTACAAATAAATTGAAAAAATATGAATAATCACTATGGTTGTTTCATTAGTTATGATCTATTGATCTGAATAAATAAAATAAAAATATTGGAATAATCATGTTTGTTCTATCATTATCATGAGTTTACTCTCAGAATTTTTTTATTGTCTCAAATTTATTTAGCTTCTCAAATTGTCATCAAAAATTAAAATAGAACAAGTTATTTGTCCTTATTTACTTTTAATAAATCAGGATTACATACTAATTGAATTTGGCTCAAAATATGTTTTTTATTTGAAAAAGTTAAGAAGAATCAAGTTATCAATTTATTTTCAATTTCATTCATCAATTTTTCATAGTTTATCTATAGTTGTCACATATACTACAGTAACTGGATATTGTTTTGGAATATCATTGATTATTATATTTTTTACTGACACCTGTTTTAGTTTTTTTCGTCTATTTTATAAAGTTGTATCAAAACATAATTGTTAATATTATTACATGGGGTACCTTTGATCTAAATTGGAAAATAATAATTATTATTGTCTTGGATCATATTTTTATTATTATTCAAGAAATTCTTGATGGTCTCAAATTTGTAAAACATTAGAAATGATTGTGATAATTGTTTTGTTGCTAAAATTATATTATTTGTTCCTAATTAATGGAGTCCAATTCACGAGATTGATACTAATTGATTAGGATGATATTAGTTCCTAATTACTTTTCTTCAAAGATAATTATCGTAATTGGGTATAGTTTGAAAATGTTGAAACTAGAATTCCTGGAATGTATTTTTTGCAGTAGCCTACCAACTGTACACATTGATTTCTCATGTGCACCTTTTTATCAATAACAATATGAAATGAAGTTTGTAAAATATGAAAGAATTTGAATCACAATTGAAACAAATATAAGTTACTATCTTTCAGAAAAATGTTAATCATTATTTCTACCCTATTCAATGTTTTGTTTAATATCTGTAACTCACGAAATAGCTATCACCAATTATAAAATTGAGCACACTATATAGTAGTTTATGCAACGATTTTATTTTGACCCTTATTAAGGCATGAGTTAGATGTAAGTTATAACACGAGCGAATGCCAGTGTTATAAATATCTCACGAGTGCTTTAATGGCCAAATAAAATCGTTGCATACACTATTTTATCTACGACCACTAGTATACATTTAATTAGAACAATTTCATTTTACCTGTGACTCAGAGATACCTAACCTCTCATCTCAAATACGAGAAGTTATAGTAGATTGTTAGGTTAAAGCAGCTGGTGTAGCAGTTTGATCAAATCAGCTGATAGTTTCACAATATTGAATTACAATATTGATTCCATCAAAAATGCTTCTGATTGGTCCAGAACCTGTGTTATAATGTAGAACCTGTACTATAATGAGCTCTTTATGCAACGGGTTTCAAAAAGCATTTTGAAAAGACAAATATTTTGGCATCAAATGTGAAACTGTAATGTATACATTATGACATGGTCGTAGATAAAGATTTTTATGCACTTGGTGGCAACATAATACAGTAAAAGTGTACAATAAACACAAAGAATGCTCAGTTTTGGCCGATAACATAACCTAAATTTGGACCATTTCATTATAAAAAACAGGTCGAATTGAGAACCTCCTCCTGTTTGGAAGTCGGTTAAAAATATATCATCTGTTAAAATAGATCACTATGTTCCCATAAAATGGCTAAACAGCAGGGTGGAACTACCCTAAGGGTCTCCCCGCCATCAAAAGCCATACGCTAGTGAACAAGAAACAAGAAAAATGCAAGTGACAGAAAAAACGAGAAGTTTTAAAATAAAAATTGGAAAAAATCAAATACAGAGTGTGATATGAACTTCAAAATCCCCGTACACCTATAAATAATAGGAAAAATATCAATTAGCATATTCACAAGACACAATTAAATGGTGATAGTTTTTAATACGATAAAAGTATTGTTAAAATAATGTGAACATTTTTACATCCAACAACTACCATCATTTAACAATTAACTAAACATACAACTACGAAATTTTTTCAAGTGATAGATTGAATTGAGCACAGAAAATTTTCGTGAATAGCAAAGAGTGCCTTCTAAACCACATTTTCTTAAGTAAAAGTTTCACTCCGAATAGACACAGCCAAGAATATAATATAGACTTAAGTACATGCAGATGTATAAAAAGCATGCAACTAGGATAGAATGTTTAATTAGTTTTGCCACAAAAAGAGCTAAATTATTTGAAAATGCGATTTAATTGGCTTGGAATTGAATAATTGGTACTTTTTGGCAAAGCGATCATTACAATTCTTTGTAACTCATAATATCATAATAAATCATATTATGATTCGTTTATATTCTTTGAAATTCAGCACACTTTCTTTCAGACAGTGGCTGAATTGTCATAAAAAATAATTTTATACGGAAAATAGTATTTGTTGATCACTGAAGAAATGCGAGAATAGTAAATATTTTCACTTATTAAAATAAATAAATTTGAATATTACTTATTTATTTTAAACAGTAACATACACAACTGTTGTATATGTAGTCAAAGTAAAAGTATTTACTACAGAAAATAGTTCGTTCTAAAAAAATATGTAGGAATAAAGTGATTTATTTGGATTTTTGCGGTAGGGTAGTTTCTAAGTGTAGTTCTCAGAGATCCTCACTTCTTCTAAATCACAACCCAACCAGATTTAAAGGTTCTACAAAAATAACCCTTTTCAATCATGGTTTGTTTGGACAAAAAAATTTGGATTTCTAGAAGTACCTTTGTTTTGAGGTTTTGTCCCTGGAAAATCATTCCCGCAAAGCTTTGAGCCTCCGAACCTGTTTCTGAACATATATGTAAGAAAAATGTATAGAATTGACGACAAAAAACCTTGATTAGATCCTTAGAAAACATGGTAAACTTAATACTTTTTGATTGCCTTCCTGGAAAGAAATTTCTTAAAGCTTTGAACCTTTAAAGTTCCAAGTCTATGTAAAATACCTATTTTATAGATTTTTTTCATCTCGTCTATAATATGCTGTCTAGGGACAGCATTTTTCAAAATTTTGGGATTTATTTTATGGATGGAGGATTTTAAAAGATTATTCTTCATCAGTTCAATACATTCTACCTAAAAATGCGTGAAAAATATAATTTAGAGGCTTCAAGCTTTGAAAATATCTAAAGGAATCGTATTCCAAAATTGTATTTTTTTTCCAAGGGTAAGATCTATTTTATAGATTTTTTCATCAGGACTATATAACTTACCATTGGAAAAAATTCAAACCATTTTGGAATACCCTTCCTTTAAATACATTTTCAAAGCTTGAAGCCTCTGAATTAATTTTTTCACACATTTTTAGGTAAAATGTATTGAACTGATGAAGAATAATCTTTTAAGATCCTCCATCCATAAAAAACGTCCCAACATTTCGAAAAATGCTGTCACTAGACATCTGAAACGGTTGGGTTGAGCTTTCATAACGATTTTAATCACATTTATACGATAAATTTCACATAAAATTGGACAAAAAATTGTTTAAAATAAAATATCCATCATTTTAAAACCATTAAATTTATGATAATAAGTTTGGTTGTTTTTGTACTTTTCCTATGGATGAAGCTCACATAGGTCTGAGACCTGTGCGTGGGTAATGAGTCGGATGATGGTGATTGATAGGTTTGACCTACAGTTTTAGGTGGGTTTGAACCACCGGGATGTGATTTTACAGCATAGAACACAGTCTTTTTGCGATCACGCCAATCAAGCGGTCACGCTTACAAAGAGGGCCCACGAGTTCGTAGCTGATTGAACAGATACCTGCCACGGCTCGCGGATATCACTTCCCTCAAGAAAACTTATATAAGCTGAGAAAATTATAACCTGTGATGTTTTCCATTACAAAATACTTGACGACGATTGAAACTGACACTCTATTTCTATTTCAATTATGATTTTCACTCACTTATACTGGAAGGATGCATTCCGCTTCTAAGGAGAAAGCTGATGAAGCTTCTCCTTGGAGGCGAAAAGCATGAGAGTAAAAAAACATAATTTAAATAAAAATAGTGTCTGTTTTGATGTCAGAAGATTATAATATAATTAGCAAGATTCCAAAACGATTTTGACCAAATTTCTACGTAAAATTTAGGAAAAATGTTTAATGTAGATTCTCTATCGTAAACATGAACAAAACCATTCAATTAATAAGAAAATTGGTAAGAATAAACGTTCAGATCAACAAAATACGTAGGAAAATCCGTTAATTAGACGAAAGCTACCGTCTACAAAAATCGGTCATTGCCAAATAATGGGAATGCGGATTTTCAATTAACGCAAGCACTAATTTCATCGAAGTACGGTACAAAAACTGTTTCACACTGACATAAGCCATCTACAATTACAATTACGATTCTAGTTATTGTAATTGCAGCTACAATTATTAATTTTCAGTTCAGTAGAAATAGTGTGTGTGTAATAGATGATGACTTAGTATAATTTACATTCATTTTCCTAATAGAAGTAAAGTTGTAAATTAGATTAATAGGTAGCTTATCAAAATAACAGAATTATATTTTAGATAATCTAATACTTAACATTTAATAATACGTAACATCAATGGTAACAATTCAACTGTAAATGTAACTGTATTGGTTTACAACACTAAGGCCTGGCGCAAATGGACCGCAGTTTTCACTTTGAAGCTACTGCGTGACTTTTTGAAGCATAGAAATAAATGGAGCTGCACAAATAGAAGCGAGGTTATGCTCCAATCTATTACTTTTGATTAATTTAATGGATAATTAGACATCACTTTCGCTTCTATTTAAGAAGCTCTATTTGCTTCCGTGCTTTACAAAAATTAACGCAGTGGCTGCGTTAGTGAAAACTGCGGTCGATTTATGCCAGGCCTAACATAATAAGACACAAGCTCTAATCTAATAATTATACTCCAAACGAAGATAATTTCCAATTCAAATTCAGGAATATGGAGTTACAGGAGTGAAAAGTATAGTACAACATCTTTTATATTTGTAACTGATATAATTTTTTTGTCGGATGATGCCCACATGAGTCTTGAGACTTGTGCATGGGCAATGAGGTGAATGATGACAAAAACATCCAAGCCTGAACAATATTCCCAGCCAGAGTCTCATCTAATCAGAGACAAGTGCCCCAACTGGCTGAGCCACCGAGGCCGACAATAAATTCTAAAACTGCTTGGGCCGCTTGCTCGGTGGAACTTCGATACTAGAGTCAAGAAAGATACTAGATCCAAGAGTGAACATGTTTATCAATGAATAAGCCTTGACTCACATATACCTCGCTGCTCCAGTGTGCACCAATGCCACAACATGTGTTTGATTTCGAAACTATGCTCTAGCATCATAGTTCCACTGTGCAATCACCCTAACCCATCTTTAGAATAGCCTAACTGCGTATGTACTCGAATGATGTTGCCACATTGTCACAAACACATTTATAATTTAATAAATTTTTTACAACATCAAGTCTTATTCATAATGGATATGAATATCATAATCATTCACAGAAAGAACATTAATACACAGAAGAGTCTATGACATAATCCTGTAACTCGCTTCTCAAGGCTGTGCGCAAGGTTTTTGGTCATAATTTTTATTCTAAGCTATTGGATATTATTGAGGAATTGGAATTTTATCAGTTGCCGTGATCAATAGTTTTTTATCAATCATTTTCTGAAATATGGGGGTTCAAAGTTGGAATATTTCGACTTTTTTGGTGCCGCTCTTCTCTCCTACAAGATATTTTCAACTTTTTATAATTTTTTTACAACACGTTGAATATAACTTGTAGGGGCGATGATTTGTTCGAAAAAACGAAAAATTTCAACTTGAAGCCCCCTTAATTGAAAAAATAATTGATGGAAAAAATATTTCTCATGGCAATAGAGACTATTTTAATATCTTAGTAACATCCAATACAAGAAACTTGGAAAAAATACGATCAAAACCCTAGTGCCTTAAATTCTCACCAATAAAAACAACTGAAGGAACACAGAAATAATCTTTTGTTAAGTTCTACAATCAAGACTATTAAAACAAGGTTTATCTATACCTATAACTGCCTAGATGTGATACCAGTTACATATAAATATCGAATAATATAATCAACAACAATAAGACCTTTACAATATTAATTTTATAACATTGATGATGTAATATACCGTAAATTCACATCTGAACTGATTTTTCTACATTGAATGATATCTGTTATGTAATGAGTCTACATCTGTGATACAATAATTTCAGTCTATTACTAATAAGATATCTAGCAATTACAAAATGTGATATTTAAAAATAGATTTCTTTGAAATTTGTAATAAGAAGTTGTTTTAGAAATGAACTTGAGGTTGTACTATGTTTTAAAACATACAAGCTTTCTTATTGTAGTGTCAACATCAAGCCACTATAAATTTACAAGAGACCCGTCCAAATGTAGACATTTATCGCGATTGAGCACTCTCGTAGAGCAGTCTAGATTCTAGCTATACAAGTGTAGACTCTTAGCTTCACAATTTTAGACTCTAGTTACACAAGTGTAGATTCTAGCAATACAAGTGTAGACTCTTAGCTTCACAATTTTAGACTCTAGGTACACAAGTGTAGACTCTTGCTACATAATTATAAACTCTAGCTATACAAGTGTAAACTCTAGCTACATAAGGGGAGACTCTAGTTACATAAGTGTAGATGTAGATTCTAGCAACACAGGAGTGAACTCGTGTCACACAAGTGAAGCCCTAGTTTACACATGTGTAAAAAAAGTAACACAAGTAACACTCTTGCTACACAAATCAAGCACTACTCTTCACTCGTGTAGCAGGAATCTAGATTGCTCTATTACAAAAAATCCTTTGAATATTCAGCTTAAACAGGACTCATTAATGAATATTGATATAGAAATTTAAGTAATAATAATGAAATAAAAAAAATTATCAGCTTGAAAAGATCAAATAAAAACAACTTAATATAAGAACTATTCAGTTAGAGCAATCCGTTCTAAAAGTTTATTTTAATACCAGCTAGAATAGCAATTACTCGAATTAAAGGGTTTATCATTGGATAAAAAAAATGTACGGTACATAACAAAAAAAAAAAAAAAATACTAAAATTATATCTATGCATAAATACTAAATATGTATTAGTATAATAATGTAGTATCAAAATTCATTCATGAAATTTGAACAAAGGAATTGACTAAAAAAAATAGACAACTGGAAATACATATTTAAGGTCTCACTCATTTTCTTTCTTATTTCTCTCTCATACACTCTCTCTCAGACACACTTTTAATTTCTTTCTCTCTCTCTCACACACTATTTCTTTCCCCCTCCCAATTTCTCTAATTCTCACCCTCTCTCCTTTTTTCTTTAGCTCCATTTCTTTCACAAAAAAATCCTAAAAAACTTAAATGGACCAATTAAAATACTTTTGTGCATGAAAGAACAGCAATAGAACTATATATATTATATTTGATCACTATTCAACAATACAAATAATAATTCATGAAATACTGATCAAATATAAACAGCTAGTTGAATATACAACTGGATTATGAGTGACTAGATGATATTTCAAGTGAGTAGTCAGATTGCAATTTTCATTATTAGCAATAACCTAACTTGAAAATTACAAACAGAATTAAAACTGAAAAATTGTCAAATTTAACTGAATTTGAACAACTTATCAGTTTTATTTCTATTATAGCTTAGAGCCTTAATATACAGAGCCACTGCAGTCGCCTTCGCGCGCCACAAGGCTGTGGCCGAGCCTTGCCACAACAGTCGCCTGTACAGGCTACTGCAGTCGCACAGGCAAGCCATAGCTATGAAACAGCCATTCTACATGTACAAGCCACAGCTTCGCATTGAAAATGTAATGAATTTAATAAAAACTGCAACATCTCTATAAATAACTTGATGGTGATCTATAACAACAGTAATCTATATTCTGAAACTAATCACATACCATAACAACATTAGCATACAAACAAATATAACCTAGACAAGCTAGTACAGAGCTGTCATGGCCAACTATAAAAAGCCATGAATTTGAGGCGCTCGTTGGCGACTGGAGTGGCCCAGTATAATAAGCGTCATGTCATAGCAAACAATGGTCGGCTTCCAAGGCGAAAGTCGCAACGGCTTGCCACTAGAAGCGGGGGTAGGCCTTTATTATACAGAGCCAATTCAGTTGCGGTCGCGAGCCACAATTAAGGATGAATTACACCAGCCAGGTAAATTTGATTAAAAAATCAGCTGATAGTTCTAAACATGTTAATGCATTCGTGTTCTTTGATGATGTTGAGCGTGGTCAGACGCTCAGCTGATGTAATTTAGCCTAAATTGTGGCTTGCGACCTCGACTGAAGTGGCTCTGTATTATGAGGGTCATAGGCGACTCAAGTGGCCAGTAGTGACCTGGGTGTGGTCGCGACTAATGGGGGAGTGGTCACAGGTGTGGCTCAGTACAATAAGACCAGTTTTGCTCAAACTCTCTAACACTACAACATGTAATATTCTGTAACAAATACCCAACATCCACACCCAGCAATTTCCAATCTACCGCATTTCGGCCTCAATACACCCCAGTATGCAGGTGGGACACGCAAAATGCCTGACCAGTTGTGGCTGCTGGAACATGTGGTTGAGCGCATGCGCAGTGGCGGGAAGGGAGTGGGCGTGGTCGAGAGAGTGGGCGGCGCTTAAAGCGACCTTGGATAGTGCACCCATGGCTGACGCCCCGCCCACGCCCCCTTCAAAGCGGTGGCCGCAAGAGAACGCTATCACCTCGGGCGGTGGAGGGGAGGTAAGGCCGTTGTCATCACTAACCTACAAAGATACATGGTTTTGATTGTATATATTATTATACTACACAATTTGTAAGTTATACATTATGTACGCTAGTATGTTATTCTATAGAATGAACAGTATATTATAAATTGTAATCCTGAATAATGAATAGTTTCCTGCTCCTTGCTGATATCTGTTGACAAAACTCTAAAATAATGGAGGAGGAGAAGGAGAATGGGAAGGAAGAGGAGGAGGACGAGGAGAAGATGGAGGAGGAGAAGGGGAAGGAGGAGAAGAAGAAGGGGAAGGAGGAGAATTAGCAGGAGGAGGAGGAGGAGGAGGAGGAAGAGCAGGAGGAGGAGAGACAAAGAAAAAGAAGATAGAGGAAAAGAAGAAGGAAAAGAAGCAAGGAGGTGAAGTAAGGCAGTCATCATCACCAACTTAAAGATGGAGGATTTAATTTACGAAAAAATGTCAAGAGTGGGAGCACTTTATGAACATTTGTTATACAAATAAACATATTTTTATTAATTTCGAAATCTTAAGACCTTACTAATTTTTACACGAGATAATACTGTAGTTCATTTGTTATAGTTACTGATTAAGTTAGTTAGGGCTGATTGCACAGTTAAGTACCCAATATTCGGGGGTAATAAAATGAAAAATGATTTATTATCTTTATTATAATTTATTATCACACCACTATTATTTATGATCATCATCGTAACATCAAACACAAGCTGTGGAATGGTGTATAACTAACTGGAGCAGTGTGAAGCCTACTATTTCATAGCATGTGTTTGATTTTGCCATGGTGATTGTCATAGAATACTGGATGCTCCACTGAGCAAATATCCCTACAGTATGTGAATATGTCATGCAAAATTATTGAAAGATTTGAATTATAAATGTGATATCTATCACATTTATAATTCAAGTCTTTCAATAATTTAGTAGCTTATCAGTAGATTTTAGATTGATATTGTGGAACTCCAAAATAAAAACAAAAACGATTAATATTCGTCAATTACAATTATTTAATTGAGCACTGGATCGGTTTCGTGGCCTCACTAGTCACAATTTCAATAGTATTGCATCACGGCAATAAAGATGAAAATATTGATAATCGATTATCGACTATATAGATTGAAAACTGTAAAGTCAAGTAAAAATAAGTCGATCATCGACTATCGATATTTTCATTTTTGTTGCCAAAATGCAAGTGAAGCCACTAAACCGGTCCAGAACTCAATTAAGTGCTCAAATATTACCCGTTTTCATTTCCATTTAGCAGCTCTTTGGACTAGTTTGGCCAATTCGTCTGGGATACATAATAATGTGTCCGGTCAGCAGAGGCGAGCTTCAAATAGAGTTTAGCTCAGAATCCGCTCAAATATTAGAATAAATTCGTAGCCATTGAGAAAATAAACAGAAGATATTATGATACATGATGATGCATGATAAACTGAAGATATTAAGACATAATGATGAAGACCCCTACTGCAATAATAAAAATAAGCGTATGGCTTTTTTGATGGGGAGATCATTACGGGTACACCTACAGAAATCATAAAACATGGATGGGATTTTTTTCTGGGTTTAGATCTAGAAATATATATCTTGTCTTTAAAATGAAGGCAATCTGCTAATAAATCACCGTAAAAGCAAAATAGAAACATCAGAAAATTACGTACCTTATTATACAGAGTCTCTGCAGCCGCAGTCACACGCCACAATTTAGGTTAAAATACATCAGCTGAGCGACTGACCAAGCTCAACAATGCCAAAGCAGACGAATGCACTGACATGTTTGAAGTCATCAGCTGATTTTTCAATCAAATTTCCTCGGCTGGTGTAATTTATCCTTATTTATTTAGCGTATGGCTTGGTAAAGCATAGCATGCATTATATCGAGATACTTGGTCTGTTGACAGTTTTATCAAAAATATAGAATATTTATTGTGACAAATTTACAACGAATGTGAAGGCGCAACAGACTCAAGTCCAAAACTGCTAACTTCACAAATTTCGAATATGTTACATTGTCCAAAACGTTGAGGTTAACACAGACTAAAAATTTAAGATTTGCTAAAAACTTTCACACGAAAAAGAACAAAATGAATTAGTCATTCCATCCTTAATGCCAGATTAACTCAATGATTTATCCTTAATTGAGGCGCGCGACCGCAACTGAAGTGGCTCTGTATAATAAGGCTCCAACTTGCTTACTTACAGGAAATGATATGTCAATGAAAGGCTGCAAATCCTGAGGATTGCACAGATCATCAATAACACGATTCAGTCTGGCATCAGAGTCAGTCAGCTCGCTATTGCAGTCCATGTCCATTGCACCATTCCAGCTCAGTCCAGCAAGCATGTCCACCATTTCAGGACAAGGCTTTTCTAAAATTAAAATAAAATTATAAATTGATTACCTTGTTAATTGCATTACAGAAATAGTTGGAGTGACAAAAGCGTTTCGAGCTTATAATACTCGTGGTTATTTCTAGTGGTTTGGAACTCACCTAAAACTGTAGGTCCATGCATAACTTCATTATCATCCACTCATTTATGCATGTACAAAAGCTCACAGGACAACCAATTAAGAGCCTTAATGACGTACAATAAAAACCAATTTAAAAATTGTCAAAAAAAGATCAAAAATACATTTTTTTGATAAATCAATAAATTATAAGAAAGAAGATAAGAAACAATTGCAGATGTAGGAGAAAGTAGACAATAATAGTCGCTATTATCATAATCATTGCCTACGCACAGGTCTCGGACTATGGCAATCATCAGCACGAGAAAAGGTCTCATACTCAGTGCTTGGGTTCTGACAAGACATGTAGGAACCAATTTTAGTTATACATAGATATATTTAAGCCTACAAAACACAAATTATGAATAGAAACATAAATAACAATTATGGTTCATGCACTCTACTATACTGGCTTTGAATGTTTAAATAGTGAAAAGTCTATAATTATCTATTCAAGGTAAGTATGGTACCTATGAGAACGGAGAAATTATGAAAATTGCTAATAAATTTTAGTGAAATGGGTTTGATTTAGCAAATGTTTCGGATAAGAGAATCAATGACAGTGAATAATTGTATATAAATATCTATTATTAATGGCTAAAACCTAAAAATTACATGATCATCTAGGGTGCTTGTAAAAAGGAGCATCCTATATCCAATGGAATCAAACACATGCTATGGAATGGTGATGTTCAAACTGCTCCTATCTGTCAAACACCATTACACATCATGTGTTTGATTTTGCGATGGTGATTATCCTAAAGTGTTGGATGCTCCACTGTGCAAGCACCCTTAGGCTAGAACTTCATTTATAAGGGGAGATGAAACAATGCAGTTATATCAAGTATTGATACACTTTAAAATATTTCAATATCTGTATCAAATCAACAAATGAAAGTTATCATGTTAATTTTACAATTGATGAATAAAATTCAATATTCAATACAAATTAAAAATTTGCTCACGAGTTCGAATGTAAATAACTGTTATAAGGGGTTATTGCTATACAAACGAATTAAAAATTAATACGTTTGGGGATAAAAAGGAAGCATTCAAAAGCAATTAAACAATTTAAATATATTTATATGTTTAAAACTGCGTTGGCTAGTTGTAAACACGCATCTAAAGTAGATGCTACCAAATTGAGTGCGTGTAGGGTTGAACACAATTGGTTTGTATCTAAGGTAGCGAATACCAAATTAGGAGGGTGTGTAGAATTGCAATAGCACTACGCACACACTCTCAAACAGTAAATTTTAATGGGTTTTCTGTTAGTTGTCAAATTAAGCGGGTGTATAGAACTGAACACGAGTATTTTGTATCTAACGTAACGGTCACCAAGTTAGGAGGATGTATAGAATCACGGTAATACAACTTACACACTCAAAATAAATTAGATTTTACAAAATCACTGAATATTTGAAAAATCTAGTAAAAAGCATAATTTAATTTTTTCAATAACACAGCATTTAAAAAAATCTATTAAAAAGCATTCAAGTAGCAAAATCAAATAAAACGGAGCTAAAATGTTGATAAATTGTATTCCGAAACAAATAGGAAAAAATTGTAGTAAAAAGCAAGTGAGTTGTAATACCAAGTAAAACCAAGTAAGCAAGTAACTCAAACAAACAAAACCGAGCTTAAATTTTAAATACCAATATTCAGTAACGAACAGAAAAAATCTAGTAAAAAGCATGTAAGTTGTAAAACCAAACAATACAGTGCTAAAATTTTAAAAACCTGTGAACTGAACGAATAGATGATTCAGAGCCAGTGAAGATTTGATAATATTGAAGTAATGAAGTTGTTGATGCAATTATTGAAGTTAATGTTTCATACTTTTGTCTGAGACGTGATCAACCATTGAGGAGCACAGCAAGAGGCTGAAGTCGGTTGAGAGACGACAGAGTATCTTCTCAGCATCGCCTGATCTTTCGTGAGGTTCGTTGCTAGAAAAAAATTGGAAAAATAAGTTTGGACAAGATTTTTGTGGTATGATGTATTCAGTTCTAGACATGTTGTTGAATTAGTTTTTGAATGGAACTAATACGCTAATTCTACTGAATTAGAAACACAATGTTTCAAGTTAAAGTGTTATGATTGCTGCAAGTTCTATATAGAATAGACAGGAAATACCTTTAAACGGAGATAAAAGGAGCAGGTATCTGCCCTCACCAACTCCACTGAATCAACCTTTGCAGATCATTTAAACGAACATAGACATTGAAAGACATAGACAACTTGAATATGCTACATATACTCAGTTATAGTAGTTTATGCAACGATTGTATTATAACTGCCTTTAAGGAAAGAGTGATATTCAAGTCAGAACACGAGCAAAGCGAGTATTATAAACATCTTACGAGTTGCTTCAAGACAAAATATACAATCGTTTCATTCAATATTTCATCTCCAGTAAATTATGTTCAATTTAACTTGAATGTTATAACTTGCCAAAATATAACATAATCTACAATGCGTAATTGTTCTCGACATTTCCGATTAGAAATCCAGTTTGATTTCGAAATGTTTAAATCAGCTGATGCGACTATTGTATAATATTCATTTCGGCACTGTATTGAAGAAATCATGAATTCTGCTATCTTTACTGAAAAGTGACTGTAGTGTTGAAATAGCTTTATTATGGCACTAGTTTTATAATCCATTGAATAAAGTAAGCTGTATTGACAACGCTTTCTAAACTATTATGTCTGCTTTATAACTTAAAAAGTGAAATACCGTATCAGTTTTAATATTAGATTATTTATAACGTAGCTGTAGATACAGGTATATAACAAAGTATACAAGAACAATTTGAAATATATAAGCATGCATTTGAACAGAAACACAACATCCTAAATTAACAACAACAGTCTAAATGTGCAGACTTGTTTCATACCACACACCCTTTACAATCACCTACTCAAGCTAATTCATAATCAAAGAGAGCCGAATCATTCAACTGAACTTCCCGCCAACCCGTTAGAATGATAGAACTGACAAGAGAACTGCAAGTTCAATCAGGCACTGATATCAGCAAGATTCCAGTTCAAAAACATGTTTATTGATTTCATTAATTATTTAATTATTGCAAAAGAACTACATTCCTGTGGAAGCAACAGACCCGTTGCATCCATTACGCCTCCATAATACAAAATATATTTCGTAGCTTACAACAAAATTATAATAATTGTTGTGAATATCCATTTTCGTGAACTGCATTATAACTATTAATATTTCCATTGATAAATTACCATGTACAGGTTTTTTTAACAAATTTTGGAAACTAAATTACCACTTTTTCAAGTAGTGTGGCCATAGAATCTTGCTAGGCAGAGCTGACCTTTCTAAGTCGCGGCGGACGCGTTTCGAACTATGTGGTTCTTCTTCGGCGCTTGGTTGCTGACTGACTGGTTCTCTAGTATGTAAGGTCTATGGTGATGGTAGGGAGGTAGTAAGAGAAGTGGATGTGGTGGGGGAAGCAGGTGTGGTGTTTTCAGGGTTGGAGGGGGGGGGGGGGGGTTGCGATGATGTTGGAGGGTATGAGATTTGAAATTAAGTTGGTCATTGAGTATGAGTTGAAGATGTGAAATGGAATGCTTATAAATTTCAAATTGAGTTTTTGGGGGCAACGTGAAGGATGTGGAGGTTTTAATCAATGTTGGTGAATGAATGATTTTTTGTGAGCAGATGTTCGGCATAATATGATTACCAACCATACACAAAATCCTCCATACCCCCACCTTATATACTAGAGAATCAGTAAGCCGCAACCAAGTGCTGAAGAAGAACAACATTGTTCGAAACGCATCCGCCGCGCCTCAAAAAGGTCAATTCGGCACAGCAAGATTCTACATATTAATAGTAAAATGATAATATGCAAAATAATCAAGTACATAGTTGAGGTGTGAAATAAAAGTAGCATATACAATAATTATTATTAAATTTGCGAATTTGCAATGGAAATAATAACAATGGTGGTGTATTATGTAAATAAAATTATCTGCCTAAAGTGAGAAAATTCTAGATTCTTGCTAATTTGAAACTGTTATGCATGTCAGTCAAATGTGGAAATATCAAATAGTACTAGTCAAGTAGATCGTCATAGATCAACAAATACTAAAATTTATAATTAAAAAAAAAAAAAAAAAGATTAATTGGCATTAACCACTTACCCAAATAGCAAAACACCCAGAGGATAGTGAACAAGGTCCCAGTGCTCCTTCAGGAAATTTTCCAATGTAGCTACAGGCAAGGATTGTTCAATCCAAAAATCTAGAGCCTGAAAATATATGAAACCAATGTTTAGTTATTTAATCATTTATTTACATATAAAAGCTCACATGACAACCAATTGAGAGCCTTAATGACATACAATTAAAAAAGTTAACGTTGTCGAAAAGAAAGATTAAAAATAACAAAAAATATAAAAGTTATTATTTTTTTATAAATCAATAATAAGCCATTGTCTAACAACATAACAAATTTAGGCCAAGATTTTAACAGAGAAGTTTAGGAGAGAGGGATTATACTTTAGAACTTATTATTTGCAGTTCAAAAGGAGAAAACATCACGTTGGTTAGATTAAAGAAAAGAAGATGGCTGCCCAAGATTTAAGCAATTCCTTTTAAATTCTGTAATAGTCTGCGTAGCTCAGGTTGATTGAAATGAAAGTTTACTGACACAAAATAGAATTGTTTCTATATTTAAACATAATAATTTGAGATCTATATCTCTAACTTTTATCTCAAAACAGAATATAAATATTTATTGGACTGACTTTTATACAAGCTAGTAATTTAGTATAAATAAGGGGATTGGCAATTCGCTTGGCATATCTGATTATTTTAAAAGTTAGAGCAAGATAAAACGAGAGATATTGATTGGCGAAGTCAGCCTGTTCTTTAGCTCATTGGGAAATTAACTAAGGTCTTACTTTTTGTGATGTTTCTATTCCATCCTGCATCCACCAACACATGCAACTAACTGACCAATCTACCGACTCCAAGTAACTTGACAATTAATTAATTATATTACAAACAAAAATGTTATGAGCATCTCAATGTCCAAGACAAATAAATTCATCTTTGGCATTGAAATACGTTTGACCTAATCAGCATCTATAACTTCATCAATGTGTTTCAAAAGAAAACATTTTACTAAAAATATTCTTTAAATCAGATTTGAGAAATAAAACTTCTATTTTTCCAACTTTAACATTAAAACCAATGGTGACAATTCACAAATTAGACCCAGACGCTGCAGGCTTCTTCGTCTTGGCCAGTGTAGAAGCGGTTGGAGCCGTAGGTGGGGCAGGATTTATATTTACAATAGAGAACAATAAAACCAAACTAAGAGCTACTTTGAAATCGAAATAATGATATCTTCCACAATATCACCTTCACCAGTACAAAGATAGTTCTTCAGTCTAATTATTTATGGGAAAGAACATGGAACGTCAACATATTATACAACCACTAAATATTATGCAATTTTTAAATATAATGAAATCACATAATAACGGGTGTTTTAAAAATGATGCAACCCTGAGATCAAAAGACGGAAATCATGCATGGGGTGTACCTCACTCGATATTTTAGCAACATTTAACGGAAGGTAAACTATCTGTGACAATTGAAATGTACCAGTTGAGTATTAGTACAGTCACAACGTTTACTTGAATTGTGCTAGTTCTATTTCTTTCAAGATGATTCTATTTTTTTGAGATCCTTGGAGCTTACCATGCCTGATGTTTTCCTAAAGGACTCTATTATGAAGTTGATAACCAAATTCTAATACAATATTAATGATACAAAAAAGGAAAATTGTTTTGCTTTCCAAACATTTCTATCAAATGATGGCTTGGACGCAGGAAGTACAGTGGAAACAATTACTCTGGGCGCGCGGCTATGTCACTACTGGCCGTCCTGTTAAAGTTGGCTCGCTCACGCCACTGCTTTCTACCGCTCCACAGACGGCTGGAATGGTGACCTTGAAGACACCTGCAGCGTCGCGCGGGCCACATGTTATTAGAAATGAGCGATAAACACTCTCCTCTCCATCCCGTGTCTTGACTGACTACCAAACGGCTGCGCTCCCAGACTAATTGTTTCTACTGTAGCTCAGAGGTGTGCTAGATAGTATAAACACTTACCTGTGCAGCCATACCCTGTGTAAATAGGTTGGAGTGGACTGTTGAGCATAGAGCTTCAGAATTTGTTTCAGTGGTCTCGGCATGGATACAACTCTGTTAGCTCAGTGATGAAAGATCGCAACCTACGTCACTTCACGTTTGCGTAGTACGCTCTTTGGACAAAAACATAATGTTGAAATCTGAAGAGTCGCCTACAGTCGAAATCGGCTATGTTACTATTAATAAGTTACATAAATAATTCATTGATTTGAAACTCAAATGATATGGTCTACTTCAAGTCATCAAGTGTAGTAACAAGTAACAAAGAAAATTTGTAGGAAAGTTGCTAAAAATTAGTAAAAATCCATTTTTTAAGTTACAGCGAATCAAACCCAACATCCAATTTTGAATTCAAAGGTGTGCTTGTATTGTACCTTCCTAACATTAGTACAAGATAGAACTGTAATAATGTGTATGTTGAGTATGTCATATATTATACCACATGGGTTGCGTACTTTTGAAACATTCCGTATAAATTTTAAACTCTAAATTCTAACTAGACCAACCTGATAAAGTAAATCCCTGACAACAGCCACTGGCCGATCGCAGTACTCCTTCAAATAGGACCGCACCACACTAGTATAATTCTCTATTGCGGCCGTGTACGCCTTTTCGGCGGCTGACGAATAATCGCCGGCCACAGACGACGCTACCGATGCAACCGACAATTTATCGGTGGCCGTCGAATCGCACGAGTTCTGCTGCACCAACGACCGTCGCGGCGGTCGGTCGTGTGTGCACGCTCGCATGCTATCCTGGCAGCAACTAAATGATTGGTTGGTCGTCGTAGTCGTGTTCATGTCCGACAGGGGCGTTTCACTACGCGACTCAAAAACGTCGTCGCTTAGAGAAGGAGTGTCGCTTGTTTTGGCCGTGTCCTGTGCAATAAAATACAAATAAGTGAATATTAAATAAGTGAACCATAGATAGTTCATAGGAAAAGTTGTAGAGCCGTATTTGAGATCTAGTGCATGTGAACATCCCAGAAATTCTACAACTCTATCTTGTTCTTTCCAAGCTATAAAAAATTTAAAAAATACAGTCAAGCTTTTATGTAATGAACTTACAAAATAACGAAATACTGTAAGTAAAGACTTTTTGAGTGTCACTTTACATTGCAATTTATAAAGACGACCTCTCATTAATGAATACCTATCTAGAGATTTTTGCCTGAAAAATTGATTAAGTGGTACAATTTGGAACAACTGTACAATATGATGCCATCGTCTGTCCGGCCGTGCTGTTGCTCTTCAAGAAATGATTCTAGAGTCTTAAAACTTGCTATATAGTGCAAGTGAGATCGCTATTGATTTTGGAGTTTGGTGGTCGAATGTAGAAATAATTTTGACGCAAAACAAAACGCCACTTTATGCAATAGGTTAATTTTGGCTAGTGAAAATCAAAGTATAGCACAGTTAGTTCATTTCAAATAAAAATTTAAAAAAATGAAGAATATTGGAATGGTCTGTGTTAAGCCCAATTATCCACTTTATGTAGTACAAGGGTTGACGTTTTCATTTTTGATTGTGTTGCTCTTTTATCTGAAATTATTTTAAATTGTCAAATTGAAAAAAAAAACAGAGAGAAAATATTGAGGCATGATAGATGATTATGAGATCTGTTGAACAAGAAGAAGAAACAAAAGTATTTTTCAAGAACTGCAGATGTGCATTTTCTTGTGAATCGGGATGCATATGATGTTTACAGAAATCAAATATGTTGAATGGTGCATATTAGAGATGTGGCGTATTTACTGGAACAGGTATTTTTACTGAGTATTTGAACGTACGGACTAGCACCTAGTATTCGAAGAACAAAATACTCAGATATCTGTGAGTATTTCTAGAAGCTAGTAAACTACGCGACTTCAAATCCCCACTCCAATTTACGGAGTGGGAGTGGAGCTTTGTAATTTGCAGTTGTACAGTAGCTATTAATAGCTCATTTCTCGTTATAGAACTATTCAACTACTCACTCACTCTTTCTCGCTCACTCTCACGCTCTCTCTCTATTCACTATACTCGATTGTAGGCGCATGCGACTAGATTGTCTTTGGTTTACGCGCGTACTTTTCCAGTACAAATACTTCTTGAGTACTTGAGTACGAGTACTAAAAAGTAGTTTGTTACTCAAGCGTCTCAAGGTCTTGCCGTCCGCGTCTCATTTCGCTACAGCACATTTGAGAGCAACTCAATAATTAGATTCGTGCTGTATTTAACACGAGTAATAAAGATTCGTGCTGTATCTAACGCGAGAAACAGTACCAGTACCGCAGTACGATACTCTCTTGTACGTGTACTCTTGTACGTCTACTCTGGCAAACTGGCTAATATAAAATACTACCTAGTTTTTGGAACAGGTATTTGGAATAGGTATTAGAACGTACTAGTACTCGGAATACTTAGTATCAGAAAAACCTAGTACGACCCATCTCTAGCGCATATGCCTATCAGCACAACTGAAAATAATTATCAATCTATGTAAATTCGTCGGGTCCTAGGATACACCGTTGTATCGGTTTATTATTATTAATTAATTAAACCAAGTTCTCACTTCTATTTGGGTACTACCATCTATTTGAATGCTTCACAAAATATTGCGTTCTCATACTGAACACTCACCGAATCCTGCGAACAAGACGACATTTCCTCGGTTCCACCCTGCACGGCAAACGTGTGTATTTCACTGGTGGTACTGTTCTCATCCGTGCTGGTCAACTCTTCAGTGCTATCATCAATAGTCGGCAATATAACATTATTACAATTCTTACACTGGCGAGGCTGATGAATACGCATTACGATCCTTCCCCCACCACCCACTCCCTCCATCCCCTCCACCATCACCTTCTTAGTGGTGACAGTAGCCGAGGTGGGCGACGAGCTTGACGTCTCAGTATCTTCCGAGCCTTCAGTGGCGTCGGTTGTTGTCGTTGTCTCCTCCGTTGCTGTTGTCACCGTCACCGTCACATCGTCATCCTCAGCGTCCGTTGTGCCCTTGGACGTCGTTTCTGTCGACGTCTTGTTGACGGGCGTCGAGACGGCTGAATCGTTAGCAGCTGCCGCCGCCGCTGCCACCGCCTTTAGCCGATAGCGTAGCGCGCGATCCAAGTGGCCGTCCAACGCCAACAGTTTGGAAGCCGTGCACCAGTCTTCTAGTTCCAGGCACTGGAAAAAACATCATATTTACTAGCAAGTTGCCTGGTTCAATTGAATCTGGATTTCTAGAATGTATTCATTCTTTTGTCCTCCTCCTGACCTTCCTAGTAATATCAGAACAAAAACATCAATCCATTTAAGGAAGCTTTATGTCATTGTATTTCAATAAACAAATAAATAAATGAATAGAGTAATATCTAACCACATAAAAAATTTCATCTTGATTGAAATTTTACTATTTTGCCAGTTGATGAATACGCATCAAAGTAAAACAACTCATTCAAAAAATACAAAACACAATAGTGCAGTAGAGTATTGTACAAGATGTAGCTTTGAAAACTCTAGTTTTATATATCTATAAATAGCAATGACAAAGTTGCATTGGAGTGTAGGCTAGGAAAAATTGGAAGAGCATATCATTTGACTAAAAATATCTATAAAAAAAATCATTATCGTGGAATGCTAAAATATGCCACTATAAGACAGTTGTTAGACCAGAAGTTTAGTATGCATCAGAATCTCTGCAACTATCAAATTTACTGTCTATAAATACTTGAAACTCTAGAAAGAAGAATTTTGAGAAAATCCTAGGGCCAACAATCATTGACAACTCGGTTTGCAGACTAAAATCAAACAAAGAATTATTCATAAAAACAGAAAAATTAAGAAATATAATTAGAAAAAGAAGACTATAAATGAACACATTAACAAACTGAAAGATAACAGGCTCCAAATAAATCTGTAATATCTTAACCACAAAAATAAAATCAGCTGGCTCAGGTAAATAGAGCCTTACAGCATTTTCAATCAACACAGAAATGATCACAGATAGTAAGGCTACTTTCACACTTGCACGACATGTCGTTTAAACGACAACGACATTTGGTCGCCAACGACATAAAAATTGGAACCGTTCACATTCACACGACCACGACACTTTAGTATAGTCGATATACAACGCACTTGCAGTACATTCTACAGTGCAGTCTAGTTTCATGTGGTTCTACAAAAATTAAAGAATAAATGAATCGGGAAAAGTTATTGTGTTGTTTGGTAGTTTATAGACGAATTAAAGCAAGGAGAAGGAATCGACTGCACTGGGTACATCCAATCAACTTGAGAAGGACTTTATAAATAACTTATAATTTTTTGAATAATAATTTCTTTTCTATTTCCTATATTTCCTTTCTATATTATTTTATAGAATGACTTTATTTGGGCGAAGCTGGGTCTCGCTGGTTCTGTCTTACACTTAAAATTAATACAAATTCAAAAATAATATTTTTTTGAAGGATGAAGCCCACATGGGTTTGAGACCTGTGCGTGGGTAATGATTTGAATGATGGTGATTAGTTGCAGTGGTGTAGAAAAAATTTTCGGGGTTGCCCCAACAACGGCTAGTGGCGCACCCAGGATTTTACTATGGGGGGTTGAAACTACTGGGAGGTAGGCTATGGAATACTCCCCTTCGAAAAGGGGAGTCCGGGGGTCTTCCCCAGGAAAATTCTTCAGAAATTGAAGTCACATATTAAATCGAAATCACATATTTGTAAATATTATAATTGTAAAATATTATAAAATTTTTTGTATCGTAAATTTAAATCACATATTTCTACGCATTTCTACTAATTTTCCAATTTGTGTTTGGAATTTGGGGGGGGGGTCAAGCCTTCGAAGACCCCTTTATATACGCCCATGATTAGTTAAACTGAAGTTTGTTTAGTTAGTTGATTAGTTGAAGTTTTAGGTGGGTTCCGAACCACCGGGAAATAATTGTACAGTAGAGAACAGTCTTTTTTGCTGACCAATCCAGTTGGTCACCCTTACAAAGAGGACACCGGAGAGCGTTGCTTATCTAATCTGATTGAACAGATGATTGCTACGGCTCACAGCTATCACTCCCCCAATTCAATCCATCATTTTATTCAATACATCATTTAATTTACACAAACGCGACCACCAACACACACACTTCCTATATTTTTTAATACTGAACAGCTGTTACATGAAACGATTTATTGTACATTGTTGTGCATTGAAATTAACAATTTATTTATCGTAGTGGGTTCACCTACCGTTTTTTAGCGATTCGATTTTTTAGCCCCAGTGACTCAATTATTGCAAGTAGAGGCTGTGCCTTGATTTATTCAAACAATCAAAAATTTTACAACAAAATTTCCAGTATTTAGGTATTTTTGTATAAATTATTTTTCATAGTTTCTAGTTTAAACCAAAATCAAAGAGACTGAAAAATTAATTCCTGTTTGTAATGACATAAATACTTATCAATTTTTTATGGTAAATTCAACAACTTGTAGTCAATTTCAATTGAGAATAAATAATATTTTTACTCAATTAAAATAGACTTTAATTCGTTGAATTTACAATAAAGTTAATTAACAGCTCTGATCGTTATGGAACAATAAATCCAGGAATAAATATACTTAGTTTATTGTTAGTTGAGAATAAAACAGTATTCTCAACATATTCGTTTTTTCATTTGGCTCTAGCTCTTCAAACTTAGCATTCAATTGCTTGAACACTTCAATCCATGCGTCTCTGGTTAGGGTTCTGTCCTTATATTCTTCGATAGTCTTGTCCCAAATAACAGGGCGCTCTTGTACCAACGAGATGAGCAATTCTAAATCAATAGAATCCATTGCCAACAAACAGTAAATTACGAAAAAAAACCACAATTCAACGCGTCAATTCAACTCTGCCACTCAGTACAGTAGGCTGTCGTGTCGGAGATGTGTGAACAGTTCCAGTAGCTCGCTGCGCCCTCTAGTCGTTCATACGACAACGACAGTCGGCACGACTCGAGGGATGTCGTGGCCCCCTCGGCACTAGCACGACAGTCGTGCGGATCCACGACATTTGTCGGCCTAGTGTGAAAAAGCTGATATCCCTCTTTGCCCTTTGTCGTATGAACGACACACGACATGTCGTAATGTGAAGCAAGCCTAATGCATTTCGAAAAAAAATCGATAGCTTGGAGTTTCAAGAGGTACTAAGACAACGAAGAGGAGGGAAAGGAAAATGGACCCAAGAGGAGCAAACAGAGCACTCCGTGGTTCTAGAAGTTGATCCAACGTGCTCGTTAATGGTATGGCTAATAGTATTCGAATAATAGTAATAATATCTATTGTAAGAAAAGTGTTCAATTTAGTTCAGTTCAATAATGTATTAGCTTTATATATGTATGCTTGGCACCAAATTTACTAGTAAGTTATATTGTGATTATAATTTTGTCAATTTTTGGCAATAAATAAATTCAACTTTAATAAAGTTGAATACAAGCATACCTTGTTAAGAATTTCCTTTGTGTCGTAGTATCCTCTATATTGATGCAACGCGTAGTGCAGCGTTCTCAATCCATGTGGAGGATTATCTATATCAGCCAATGGCGTGGCTCCATTCAGGTACATTTTTACAGTAGTTTCCTAAAAGAATGTAAATAAAATTCATGCATTCAAACGTATTTTTTTCTATTTTCACAGGAACACAATTTAATTAATTTCATTAAAATGTTGCAAATCATTTTATAATGATATTATAAACGCCTTCATGCTGTTCTCTGTCGACGAAACAAATTATTACCTTATTCTCTAAAGCTGGACAATAAGGTATTGGAGGAGGAGAGAAAGAAGAATATGTAGGAGGAGAAGAAGAAGAAGGGGATGGAGAAGGAAAAGAAGAAGAAGGAGATGAAGAGGAAGGAGAAGAAAGGAAGAGGGAGAAGATGAAAAAGAAGAAGAAGAGGAAGAAAAATAAAAAGAAGAGAAGAAGGAGACGGTAAAGAATAACGAAAAAGAAGAAGAAGTTGATGAAGAAGTAGAAGAAAGAGAGGAATTGAGAAAAGAAGAAGCAAAAGGAGAAGAAGTAGAAGAAGGAGGAGGATGATAAAGAGAAGGAGAGGAAAAACGAAGAAAATAATAGGAGAAGAAGAAAGAGAAAGTCGAAGGAGAAGGAAAAGATGATGAAGAAGAAGGAGGAGGAGGAGGAGGAGGACGAGTAGGATAAGAGGAAGAAGAAGAAGAAGAGGAGGATGAGGAGGAGGAGGAGGAGGAGAAGAAGAAGAAGAAGAAGAAGAAGAAGAAGAAGAAGAAGAAGAAGAAGAGGAAGAAGAAGAAGAAGAGGAAGAAGAAAAGGAAGAAGAAGAGGAGGAGGAGGAAGAAGAGAGTGAGGAAGAGGAAGAAGACGAAGACGAAGGTAGAAAAATAAAACGAGAAGAAAGGAGATGAAAAGAAGAAGAAAAAGTAGTAGAAGAAGAGGGATAAGAAAAAGAGATTATCAAATTGAATTTTTTAATAGGTTTTGTTATGTTCTAGATATCCTGCTTCAACTGAATAGGGCAGCCTGTTAGTAAATTTTTATTGATTTTACAAAATATTAATGAAAAGGAAGAATTAAAAATAGAACTATCTTACCCCAGAACCGTACAACTCGTAGGGAGGCAGACCAGTGATCTCTTTGGGCGAGTCGGCTGTGTTCAAAGAACCGTGGGGCAGCTTTATGATTCGCTTTGATGTTTTCAACAGAACCATTCCTGCTTTTGTACTGTCTTCTATTGGTGCTCGCCCAAGCTAACACAGGAAAATATACAGGGTAATACGCATGTTGTCACAACCACTTCAACTATTGACATACTAGATACTATAGTTTTAACTGTCACATCATTTTCAATCTCTATCAAACTAAAACTGAAATACAGAGTAGCTCAATATGTACCATTTTTATCTGTATTGAATAAAACTTAACATATTAAACGTACTAGAATTAATAAGACTTCGCTTTAATACTTTTCGCTTAATATTTTTCGCTTTTATTACATTGTTGATTTGGTGTTTAATTGTCTGTTCAGCTGTTTTTCACTCTGTCTATTTTTGCGACATTCATCGAATTATATTTTTCTGACATTGACTAAACATATACCTCCTACGGCTCACTTCCCTATTAAATTTATGGATTGATGAACAGATAGTTGAATATACTAAACGGATTGGCAAACATTATGGCAGAACAATAGGCCAATATTGATAACATTAATAATGAAATTAAATAGTTTATTTTAATAATTGTAAGAAGAAAAAATATAATGTTCTAATAAAAGAAAAAAATTATTTAAAGTAAGGTACAAATTTACAACTACAACACCCGGCGCAAATAGCAACGCAGTTTTGGCAGCGTGACGAAGAATGACTTTTAAAGAAAATTATTTTTTAAATTATAATACAAGTGCAATAATTCAGTAGAATAATAAGATTGGTAAATTAGTTCAGCAAATATTTAGTAAATGTGCAATTACCTGGCCGTTTATATTGGATCCCCAGGCCCACACCTTGCCATTGGCTTCCATGCCCAGTGTGAATTCCCCACCGCAGACAACGTACTGCAGTTCAGCTTCGACAGGATCGCCTGTAAAAAGAATAATAAAAAAATAAGAATAATTTTTTAAAAACTTTATTATCTCATTTTACATGACAAAATCAATAATATAAGTACAGTATACAAGCATAATTCACACATATATTGTGAGAATATTAGAAATGTAATTATCTTTATTCTGGTGGCTTTGACAGGATCGCCTGTAAAAAGAATAATATTAAAAAATAAAAACAAATAATAATAATTTTTAAAAACGTTATTATCTCATTTTACATGACAAAATAAAAAGCTAATTTTAGCTTTTATTAGGGGTTTTTATCGAATTATTTTTCTTTTTATATTATTTTCCTACACTTATTCTGATTGTAGTTCAGGATTGTTTTGAGGTTCAGTTGTACTTGTGGTTACAATTTTTGTAATTTCCTGCTATATTTATAGTTTGTGTTTATATTCCCAACTTATCAACATAACTATTGAGAAATATGTAGGCTTCCTATTGATCTGTGATATAATAGCATTTGATTTCTCTTTTTTCATCGGCATTGAGATTTCTATGTTCAATTTACAAACAAAAAAAAAATAAATTAACTCAGCTTACCTATATTGATTTGAGTAGGATGCAGGGCCTCTTTGGTGCGAGCTCCATTACCCAGTTGTCCATCCAGATTCCTACCCCAAGTATGGACCCGCCCGTTATCAGTTAGGAGGGCCGAATGGTGGCAACCGCAACTTATCTGTTAAGAGAAAAAATAAATAAAGATAATGATAAAATACATATCATCACTTGACAGTGGAGGAGAATGGATAAGAAAAGTTAATAGACATTTAGAATTGGCCAAAATTAGCAGAGAAGAAATTTACTCAACGAACAAAATCAGAATAAAAGTTAAAAAATGGGAGGTTGTACCAGACTCGAATGCTCCAAGAACCGGAACAAAATGGAGCAAAGAAAGAAAAGGTGAATTCTCGCAGAAAATGAAAAGCTGGTGGGCAAAAATAGGACAAGTCCAAAAATGAACCAAAGTTACTGAACGTATTCCACGTTATGTAGCTTTACGGAAAAAAATATATTACACAGAACACATGATGAAATTATAATAAAATGCAATGCATTCAAATATAGAGGAGGAGAAGGATAAGGACGTGGAGGAGGAGGAGGAGGAGGAGGAGGAAGAGGAGAATGAAAAGAAGGAGAAGATGATGATGAAGAAGAAGAAGAAAAAGAAGAATATGGAAGAGAACTGGAGAAGAACAAGATAAAGATGATGGAGGAGAAGGAGAAGAGGGGGAAGAGCAATAAGGGGTAAAAAAGACTATTAACTAATGTAAATAGGTTATGACTTGTTCTAGATAGGTATCTCGATTCAATTGAATTGTTCAACCAGCTAGTACATGAGTCTGAGACTTGTGCCTATTAGATTGTGCTAGGATATTAGATGAGCTACTATTGCGATATTAGGTGGGTTCCAAACAACAGAAACATTTCAATAACAACCATCACTTAATACAAAAATCAATAGAAATTTATCATAATCTAATGTTATGAAACACCCGAAAGAAGAAAAAAATGTTTCTCTTCCCTGTCTGTTGTGTCAGTAGTACTTCCGTTTAAATTGATAACAGGCAAGTTTTGTTTACTCCCCCTGTCTTGCAGTCATCCAGAATGTTCCAGAACAACATTATCTGTGTAAATAGATCTGTCACAATATCAGAAAAAGTTATATAAACGGATGCTTTTGTAAACAGTCAGTTATCGCCCAAACTTCCTTTACTCTTGTTCGTAACCTGTGTCAGTTTTCAGTGATAGTTTATTCAGACCGTATTCCCAGTAACAGTTAATACAGACCGTGCAATAACATGACCGTTTCTACAGACAGTATAATACGAACGTTTTATGTGCTAAAATAATAAGCGCAATGTATTATTCGAACTTCCTTTACAGTTCTCACAGTGACAGACTGTGCTTCGGATGTGTTCATTTCTTTATCAAGTGTTTAACTGGCTTTATGAACATTTATTTTTACATTATTGAATAGTTTATTGAACAGTTATTTATTTTATTATTGATCGGCCTGCTAACAGTTAGTAATTAGTTTTTATAAAGTGAAATAGCAAATTCATTGTTAGCTGAGCGTTAATGATATATCTGTTTGTTATTGATTGCTCTTGAGTGACATAACTGATTAGTGCGGATTGTAAGTAATTTGTGTAAATAAAGTTTAAGTGCTACTTTTAAGTGTTGCCAGCATTATTTTAGAGATAGAACCCTTAAAAATAATAGAGAATATTTACCATGGTGATTTTGCCCTCAACATGCGATGTGTCAACCAGCGTTGGACTGAGATGAGCCAGTGCATCGTCCAATCCCACTACAGGATTACTTACTGGCCCATTTTCCTGCAAAAAATATACGAGAAATTATAGAGATTGAAGGTGGTTTCAACAATATATAATATTGGAAATCAGAATCAGAATGATAATTAATTAATATTAGGTCATATAAAACTCGGGAGAAAGAAAAAACCATATGGTTACTCACTATGGAGAATGAAGTACTAGATGACATATCGTTCATGGTGCGACCAGTTGGTAGCGCCTTCATTTCAGTGCTGGGACTGACAACCATTTCCGAATTCATGGTTACAAATCTGGATGTGGGCGCCATCTTGAAATGAGGCCTTGACATTTTACCCTGCAGAAAATATAAACACATACTGTATTCATAGTTTGATACTGATTTATATGCACATAGAATAATTCATATTTTTGGCAAAAATTAATAAATTAAAGTACAAAGTTAACTCCATCTTAAAAAATATATAAATGTGAATATTGAATAAAAGCTGAGATTTTTTTTATAATACATTAACTCTCAGCCAAAATAGAAATACTGCTGCTAAAAAGAAAGTTATATTCAAATACAACTTCATTATAAAGAACCCGTACATGAACTCTTAGCCAAAATAAAAATACTGCTTGATAAAAAAAGTGAAGTGCAGACTATATTCATCTACATTATAAAGAACATAGTACTTGGGGTTTAAAAATAATTTAAAACATTGACTTTATCCATGCCTGATCAAAATGAACCTATTACAACACTGGAGTCACTTTTAGATAGAGGCTCTAGACAAATCAGAACTCATCATTTCAAGCCTTCAAGCTACTTGTAAGATGATTAGAACACTCGCTTCGCTCGCGCATAAACTAAAAATTGCCAGCGCCTAGTAAGACTCTTTTAAATATTCTTCAAAGCTGTGTGTAGGGTTTTTGTTCATAATATTTTTTCGAAGTTTATTCTATTGGATGTTTTAGGGCTTTAAAATAATGTTATCTATTGCTGTGAGAAAAAGTTTTTTGATCAGATATTTTGTGAAATATGGAGGTTCAAAGTTGAAATGTTTCGGTTTTTGGGGGCAATTGATTTCACTTATGAGTGATTTTAAACTTTTGATAAATTTTCTGTAACTAACAGACACCTTGAGGAATAATATTATATATATTTTACTTCAATCAATTAGTTTTTTCAAAATAAATGTTAAAAAATCTTTAATTTTTCCAAAGTTATTTTGAAAAAAAAACTATTTGTTAGATTGAAATAAAAAATATTTCATTTTATTTCTTAAAGTGTCTTTTAGTTATGGAAAATTTTTCAAAAGTTTAAAATCACTCAATTGCCTCCCAAAACAAAAAAATTCAACTTTGAACCCCAATATTTCACAAAATAATTGAAGAAAAAACATTTTCCTCACAGCAACTTGACTTTCTTTACTCACGTCGCTCTCGTCACTAGTCTCCTCCTGCAAATTGAGCGTGCTAGGGGGCGTGGGCCCTATACCTCCCCCTATTGGCTGTTGTACACTCGCTGTGAAGTCCACTGTAGCTGTAGTGGGCGGGGCATCCTGCTGTTGTACAGTCCCTAACACCGCTCCTTCCAGCTGCTGCATGTGTTGTGCGCGTGCGCGAGCCCGCTTCTGCGCTTGTGCCTGGAGACGAAGCACCTGTGGACTGGAGCCCCATGTGTAGAGTCGGTTTGAGGCGGCTAGACCCAACTAGGAAAGAAAAGAGAAAATAGTAAATAAGTTGATATGATTTATAAAAATATTTATTGTGGGTGATGCCTACATGCAATCTGGAAACTTATGAGTGGGTAATTAGGTGAAAGGGTTAATGATGAGATACATCTATGACTGAATGAGATTTGAACCTAAGGCTGAGGGAAACGAAGCCAGCTAGAGTCTTTTCTTATCACAGACAAACGCTCCAACCAACTGCACCACCACAGCCGCCAAAGTAGATATTATTCATTCATATATTGGAATACAGCGAAGGAAATTCAAATGGAAAATTCACATGAGTGTCAGGCTTCACAAATTTCAGCTATTGTGCCAAGAAGATAGAAAAATAAGTAAGCTACAACTATTAAAAAAAAACTGGTTAAATTAAGTGATTTGGGCTGCAGTTTCCGTTAGCAATCAAGTGAGAAAATCGACTGAGAGAATCAATAGTCTATACTCTCTATCTGTACCGAACCCAAAGCTAAACTTAACCTGTCGACTATCGATTCTATCAGTCGACTATTTCACTGTCACTAATTTCTTATAAACTGTACTTTATGAACCGACACTCTCACCCAGCGGACAGGGGTTTCCCTTGCTATAGGTGGTGCCAAGAAATTTTTATTTTATTGCGAAATTGGTTTACAATTTTTTTTGTATATCAAGAATTCGTTTTTTATTGGCAATAAAGATGTAATATATTGTAGATATCACACTTTAAAAATGCAATGAAGTAACATGGGGAAGAACTATTTATAACCAATTGGAATAGAAACAGAGATAAATTAAGTTGAAAGTAACTGACTCTTTATCATTTTTTCCCTCTTCTATGTTCTCTTCTTAAACCTTTAAATCTCTTGAGTCTCATAGATATTCCTAAACCAATGCCATAGTCGTTTATTATTCCAACTAAGCTACAGATTGGCAGCAACATCTCACAATTAGTGATATATTTCGACTCTTATCGTTCTTCCATCTGACTCTTCTGATAGATTTATTTTTTATAAAAAATGAATTTAAAAAATTTATGAATATTTATTGAAAAATGTTCATAATAACGAGTAATACAAATTAAAATATGTGTAACAATTACTCACATTGTGGAAATAAGCTGTCGATATCATGACAATCTTCTCAGGCAGGCCGTAGACCTGTACAGGTCGACTAGATTTGACATTGTTGCCTGTGCCCAGCTGGCCAAACACACTCGAGCCAAACGCCCACACTCGGCCCGATGACGTCAGAGCCAGAGTATGCGCGTGTCCGCCGCTGCACGAGACACACATCTAGAGGGAAAATGCGGAAAACAAAAGTGAAACAAATAGAGTTTGAAACATAGAGAACAGAATCTAATATAAATTGAAACTAATAGGACAGAATGTGATGTATAATATCTGTATAGATGATGTTCTCTGTCGACGAAACTCTAGCTTAGCATGTGGCAAAAAATAAGAAGGTGCATTATTGATGTGCGAGTTGAGAAGATGATGAGAAAAGAGAAGGAGAAGGATGAGGAGGAGGTGGAAGGGAAGGGAGGAGGATGATGAGAAGGAGGGTGGAGAAGAAGGAGGAGGAGGAGGATCATAAAGAAGAAGATTGATTGATTGATTTTATTGATAAATTTTACCAGGCTTTAAGCCTATTGCAACAAAATAAAACAAAAATCATACTACAATCATTGTGACAAGAAATATAAGAATAAGTATTATAATGAGGAGCAGAGAAAAAAATATATAATCATTAAAAAAAGAAATGAAAAGTTAAACGTTTTTGGTTTTTAGTTGAGTTTAACACTATACTATTAAGTTAAGTCCAACTATATATAAAGCAGTAAGTAAAACATAAAATAGACAAAAACAATTTATATCAGAATGAATAATTCGAAAAATCAAAATAATGAAATGAAATCATCACGTAATTCGATTGATGCAAAACGCTTATGCATAAAACTAACCCCAACGATGCAGGCGACAGATTTTACATGCACATGTCATAACACAAAAATGCATTAAAAAAACAGGCTTATTCAAGTGTCATCATCCAGCAGGTGCACATACAATAGGGATTTAAAAGGAAGACGGAGAAGAAAAAATAAGAAAAAGGTTTAGGAGGTGTTGGGAGAAGGATTGTTAGGGGTGGGGGGGGGGGGGGAGTAGGTGGAGTAGGAAGAGGAGAAGGATAAATAGAGGATGAGGAGGAAGAGATGGAGACGGAGAAAGATAAGGAGGAGGATAAAAAGACGAAGAAGGGGAAGAATACGAATAAGACGGAGAAGATTAATTGAATTTTTTGACTAGTTATGCCAAGAAATTCAGATTCAATTGAATTGGTCAACCTGCTACTAGGGCCGGTTGCGCGAAAGCTAATGAAATTTAATCCCCGTAGAATGACGTCATTCTACAGAGATTAAACTCAATTGAGAAAATTTAGTTGCACAAAATCACAGGCGATAACCGATTAGGCTAACCGGAGTAAGAGATACTTAACCACCCATTCACTGAGAATTAAATTTCACAAACTCCCGTTAAGTTACATTTTATAGGTTATAATTGTTGTGCCAGAACACGGAACTGGAAATTAGGTCATGGGAGTAAAAAACCTTTCAAAATGAATAAAATATATTAAGAATATAATAATATTGAGATAGTTGACTAATGATTCAAATAATTCACAATGAAATGATTCTTGTTCATCTTTTTTCTCAACTTCAGAATCAGCTGTTGATCAAATTTACAGTGTTGCCAGATTTCGTTAACGAAAAATAACTAATGGATCTCTGTGCAACAGAAATAAAGCCGTTACACTTACAACAGTTAGTTAACTGACATTGAACTCCTTATTTAATTGGCTTCAGTGCAACCGGCCGTTAATATATCAACGTCTATATGCTGACCACTGTCAACGAAACTCTAGAGCTGGTGAATGAGGAGAGAAAAGAGAACGAAGAAGAAATAAGAAAAGAAAAAGAAGGAGAAGAAGTTGATGATGATGATGATGAAAGAGGAGAAGAAAGAAGAAGAGGGGGGAAAAAGTAGGAGGCGACGAATATTCTGATTTAATTAAATCAGACTAACTGCTAGTAATATAATAATGACAATATAAAATTTATTATTCACGTTTCTGTAATTTTTCGTACCTCATTTGATAGATTTTGAACTAGCGTCGGATAGTGACTGTCTTCCACACTGCCATGGCCCAACTGTCCATGGACGCCCCAGCCCCATGTGTATAACCTGAAAATAATAAATAAATATATTAATTTTTTCATAGATTAGTACAGCGAATTCAGTCTTTTTTTAATACAGTTCACTAATGACCTTTCAAAATCTACCAAGTTTAAATTCAAATTTTGTAGGATCAACGATAACATTGCAGAACCGTCAACATTGTGGAGACTTTCAAATTCCACGTCATAAACTAGATTAGACCAACTTCATAAATTTATCTAATAGATTTCATGATGTAAAATTAAAAAATTCAATATATATATATGATAAAATAATGCGAAGATTATCATCACTGAATGTTATGTTAGCAAGACTATGGACAGTAAGTAGAGCTTAAAATACTATCTAATATCAAAACTGACACTGTATTTCTATGAGGTCATTAAATACTATTTATTATATTGTTACCGGTTCTATGTCTAAAATAACGCTGGCAACACTTAAATTTATCACTTGCACTTTATTAACACAAATAATCTACAACTCACACTGTTCAGTAATTTCTTACAGAAAAAGAAGCAATTAAAAACAGATAACACGATATTGTTCAACTGAAAATGAGTTTTCAATAAACTGTACAAAAAACAATCACTAAATGTCAAAAGGCCGATCTAATATTAAATAATAACTGTCCAATAAAACTGTCCAATAATATTCAAAAAGAAACGACGAGGAAGAACAATTAACTTACGTAGCACAACAGGTAAAAGAATTATCACTATAGAACTGTCAAGAGAATTATCACAACAGACAACGAAAGTTCATTAGATGGTTTGTAATAGCGCCAACGGGATTGCACTGTCTGTATTAACGGGAACTCTCACTGAGAAAGAATTATCACTATATAGGCAGAATATACAGAACTGTCACAACTTGTTTATCACGACGAATTTCAAAGACAATTGAACTAATTTACAAAAGTCTACCTCTATTTATATAATTTTTCATAATTGAGATATCTCTAGATTTCTCTACAAACTTCTACCGATTTCTAAAATAAACAATGAAAGACCTTCATGCCTTCCACAATATTCGATAAGACTCCATTAATTTCTAATCAAACAACTAGAACATTCTACAAATTACCAAGTAAACACCATAGAAGTTTCAAAAGCAGAGTAATTAATTGCTTAGAAGTAAACATTTACATAGCAGATAACACCGAGAACCACTGTCCTTCTTTCTCACTATTTTCATTCTCATATTCGCTACAATATGAAACTCACTCACTTAAACTGAAGATAATGGAGGGATGCATTTCACTTGTAAAGAGAAGCTTCAGCATCCCTCCATTATCTCCAGTAACTTATACACGGTGAAAATCATCTATTAAATAGAAATAAAGTGTAATTTTTGATATTAGATTGTTCATGAAATATTTCATCATGGAAACATCACAGATACCAGTTCAGGGAAAGGAGAGACGATGTAAACAACGATGCGCTTGCGAGAGTGTATCTTCAAACAACAAGACCGATTCAGTGTAGCCGATTCACATACAACAATAGAAATACAATTAATGTGCAGTATATAAGTGAACGGGTAACTGTGGCACTGAACTAAGTGTGAACTAGTAGAAATATTAATCGATCGGTTTACAGCTGATATGATCACTTTTCCACTCACACTAACGCAGACGTTTGTTTTGGGTTTTCTCTCGTTTCCCTGAACAGAGTATAGTTGATAATCACCATCGCAAAATTTAACACATGCTGTAGAATGGTCATATTCACGTATTCACGTTACCCCAACACCATATGTTTGATTATGCGAAGGTGTATAATCGAGTATTGGATCCACTGTGCGAGCACCATAAGGCAAGATTACACTCGACCTACTTACATATGAATTACAGGGTCGTAAATTTGTATGATTGAGCCTTACACATCTCCTGCTAATACACCAGAATTGTGATTTTCATCAAGTAGTGATGAATGCTTCACTGTGAATGCATCCTTAGAAGCAGAATGTTTATAATTTATATCAAACATAATTCGTAGCCAAGAGCTCAAATACGGAATTTAGCGTCTGATAGACACAATAATTTACAGAAACAATAATACTTCTAAGAAATTTCAGAACTCACTTTCCATCATCGGTTAATGCCATTGAATGATACTGTCCGCACTCAACAGTGACCACCCTTTGATTGGCCAACGTTTCAATTAGCCTCGGTTGTGACGATTGCATCACTTTGCCAACTCCCAATTGGCCGTACTTGGATGAGCCCCACGAGTAGACCTGGAAATAAAAATAAAATAGAACAAAAACCTCATTTGAATAAACCAATCAGACGCCACCGGTTAGGCTCCCATGAACTGAACTAATAATCTCTATCCAATCAAACAAAAATACAAAGAATGTATTTCAATTGAGCAGCGAAATCGTGTGATCAATTCCACTAGCCAAGTAATTATTGGGATGATGCCCACATGAGTGCGGAGACTTGTGCGTGGGTAATGAGGTGAAAGCGTGAATGATGAGAAACATCCATGGCTGAATGAGATTCGAACCCAAGGCTGCAGGAAACGAAGTCAGCCAGAGCCTTATCTCATCACAGACAAGCGCTCCAAACCTCCAACCAACTGCGCTACCAAAGCCGCAGTGATTGTCATTGATATAGGGGAGAAACAATTCATATAGTTCTGGGGAAGTGAAAGCCGTGAGCCGTAGCAGGTTTTTGTTCAGTCAGAAAAAGGTAAGCTATGAACTCATGGGCCCTCTTTGTAAGGGTGACCGATTGGATTGGCCAGCAGAAACAAATTTGTTTTCTACCGTAAAACCACTTCTTGGTGGTTCGGAACCCACCTAAAACTGTATGTCCAACTCAAAAATCATCACACCTCATTAACCACGTAGGGGTTCTGTGAGGGCTTCTTCCTCAGAAAAAAGGTCTAAACGATACAGTATCAAAGTATAAAATAATTCTTTATCACATTATCAAATGTTACAGTACCAAACCATCAAAAGATACAGTACCAAATCATCAAATGATACGGTATCAAAGTATCTAATTATACGGTAACAGATGACATCGTACCAAATGATACAGTGTAAACGATCAAATGATACAGAAACAGAGGATACCACATCAAATGATGCAGTAGAAGATTTTTCTATCAAGATAATTAAATGATAAATTATCAAAGCATTAAATGATATAGGATCAAAGTATCACATGAAACAGTATTAGATTATCAGTTGATATCGTATCAAATGATACAGTAAAAACGTATGAAATAATATCGTATAATGATTACATTATCAAAGTACGACAGATATCGCCCGTTTTTTCTTGAAATTGTCCAAAGGCACATCATATTAGATATTAGATGATACCGGAAAATGATACAGTATCAACTTACCCCATTTTCGGTTAGTGCAAGCGTATGAAATCGTCCACAGGCGACGCCTATCACAGACAGAGACAGTTGAGGAAAGAGACCGATCACACTTGGGTTAGCAGTCTTGTTCAGGTTAGGTCCACTACCTAAAACAAATCATTAATGCAAGCTCACACAAATTATAACACATTGAGTTCACTCAAATTTAATTTAGAATGAAATTAAGATTTCGATTTTTTTTAATAAAATTTTATATTTAATTCTCACTGGAATAATAAGTACGGTAGTGTAAACGGCCCAGAGACAGGAATTTATGATTGCTTTTTTATTATTAGTTACATTGAGCCACAAATTTGAGAAGAGTTCAGATAGCATGGATCACGTCATTAGGATCTAATTAAGTCAATTCGAAACATTCAAACACTTCTCTATACTGTAGAGAAACATGTCTATTAGAGCTTTGGTCAACATAGATAAAAATTGCTCATAGCTACTACATGATTTAAAAATTTTCAGGAACACAATTGAAAAACCTGAGCCCTGAATAGCATGGCTCTTTTTCAAGAAGAGTAAGCCTGTGTATTGGGTACAGGAATGAATTGGATGTTTTGCCCCTCTTGTTCTACAATAATGTCTTCCTTACAGTGGTATTAGTAGAAGGTGATATTAGTAAAGACAGTTGACATGTAAAATATCACTATTTTTTAATACAAAACTAACAACCTCAATAAAGTAGATAACCGGAAGTGTAAGAAGTTTATTTGAAATTACTGACGCACATTCTTTAGTGGTGACACTGATTATGAAATAGTTGACATCTACTGGCCAAAATATGCCGGTTTATAAACAATAGTACCTGTAGCGCATTGTGTATATACTGATAAGACCTTCTTTGAATCTAGTAATTTTGTGTTGCTTTTATAGTAAAAAAGTGATGAGTTTGAAACGATTTCATTTATAATAGTAAATTTTCAAATATACCTCATTATTATGATTTCAAGTTAGCATTTGTGTGCGGAAATAAAATCGAACAAGTGTGAAAGCGCCTTACTCTGCTTATTAAACTTTTTATGATAAAATTTACAGTAAAATCGTGTGCATAAAATAAGTGTGAAAGCTTATCAAGTATTAATGGAAATGATCCCAGGATAGTACAATTATTTATCTATTTATTTATACATACATTACACAAAACGCAATCAAGTAAATATACACCAAGCACAGCCCAGTACTGATTTCCTTAAACAATTTTTAATGAAAAATCCAAATTTTATTAACAATTCTTGAATTTCCGTCTACATTGACACTCTTGAATTCTCTTGTAACTATGAGAAGTGAATAGATTATTTAAATAGTTTTTCGAATTATGTGAGAGGTAGCAGCTTACCTAAGCACCCGTTAGCAGTCTGACCCCACATGATAAGCTGTTTATTGCGTACTAAACCAGCATGCGTGAAGCCGGCATTAAGAATAGGTGGTTTCACAAAAGGAGTTTCCTGTTGAAAAACGCATAAAAGAAACTTAAAAATAACAATGAATATTAACCACATGATAGAATTCATGCTGAGTTTCAAAAAACATGTTACAAGATTATTGGTTGTGACAGGTACAGAGCAAATATAGAGCTATCATAATCAATCTGTAAAACACATAATCATCTTTGTATTTCAACTATATATTGTATAGCACTAAAAAAAATAATAATATTAACAGACTCATATACCCCAACACATAGTTTTTTATAGTGGGGTTTCTAAAGATGAATTACTGATATAAAATATTCTGTATTTATGAAGTTTAACTAAAAGGATTTTTGTAATTATTATGTTATTGATTGAATAAATTTTAATTTGATTTGATTTTTGATTTGTATTGGTTATGCAATTCTTTATCTTTCTTTGTAGTGGCGAAGGTGATATTTTGGAAGATATTCATAATGAAAAGTAAGAATTGAAGTTGTCAGTACCACATTTATTGAATTTTTAATAAATGAAGTTGTGACAACTTCAAGTACTGCGATTCTTTGTATTTGACTCAAGCACTAGAAAGAATTCACTTTAAGTTTTCGTTAAAATGAAAAGAATTCTGTCTAGAAACACTCGGAATGCGATATTAGAAAGGTCATTTTTCGACATTTCCTCGCAGAAAATTTCCCCCCTTTTTGTTCAGGGGAGTTATATATTGCGTCAAAAGTTTTGTAGGCCACCTCCTTTAGAGCCTTATTACACAGAGTCACTTAAGTCGCTGTCGCGCGTGACTTTTATGGCTAAATTACACCAGCTGAGCGTTTGATCGAGCTAAACAATGTCGACGTATACGAAGTCATGCACGTGTTTAGATTCTTCGACTCAAAAACATCTGATTTTTTAATCAAATTTAATCAATTGGTGTAATTTAGCCTTAGTCGCGCGTGACGGAGACTGAAGAGGCTCTGTATAATAAGGCTCTAAGACTTTGAAGTATAGGTTTATTACACTACTACTATTGTAAAGGCAGGTCATAGAGTTGGTTTTCACAATAAAGGATGGTACTGTAGTTTTCATATAACTTGGCAGCAGTTGGGTTCAGATTTAGCAAGTCCTCCCATCTTTTACATGCTGCCAAGTTATATGAATACTACAGTACTGCATTTGAATTTGCTTAATTTCTCCTTTTTAATACATGATATGTGAGGCGCGCCACGAGAATGGCATTGGTCTCCATAACATATACATGTTAACCGATGCCATTCTCGTGGTGCGCCACCTATAATATACTTATTACAGAATAAAAATTTATAGAAATTATTGGTCAAGTTCGCAGAAAGCAAGTCATAGAGTAATCTAGATTTCAAGACATATTTAGTACAAAATAAAAATATATTTTAGTAACAAAATTATAAGTAATGAAGTAACACAATTTTCAGAATGAATTTTAGTGGCAGGCTTATAGGGTTAGTTTGGGGGAAGGGGCTGTAACAAAGTCATGAGGTGCGTAGTATATTATCGTTGTATTATTGTATTTATTATACTACTGAAAAGGTAGAACATAGAGATTGCCTATCACAATCAAGAATGGACAGTATTTGAATGTGCTTCATTCCTCCTTTTTGAAACACATTTACATGCTCGTTTTACAATAGTAAAAATTATAGAAATTATTTTGCTGACGGACCCTATTGAGATGTTTCCGGCTACGACTATCATAAAATATTTGTTAAGAAAATGCTTTTAAATACTTGTGTACTAACCAAAACAGGTAGGGGACGAGGCACAGTCGGTGAAATGGGAAATAATAGCAGTTTAGCGTCAGCATGAACATCGCAAACAGAGAGCAGAGGAGAGAGCAGCTCGAGCGAGAGTGCGCGTGCGTGCGCCAGATACACACAAGTTAGCAGGTACAGTGTCAGCCAGTCGCTGAACGGAAATAAACTATCTGGAGACTGAAAAAAAATTAAAAGATTTGAATTAAAAACACAAACACAAATTAAAAACACATTCACAACTTATTTATTTAAAATACACCTACACAAAGAATATTATAAAAACAGAATTGAAAATAATTGAACTAAATACACGATAAAATAAAATTTGAAAATAAAAATAATTCCAACTGAAGATCAAATAAAGCATTACTATAATAGTATAAAAACTATTCATTTTGAAGAAAATACGACATTAAAGCCATTGTTTCTTTACAAAATAAAATAATTAATTTTGAATCAAAAAGCCTTTGAAAATCTCGCCTGAACTACATCATTATTAGTCATTCCATTGAGTTTACTTGTAGCTCAAGAGTAAATACGGTAAATTAAAATATAGATAGTAAGAGAATAATAAAATACAAGTAATATTATAAAAAGGACTTAGCAGTAATTTATTGTTTTTTGAGAGAATATATCAAAATTGATAAAATAATTGAATTGAACACACCTTAAAATATAAATTGAAAAGAATCTAAGTAATCGCAGCTTAAGAGTAAAGATGGCAAATGAAACTATAGGTAGTATAGAAGCAATCCAATACAAGGGGTATTATAAAAACGACATTGAAGAAATTGTTATTTGAGAAAATATAGAAAATATAGCAAAATTAAAAATAATTTAATTGAACACACAATAAAATACAATTTGAAAACACTGTACAAACAATTAATTATAGCTCAACAGTAAATAAATCATTACTGTAGATAGTAAAAAAGATGTTTGCACTTCCTTATGTAGTCCAGTGAAATATTCGACTGAATCGACAGTCGATATCCGTACCAAATCCAAAGCTAAACCTAATCTATCGACTATCAATTCTCTCAGTCGATTATTTCACAGGACTACATACGGAAGTGCAGACAAAACGATTAATTTTGAAGGAGATACAATATTAGAAATTTTTGTTTTCATACAAAATATGCTCACTATGAAATAATTAGTTTGAAAGTCTCACCTGAACTATATCATTAGTAGTCATTCCATTGAGTTTACTTTCAGAAGTTGATGACATCTCTTTCACATACTTATGGATTACTGGTCTAAGAGCCGGACGTGATGGGTCGTAACCAAATGCTAACCTCTGTAAAATGGAAAAAAATGAAATGAATTTATCGATACAATACAATAGCCTACTTTTTTGAGATAACGTCTTGGTAAGACTCTAAGTATGGAGTGTAAGACAGTAAAGTATAAGTATGAAGTATGAAGGATTATAAGACAAGTCAAGTTCAATATTACCAATAGTTACCATGCATACATTCAAATTGTTATGAAAGGAATATTGAAAAAGACAAAACAAATAAACCCAAACAATTCAATTTAAAACTAAATGAATCTTTTAAAAAAACCTTCAATTTTTAGCCAGAAAAATCGTGCATTGTGATATTTTATCAATACTACTAAAATATAATGATCATCTATGTCATTGGACTATTTATTCAAATATTAATATATATAAATATTAAAAAAAGGAATGGAAATATTGAAAAATGAGCAAAATTATACATGATATATTATTGATGTGAATATCCATTCTCGTGATCTGCAGTATAACTATCCATATGCAGGTTAGTTCTGCATAAAAAGTTTCTACATAAGAATACATGAATACTGTATAATATACTTTTTACACGATAAGTGGGTTTAAAAAATAAAAAGAAATGGTGAAAAATTGTGAGGATGTGTAAAAAACGATAATTTAAAATAGTAGAAGAAAAGCCCTGGTAGAAACTAATATTCCTGCAATGGGAAGTTAAAAGTGGAAAATGATAAAATTAAAATTCTAGAAAAGAGGATGAGTTTGAAGGATGTAGTATGGGTACACTGTGATAAAATGTTAGTATTCATACTCTTTTCAGTACTAGATGTCTAACAAATAATAGGTAAACTAGATATAATAATTATAGGCAATGGAATTATTATTCACTTACCTCAAGTATAGTTTCAGTCAATAGAGGTAATTTGTGTTTGACAAAATCAATATGAGTACGAGCCACGTCAGCGTTGACTAAATAAGATTCACAAAGCAGACTCTCACTTAGGCATTCCCAGAAGCCATCTGCCACTGTAATAATAAAAACAAACAAATTATTCATTACGATGTTAATTGATTTATTCTTCAGAATTTAACTACAGTTTATGAGGTTTATGAGAGACCCAATGCGTGTAGAGTACCTGAAGGTTCAGGTAACTCTCAATCTAGGCTAATAAACTTGAGCAAATGGTAAATTCACAAGTGACCGTTGTTTACTATAAACCAGCTATCCTGTTATTATTAAGATTACAGGTGTTATAGCTGTTAAGATTAAAACTTGCTCTCTACAGTTGATCTATGAGTAACTATATAAATAATATTGAATTTGTATTAGTACAAGAAGAGTTCAAATTGGTTCTTTATTACCGGGAAAAAGGCAAAAATCAGAATTCAGTATATACTAAAAATTAATTTAATTTAAAATAGTAGGAGTGGAACAGTTGAAGAAGTAAAGTAAAACTCCTTGTCCGGAACAATAATTATTAGTACAACGCGTATCAGATAAATACTGTTGATTAGTTACTAGCTGATACAATACAATTTATTAATTAGAGAGAAACCACTCGGGATTGGTGATATTCACGTTTCTTCAATCCGTCATACGCCATTCCAAAGAATGTGTTTGATTTTGTGATGGTGACTATCATGAAATATTATATTCTTCACAGTCCAAGCACCCAAGGCATTCAAGGGAATTTTTGGAGCATTTCAAAAGGTAGGAAACTAATACTTGTCTGACTCCAAATTACAAACAATAATTATCAAAGTTCTTTCAGTTTCTCTTGACTCGAGGGACTCTTGAAATGCCTATATGAATACATTACATTTCAAGAGTCCCTCGAATTAAGAGACACTGAAGGAACGTTTGTAAATAGGGGCATAACTGTCCAAGCGTATTCAACTTACTGGCACTTCATAAAAAAGTATTTTACAACAATGTGCATATTACAATAAAAGGTCCGTATTTAGTTTTAACCTAACTCAATCAAAACTTGAAGATCATTAATTTAGCAGATGGACTTTGAAAGTGTTCCTTGAGATACGAAGGATCAAGGTCGGTTCATAAATACGGGACTTGAAAAGCCCTTCCTCTACATGATTTTTAAGTCACCCTTGAGTTAAGGAAGCTTCAAGGTAAGTTCATGTTGTTTACCGTAGCAAAGAGATAGATTTTTCGGCTTAAAAGTTTCTATCAAAAATTGATATTATTCAAGGTTTTCAGTGGAGTGAACTTTCAATTTGGTTGCCTTCAAGTGAAAAAAAAATCATTTTATTATTTTTCGAATGGAGTATTTTGGCAAATCTAAATTTTCAGCGTTAAAATTAACCTCAATGTTTTAGACAAAAATTATAATATATTCAAAATTTGTGAAGAGAGCAGTTTTGGACCTGAGTATGTTGCGCCTTCACATTCATTGTAATCATGTCACAATAAATAAATAGTTGAATGTTGTAAAAGTAAAACTCCTACAACTGGAACAAAACTTACTTACTATTACAACGCGTATCAGATAAATACTGTTGTTCAGTATAAGTATCACTACTAGTATATAAATAAGTTTGTCATTGTAATCTTATTCTTCTCCATCATCTTCTGCCCTATTGTGGCTTGAGGTGAACTGAGTTTTGTTGATCTCGAGTACAAAAAAGGCTATATTATTATGTGTTGCTTTCCAAACGTCTCTGTCGAATGATGGCTTGGACGCAGGAGGCAGCTCGGAAGTGTGCTGGATAGTATAAGCACTCACCTGTGCAGCCAGACCCTGTGTAAAGGTGGGAGTAGGCTGTTGAGCATAGAGCTTCAGACATTATTTCGGTGGGCTTCGCATACTGATAGAAAAACTGCAAGCTCCATGAGGAAAGCATTCACAAACTACCTCAATCCTCGTTTGTGTAGAACTCTCGTTGGACTACAACACAAGGTTGAGGTCTGAAGAGTCACCTACAATCGCAATCGGCTATGGCACTGTATACATACATATAAATAAGCACTGTTACTTGCCACGCCCCAAATATCGAAAACTTAGTAACGAAAAGGCGAAAACTATCAGTGATTTCTTAAATTTCGTTAAAGTGAGAAATGATAGATACCAGGAGCTATGTGCTGTACTCACGTTCAAGATCAATTCTGTGCGCCTGGTCGTTGAAATGCGTGAGCAGCCTGGCTAGGATGTCGGCTACCAGGGTATTCAGGCCGCGATTGTTGGACAGGTGTGTCAGTATACGACACAGGCCGCTCTGCGCTATTATATTCACTGCCAGTGCTTCGTCGTACTGCGAGTTTTCACTCAGGAATTCCCTAAAAGCAAGTATTTCATCATCAAATTAAAAGTCATCAGATTCTTGATATTACAGGAAGCATTAGATAAAAGCATAGAATATTGTGTTTAGTAATAATACAATGTTCATTAATATAATAAGTTGATAAATAAACTGTTATTGAATACCATAGTAGTATTTAAGTGGCAAAGTGATTGGATGTTACAATGGATATTAGCAATTACAATAAACCAATACAACGGAGTATCCAAGGACCCGACGAATTGAACAATTATTATTATTTATTATCTATTATCTATAATTTATAATTTACAATCTATTTATTATTTATTATTATTATTATTATTATTAGTCGTCAATTTCCCGATCAAATTGGAAAAACGCTAAGTACATGTTTATGAGGAAGGCTGAACTAATTTATTACATTTGATATTTTTTCGGTTTTCTCAATATTTTTTCATTCTAAGAGACAGTGCATCTCTTCTTTCCTGTGAAAATTCCACCTTTCTCCTCTTTATTGGTACCGGGGCTATTTCCCATTATTAACAATTATTATTATTATTATTATTATAAATTGTGTTGATAGGCATATGCATCATTTAACCAAGGAGCCTACTAACGTCTCTACTAACCTTACCATCATATGCTTCCCAATTTACACAAATATAAACATTGGCAGTTCTTTAAAAAGAGTTTTGTTCTTCTTCTTGTTCAACAGATCTCATAATATATCATGCATTTAAAAAAAAGATTTCAACACTATCAAAAATGAAAATGCCAACGCTTCCACTGTAAAAATGGAGTGAAGAATTGGGCTAAGCAGCAACCTCTGTAATATTCTTCAATTTTTCCTTTATTCGAAATGAACCAGTTAACCAATGCTTCAATTTCAACTAGCTAAAACTAACCTAAAGCCTACAGTAATTCAATTTTTCTCTCAACACGCTACACTTACCCAAGTAAAAAGTGAAAGTATGGTTTTTATTGGTGGAAAGACCCTTACGGGTAGTTCCACCTCGTCGCTTGAACCATCTTATTAGAAACATGGTGGAGCTAGAACTTTAGGTGGTTCCCGAACCACCAGAAAGTGATTTTACAGCAGAGAACGGAGTCTTTTTTCCTGGACGATCCAATCGGCCACCCTTAAAGAGGGCCCAGGAGAGCGTTTCTTATCTAATCTGATTAAACAGATACCTGCTACGGCTTACGGCTATCACTTCCCACAGCCTATAGTGGCGATCTGTTTTACATAATAATTATTTTTGTATACGACCCCCAAATTTCAAAATCAATAGCAATCTTACTTGGACTATGAGGAAGCTAAATAGCTTCAAGTTTCAAGAGTCTAGTGTCTTCCTTTCAAGAGCTAGAAACGGAAAGAGCTGCACGCACGGACGGACGCACAACGGCACACTTCTACTAGGCCGTGTCGGGTCTTTAACAATTATTGCATAAATCTAGAGCTTAGATCAATGTAAATTCTAGCTAGATGTGCTGGAAGAGCAACTACATCTTTTTAAATAGAAGGAAAAAGTTTATTACGAAAGAAGCTTGAACTCACTTGAAACTGTTGGTGAGGTTGTTCCTTTCGGGTGTTTTGGATCGCAGAATCTGTTCGGTATAGGAGAGCAGACATAGATTGGAGAGGTGCAGTTGTTCAGAGGGAGACAGCTCAACAGCCTTCAACAGAGCCAGAATGTGCTGCAGCATGTGCACCGTGTAGCCCGCCGCTGCTAAACGCAGTACACTTTTCAATGGTCGACACTATAAGAAGAAAGAATGACAAAATAATAAATAAAAACCAGTGAAGTCAAATATCTTCAAATAATAATTGATGTGTAACGGCAATGAAATCTCATATGATAGATTGAATAATTGCATTTATTAAGGGCGGAATTAGGACTATTGGTCCTCTCTACCATAAATCCTGAATAATATGAGAAAAGGAACTAAATTTTTAATACCTGTACAATTTAAAATGTCGGGAACATAAAACAGAATGTATACAATTTTCAAATACATAACTGCCACTTATCCTAACCTCAACAAAACACCCCCTCCCCTGGTGATTAGCGGATAAAGCTTCTTTTCAAAAGCGAAATGCATTCCCACAGTATTAATAAGTAGAAATAACAATAAGCTACAGTGTCAATTTTAATGTTTTAAGGATAAAACCTCCATCAATTTCACCGAACCGTCTAAGGTCGTGAACCTTTCGACCCACAAAAGATTCTATTTTACAAATAATAGCCATCTTTCACAGACGACGTTACACACATTGTAAAAAATTCAATGTATTTTATAACGTGACTGGGAACTAGCAGTTTTACATTGCTTCCTTTGAAAATGACCCAATTCAAAATCGATCTGAATTTTGGTGAAATGTATTTTTCACATAATTTCATTAAGGTTGAATGAGAGGAGAAGAGCAGTAATATTTTTGAAGTCGTTTTAATGAAACAGAAGAATAAAACGAACTAGAAGAAGGAAAATAAAATGATGGCGAAAAATAGCAAACTTATGTAGAACGTTCATGAGAAGAAGTGGGGATGGGTAGATGGGAAACAGGCAAAGGAGAATGGATAATGCAGTCATAACAGAGTAGATAGTTTCTAGTAAACAACGGTCACTTGTGAATTTACCATTTGCTCAAGTTTATTAGCCTAGATTGAGAGTTACCTGAACCTTTAGGTACTCTACATGCATTGGGTCTCTCATAAACCACATAAACTGTAGTTCAATTCTGAAGAATAAATCAATTAACACAGCAATGAATAATAAGACTTGCAGTTATCACAGCCGCATTTTTTGAAAACCGTGAGATACTAGTTTCGGTTGTTACACCATTATCAATCTCAAACAAAACCGACTACTAGACTACAGACTAAACAACTTCAAGTCTTATTGCCACTACAAAGAAAATTAACACCGTCTTAATTCGTAGGTATCTAATAAAGGCAACTAGTTATTGAATTCAGCTCATTTATAATATACACATTAAAAATAACCCATACCACAAACAACAGTGGAAATAGAAAATACAATTTTACAATATGGCCCTACTGAATTATGTGGAACAATATACATAATACCGTATAGTATTAACAGATTAACATAATGCTTGTTATCTGGTAACCAGCACTCAACAATAAGAGTTATGAATATAAATAAAAAGCTATTTTAGCTAGTACAATATCAATCTATGTTCAGAGTTTGTTTATAAGAAATCATTTTCGTAACAAAATATGTAGAAAATATTATTTCAAAGATAGAAAAGATACATGGATAATTTTGAGTGAGCTTACTTTTGAGAGAGTGTACAACGAAATCCCGGACTCCAGCCTTCCAGCATCCAGCTGTTGATCAGCGGCTAACTCCAGCAGCTTCTGGAGATCAAGTCCAAAAATCCTTGCCAGTCGTTCTCCTTCTTCCATTCGACCCACGTCTTTAACGCAAGCCAGCACTTCTTCATGTACCGCCCTAAACCCACGAACATTTTTTGATAAATAACTTCAATTTTTCAAGACATTCTCCATAAAAGAGTACAAAATTATACGGATGAACCTTGTCTTATTAGTCTTATTAGCCCGGTTTCTCAGTAAATCAATTTAAATTTTCACATTTCTCATTACATAGTTTCACATAACAGAATAAAATGTATTTTTGAATAATATAGCTAGAACATGAGTAGAATAACATAAAAAAATAAATTGAGAAAACCCCCTTACATAGGCTAAATGAAGCCTGTGTGTAAGAGCGAATCTGGTTGATAATGAAAAGATAAATAACTAATGTTAAGTGTAGCATGAAAAATATGATATATGAAACAAAATGAAGCTGGCGCTTAAAAAAAAACATGAATGCATTATTTGTCTGGATTATGAACATGGCTCAATGGAATAAAAAATAAAGCCATAGGTCTTCAAACATATCCCCCGACGCCCCGACGCAAACTTAGCACTTTTGGGTAAAAACATTTGGTCTTCAATATTAACGATAGATGGAGTATTTTATTTATCTTCCATATCATTTAGTAGCTACTGATTTAATAGTGACCCTGAGGTTTGTTTCACACATACCCAGCAGACGGGTATCCGACACTGTTTATCCAGTTGTAGGGACATTGTATCATATGCAGTGCTTCACACTTATGAGATTTCTTATATCACATGATACAATAAAATTATTACAGGTACACGATATCATTCTTCATGAACGGCCTTGAAAGCCGGAAGAAACAAGCCTTACGGCCGCTATTGGATCAATAGCTAGAGAATGATTTACAGAACAATTAAGAAACCGGGGATCAGTGGTAATTGTGGAATAGCAGATAAATAAATATGACATAAACCGAAAACTTGCTCTAGTAAATACTGCAGAATGTTTTATTTGTAATGCATACGGAGGCAACAGGTAAGCACCCTGATATGACTTATTTGCAAATGAAAATTATTGACAAACAAGACACAGCTAAAAATAGTAAGTACTAGAGAAATAAAATTAAATACCAATTGGTGAAATGTAATAATGGATGAAAAGAAAGAAAAATGAGTAGATAAAGAAGAATGGGAAGAGAAGGAAGAAAGAGAAGAGAGGGGAAAATGAGAAGATAAGGAAAAATTAGAAGAGAAGGAAGAATGAGAAGAGAAAACAAAAATAATTGATGGAAATATGATAAAAAGAAGACAATTGAAACAATGCAGAAATAATTTTTTCAACGAAACAGTCTTCTATTAATGGCTCAATGAAACATTATGATGATGACGACTATGATGATGATGATGATGACGACTATGATGATGATGATGATGATGATGATGATGATGATGATGACAATGTTAATGATGATGATGATGATGATGATGACAATGTTAATGATAAATATAGAGAAGGTAAATGAATGATTAATAGAATATGAAGAGAGGAGAAAGAACATGTTACATATGTAGAGGTTGTACATTTTTGTTTGGAGACAGAAATATATTCAATTTCCGCTTAAACACACATGTACCCTATCTATGAAAAAATCCACTGATGCACCCAGACTCTTTAGCAACCTAGGCATACGGTTCAAGATGACATATGGTTTGTTCAAAATGTCAGTAAAATAACTCTGAACAAAGAACAAGGGATGCCATCTTCGCATTAAAGTGAGTGCCTGATGGTTCAGAACCCACCTAAAATAGTAGGTCCACCATATTTCCCATTAACATTGCTCTAAAGGCAAGGTGGAACTACCCGTAAGGGTCACCCCACCATTAAAAGCCATATGCTTATTATTAATAAAGTGGGTACAGAGATACGAAATCGAATTCTATATGTATATAAAATAAGCTCTACAGTCACTTCACTGTATACTTTTGGAATTCTTAACTGGTTCAACATTTGTAAAATCCATCGGAGATGATGTTTGTGACTAAGCAGATATGTAGGTATGTTATGCAAGTACTATTTGTAGACAGTTAGAAGAAAGTTGTAGACAGTTGTAGAAAGAGTCAATACGGTTTCGAAATTCTTAAATTATTACTTACCTCAGTTTGACAATGTATACAGCCATATTAGTGACCACAGCACACAAATCCTTACAGTTGACTTCCATATGACTGCAACTTGATTTTCCCTTCTTATTCCTATGGGATTTACGACCTTCGACTGCTTTATCATTGGCCTGAAATGGTGCAATCAAATAAACGGTTAGGAGAGGCTTATTCGAAGAATGTCACAACTCAAAAAAGTTAGTTCTGAAAAATTCATGGACATGTTGACACATTAAACGGGAAACTCAGATTGAAGTAGAGGCAAAACTCAATTTAGTAAATTACCTAGTCAGCATTTTATTAAACACTGTGTCTTTAAATATAAAAAAAGGTTTATTTTGTTGACGTTTAGATAACACAATCAAAATTCATGGAAGGGAACATTTGTCCAGAGAAGTTTCAGTTAATTTTAAAAGAAGAAAAACAAAAAGGTAAGACGAAGAAAAGAAAGAGAAAAATAAAAAGAAGAACAACAGTAACGGCTTGATGTAGGAGCAGATTTCGATAAGTATAGATGTGAGAAGATGGAGAATTGTTGATGAGGACCAGGACGTCAATTTCAGGGTATAGTTCAATGTTTAATGACCGCAAAGGACTATTAATACTGCAAAAAATGACTGTTAGAACCATCTTGCATGTAAACAGCAGAATAAGTATCCAACCTCTATTCAAACTATCAAGGAATATTAACCTTTAGTGAAATATACAAACTAGAAATGCTAACCACCACTTAGAATAATAAATCAAACGGATGAAAATAAAGCGATTAGAATACTTGTATTTGTAATATTACTCTTCAAATGACCTTGTACGAAATCAATCTTGCATGGGTGACCGACAGCTATGACTTTCCGTTATCTGTTTTATAGTGAAGTACCCAGGGGTTCAGAGCCCACCTAAAATTGTAGGTCCTTCATTTTCCCAGAACATGAGTCAAACGGCAAGGTGGAACTACCTGTTATGGCCTCTGAACCACTAGAAGCTCAACATTCTTTCATTATAGTAGTGACTATTAATAAAATCATACAATTTTTTAAAAAGTTGTACAAAAAGTGGTTTTAACGTTTTAAAAAGTTTTGTAAAAAAGTGATTTTAATGTAGGAAAGTGATAAATAAATGTTGTATATCTATCTATGACTCACCGAGGAAGGTATAGCTGGAATCCTATGTAGATTCACAATGTATTCATCGCTATTCATTTCAAATTCTTGTAGCAAGGATTCCAATGGAACATCCTGTAATTAAAATAGATGACTAAACCAAACTCAAAAAATTCTTTATTCCTCATTTCGTTTACAATGACAAAATAAATAATAAAACAATTCTGTCAGCTCAACATCAACTTTATACAATATACATTATTATTATTTATTTTTTAATGAAACAGTTAATTATTCGACAGTTGAATAAACATTTCAACAGTAAGCTAAATATAGAGATACTCAGACAAACATATGACACTCAGATTAATTGAATAATAAAATATATTGATACTGAAAAACAATTGATCCACCATAAAAGTAAAACAAGTGAGATAAAAGGGAATGTGAACTAACAGGCCTTAGTTCAGGAATTGATCTACACATGGACCTATAAAGGTCTGTGAGTGAAGATGAATTCAAATAAATAATCAATATCAATAATAAGCAATACAATTTCAAACAAATGATAACAAAACCATCAAATTATTAAATAAAAGAAAAATACACGAAACAAAGAAAGTATCTAGGGTTGAAATTGAATGATCTGCTTCCTGGATACATCAAGAATACTAAAAAATTTCAAAGCAAAAGTTAATTAGTGGATAATAAACACAGGAAGGTTAAATAAATATAGAAAGTATCAATTTAAATAATAATAATATGATCTAACCAAATATTATTATTATTGTATCTAAATTGATCGTATCGCAGTTTTATTCGACTCAAATCGTTAAATAATTGAAAAAAAAAAAATATTTATGTTGTAGGTAATTATAAGGATTCATCATATTGTTAATCAGTGGTTGAGTTCATTGCAGCCTTATCGTTTACCAGTAAATGGCAAAGGACCGGAAACAAAGGCTGTTTGGTGTACTTGAATTTCATACACTTGATTACATATGATTTCAAATTCTTGTAGCAAGGATTCCAATGGGACATCCTGTAATTAAAAAAGATGATTGGTACATTCAAATTTATAGACGTTTATGAATGTGAATAGACCAATCAGACGCCTTAGTTTACGGCAATTCACCATTTACTGGTAGACAGTGAGACTCCCATTAACTCAAACTATATTATTAGCCAGAAATTACTGATAAATAAATAAAACTCACACTATTGAACAGATGTTTTTCGGAATTGGCATGACATTCAGAGAGCCGTGTCGAAATGATGGTCAACTTCTTGCCATCAGCTGATTTCACATAGAACAGATGATCGCAGAGCAACAGGGATCCACACGGCACACACAGCTTATGCACACTCACTGGGTTCATGTCAACGCTTGTACAATAAACCTGGTAAAAAATATCAATTTTATTTGAAATTACATACTCTAAAAGTGATAGTTACAGTTTTTCAATTAATAGCTGCACTAATTCTGCTATACTCATTCTGTATAATAAACAGCTACTTGCTGTTATAAGCTGACGAAACTTTAACGCTGGAGAATAAGGGATTGGCTGGATTGCAGAAACGCTATCTAAATATCTGTGTCCAGACTCTGAATAAACACAGAGTTGGCTTGCAAGAACGGTATTTAAGAGCAACCATTGTCTAGGCAATGTCCATCTCCACCAAAAAAGCTACCATATTTTTATAGGAGGTAGTTTATATCCTATTTAACCTCACTTATGGTTTTGTTTCATATCACTTCAGTGTATAAGTCGAAAAATTGACAATTATTTTGAAAAATAAGTCTTATCTTAATGAAGCAGGTTATGGAATTATAAGTAATGTACTGGCAAAACAGCACTTGAAAACTTATGAGGGGCAGAATAATGAGGATTACATTATTATAAATTTATTTCAGGATTCAATTTTTATTAATTTGTCAAATACTATACCTATTGAAAGTAGCAATTTCTTACCCCTTGGTACATCATGCCAACATTATTTTTGTTGATGAATTATAGAAGTATAATTATAGTTACATAGATTAGATGAACTTTCATAAAAATGCCAATAATTATTATTCAAATATAGTATAACGTTTTAGGGTCCAATAATCAATGTATCTATGGTAACTGAATTTAACTTGAATATTATTAGCATGTTGGAGCTATCGTTCCCAATATGGTTTTGCAATTTTTTATTTGGAAAAAATTGTTTTCATTAGAAGTTGCAACAAACTTTTGCTAATTATTGTGCTAATCCATCACCATGATCTATATTGGTAAACTATTGAAAGATATCTTGCATCGCAGAACTAACCTCAAACTCAAGTTTTGTTGATTATTGGTAATTTTCATACCTTAAACCATAGACTAAATAATTCCTTATTCTTGATTTCCTTATTCTATGCTTAAACATAACCTATACATACCGCTTCATTCCCAAGCTAGAACCTAAATTCTAAACAGAAAATATGAACTATGTATAACATTTTTAAACAAATAATAAAAAAATACTATTGTATCCAATTCTAATCAATTTAATAATGATTTATCAAAACAATCTTTTCTGCATGACGTATAAATTTGACAGGCAAGAGCCAGGCTGAAATAGGGTGTCACATTATAATTTTAATGCAAAATCCAAAGCTCCTTCAAGTTGGCACAAATTATTCTATGTAAAAGCAGCTATCATAAATATTTGGAACTGAGATCCAGACTCATAATATTTTGTTGAAAAGTTACGCCAATTGATGTGGAAAAGTTACAAGCCAATCAGAGAACAGCCACTCCAATGTTGCCAAACGTCACCCAAAATATTAAATTTAGACAATGTCAGTGGAGGAAGCCGCTAGGGATCGTTTAAGCAAGACGAAAACAGTTGAATCTCAGCCAGTGTCTGGACTGACAATATCTAGGCACTGGTTGCAGGCTGTTTCGTTTCTGCAATCCACCAATTGAATGAGGAGAGGATGGAGAATTAAGAGAAAAATTAAGGAGTAGTGGAAAGAAATGGAGAAGAAGGGAAAGGGAGTAAAGAAGAGAAGGAGGAGAAGAAAAAGAAGAAGTAGAGGAAGATGAATAAGGAGGAAGAGAAGAATAAGATGATGGAGAAAGAGGAGAAGGAGTAGAAAGAAAAGAAAAATAAGATGGAGAAGAATAGGGATAAGAAAAAGAGACTATTGAAATAAATTTTCAAATATAGGTTACTACACATTCTAGAAATCTGGATTCAATTGAATCGGGCAACCTGTTGGTATATAATAAACTATTACTATCGCTTATGGTTTATCAACTTTTGTTTGGTCGGACCTTTATGCTTAAGAAAGAAACTTCCAAAAAATGAAATATATTATAGAAAAACTGATTTACCCCCAGCAGCAGAAACACACCGCTTTAATGGTGGTTCATTATTCGTACTACTTTTATGCCAAGGTACTAACATAACATGCTAATTTAATATCATCTAATCATTCAGTATTAGTGTTTTATTATTTGGGCAATGATAACTAGATTACAATGCAGCAAACATGAATTAGTTGTGTGATGGGTGAATATTTAGAGGTTTTAATAGTGGATTTAATTTTATTAGCTTGAACGAATTTTGCATTTTTTTTAAAAATCAGGTTACCATACAAAATTATGAACATTGGACTCAGTGGCGTGATCGACAGACAATTCTTAAAACGCAGCAATTATTACAAAATTACTCGTGTGAAAATGTATCAGAAATTGAATTATTGCGTTGAATTATTGAAGTTATGCACAGTACAGCGTTCTTATTCCTCGTGGGGAATAAAAACTGCAATTTCTCCGCATTTTTATGCTGAGAAACTATCTCTCTCTCCGTCCATTTTGGAACCTCTCACTCTTTCCTCCCGTGGGAACGGGAGAGTTTTACACGTGGTACTGGCCGGGAAAACGTCCTCGGGCGATTTTTCCAGTCAGTCGGTGACGGTCTCTTGAAGAAAACGGATGAAATTATTTGATGCGCGTCGCGGCGGTCAATATCTCTGTTGAAGTGGTAGACTCTTGGTTAAAGTAATATTTGCGGTGTGGGCGTTATTCAAGGAGATTAGAGTTTTATCTGAACTATCAATTGTGAAGATTCACGGGCTTTCGTAGGAAATATTATGAACTTTATGACAAAATTATTATAAACTTGTATCAAAATTTAAACTTGGCGTAAAAATTTTAAGAACTTACGGGGAGAACTAATTCTAATTAATTGTGGGGAAATCAGAACGGGTGCAAGAGTTAGTGAAGCGGCCTTTCCTGGAGTTGGATTGTTGGTACATATCGTACGTGCGAAAACGCGGAATGATGTATATTTGGAACTTTCTGTTGATGAACTGTATGACCATTACTGGTGAGTGAGATTATCGTTTATTCTAGCCACGATTCTTATAAATATTCTTGACCGAACCTTCTTTGATGGTTTACATCCGCAATTTGTCATATTGGCGACTGGAGGGGAGAGATAGGACACTGTGCATAACTAATTAATTTTATTATTCTTATGATTATTTTTCGTCTATGTGAGATATTTGATTTGTCCCTAAGTTGAGGTTTGGATTAAATTGAACGATTTTATTAGTTGCGATATTATCAAGATTATCATGATCGTGTTTTTACTATTTCATTAATTTTATGCTTATTTTTTTCGTCTATGTGAAATATTTGATTGCTTCTAAGTTGAGGCTTGAACTTAATTGAACGATTTATGAATCACGATTTTGTTACATTTATGATACTATAAGATTAGTGAATTGATTTATGCCAATAAAGTCAAATAGAAGCAAACACAGTGTATGAATCTCCAGTCGCCCTCATCTGTAGTGGTTAAGGCATGTTAGTTTCCTAGAATTTCTACTATATATGTCCGGACTGGTAAATATATAGGCGCGCTACCAACTGTTGTCGCCCAGTCCGGTTACATAATTGGTGGCCGGCGGTGGGATTTGGCTGCAAAAAAAATGCCAATCCATGCAAATAGAACCGTTGCCTATAACGTAGCTGAATTTGTTGTAGAATTAATTTCAAGTTTGATAGACCTTACTCCGAGTAATTCGGAACATTTCGGACATAACGTTGTTTCAATCCTACTAGAGATGATTGAAATTCTTGTAGAATTATTGTGAGTTAGTTGGTTGTCCGCATATAATAAAACAAAAAATAATAATACCGTAAATATCGAAATCGAGAGTGAGAATAATAGAGAGTCGATAAATCTACCACATCTACCTGTATCTACAACCCGACTACATCTACAGCTACAATCATGTCCGACACGGAAGAGCACGATGAGCCTACCACGGAAAGAGAGGAGTTGGAGAGGCTGAGACGTGAAAACGAAGAATTACAGGCAAGGATCGATCGCCAGGAACAATATACATCGAATGCTGTGAACACAAGACCCGCAGGAAGGCGCAGGGACCTGGGGCTACAGTCACTCATCAAGAGCTTCTCTGGGGACGAGGGGACGCAGCCCGTCAGGGAGTTCCTCCAAAACCTAGACCTGGTCGTGAAGACCGGCAACTGGGACGAGCAGGACAAACAGTTCATCTGTAGACTGAAGTCTACTGGCCCTGCAGCTTGTTGCCTAGAGGCTCACCCTGAACTCGCCAGAACAACGGCTACCTTCGACGACTTCAAGCGAGTCCTCTTACAAAGATTCGAGTGTACTATCGACCCAGAACGTTGGCTACTATCGCTGAGCACGGTGAAGCAGGATGCGGGCGAGAGCGCTCGCGCCTTCGCCGACCGGTGCAGAGAGCTGGGGCTGAAAGCGATGCCCATGCTGAGTAACCAGCAGGAAGCCGAGTGGACGCGCGCCCAGCTGCAACGTACTCTCCTAGCCGCCTTCGTACGAGGAATCAGAGGCCCAGCAGCGACCACGCTACAGGTCTTCCCGCCCAAGGATCTCGAAGAGGCGATCAGGATAGCAGAGCGAACGGCAGAGGCCCAAGCCACCAACTTGACCAATAATAATATTTTCCCAATAACGACCGAATGCTTGATTAAGGAAGTCAATGCCATACAAGGCCGATTCGAATGGAGGGATGATTCTACCCCAAAACGAGGCAACCAGAAGGAAACCTGTTACGAGTGTGGAGGAGTCGGGCACTATGGGAGAGAGTGCGCCACAAGGAGGAAGAGAGCGAATCAGAGTGAGCCGAACCGGACACCAAGAGGTGGACGCCGAGACGGAGGGCAACCAAGGCCGAAATTCTGCTTTTCATGCGGAGCACCCGACCATCTTTCGTTCAACTGTCCGAATCAAAAGGAAGTACGAGGATTTTTAGGGTTAGCGGGATACTATAGAAGATTTGTACCAGATTTTGCTGAAATAGCGCGCCCGCTGACCCAGTTAACCAAGAAGGAAGTAAACTTTGACTGGGGAATAGTACAAGTACAAGCATTCAACAGTTTGAAGCAAACATTATGCTCCGATCGTGTACTCGTCTTCCCGGACTTTAACCAGCCGTTCACAGTGGCCACCGACGCATCAGGCGTCGCCATAGGTGCGATACTATCACAGGAATTCGAAGGGGAAGAACGACCTATCGCCTATGCGAGTAGACAGTTGAATTCAGCCGAAAAAAATTATTCGACAACCGAGAGAGAGCTTTTAGCCGTGATATGGGCAGTAACAGTTCAATTCAGATGTTATCTCCTGGGTCGGAAGTTTACACTTGTTACAGATCACGCAGCATTAAAATGGATGCTCAGTTTGAAAGACCCGTCCTCAAGACTAACTCGATGGGCCCTGAGATTATCTGAATATGAATATACGGTAGTACATCGCCCCGGTAAAAAGCATACCAATGCAGACGCCCTTAGTCGAGCCGTGATGACAGTAGAAATGTGTGAAACAGCAGAGGAAGAATTGATTAAAGAACAAGGGAAGGACGCCTGGTGCAGTAAGATCTTGCAAACCGGAGAAGGCATAATTGAAAATGGAATCATCTGGTGGATCAAGAAACTTGATAAGGAGGCACAGTGGAAGTTAGCCGTACCACTCTCAATGAGAGCAAAAATAATCAAACTCAATCACAGTGTTCCATGGGCGGGACACCCAGGCCGAGAACGAACTAGCAGCCTTGTAAAACAGCTCTACTATTGGCCAGGAATGGACGAGGAGGTGAGGGAATTTGTCAAGAAATGTCACGAGTGTGCCCGGAGAAAAACTCCTAATTTATTAAAGGCCCCACTACAAACAGCAGAGGAGCCTGGATACCCCTTTGAGCTAATAAGCGTTGATGTAGTAGGCCCCTTGCCGGTAACGCAAGCTGGAAATAAATACTATATAAGTTTCATAGATCATTTTACGCGCTATGCTGAAGCGATCCCAATACGAGACCAAACAGCCGAAACGATTGCACAAGTGTTTGTGACCCATATTATAACTAGACATGGCGTACCAGGACGTCTTTTGAGTGATCAAGGCCGGAATTTTCTTTCGAAATTATTCACTGAAGTATGTAAATTATTGGGAATTAAAAAGTTGAGAACAACAGCATACCACCCCGAAGGAAATGGACGGCTAGAACGTCTGCATAGAACACTAAACGAATCGATTGCACACTATGTACAGAGGGATGGAGTAGACTGGGATAAATGGCTTATATACGTTTTAGCCGCCTATAGGTCAATTCCTCATGCATCGACTGGGTACTCCCCCTACTATTTGCTACACGGACGAGAGATGATATTTCCAGGAACCTGTGTGATCCCCAGGGAAGTCATGGAGACAACAATAGGCGGTCATCTAATCAATCTGAGAAGTAAATTGTCACAAGCTTATATGATTACTCTCGGAAAATCCGTAGAATCGGCGGAAAAGAGGTCGAAGATAGCTAATAAAGGAAGGAAGTTGAGAGAATTTGTAGTAGGAGAATCAGTCTACCTATATGACCCTGCTGTCAAACAAGGAGAGGCAACTAAATTTCACCTACCCTGGAATGGACCATTCAGGATCGTTAAAAGGTTATCGACGGTGAATTATGTATTAAAATTACCAGACGAAAGACAAGTAGTAGTGCACGTAAATAGACTGAAGGCTAGTAACAAGGAAGAACAGATTATGGATGACACAGAAGAGGAAGAGGACGCCACAAACGAAGAACGAAAGAACGAGGCAACACACGAAGTGAATGAAGAGGAAGGACAATATTGTCAACAGTCAGATAGTGAAGAGGACGAGTATGTTGAACCGCTAAACGACGCCGCCGACGATGACGAGGTGGAAACCGAAGAAGGTAACGTAGAAGTGGAAGAGCCCTCCTCACCGGACGACGTCTTTGACGAAGATCCGTGAGACCCCACCTTCGAGCCAACCGGACGCGTACAACAGGAGCTGAGGTCCCCTTACCCTCTTCGATCGAGAGCACGTACACTGACGTAGAAAAATTATAGCAAATTTTGACCCGAGCATGTCAAAAAAACTGCGTTCAGCGTTTAGAAGTAGAGTAGATGGTTAGAGTAGAAGAATGTTTAGTGGGAAATCTTCGACCAGCAAGTCGAAAAACTGCGGAAGACGAGACGTAAGAACGTACGAAGAGTAAGAAGGAATTTTCGTCGACCAGCATGCCGAAAAACTGCGGGAGAATAGGAGGAGAATAGCAGAGAATGAAGGAGGAACGAGATAACTGGACGAGACGAATATGATATAACGATAAATGTAACGATAAAAGGACGACTAAATAGGAATTTCGAGTAGAAATCTAAGTGCATCAAGGTAGATGTAAAATCCACTTGAAGTTGAAACCCTATTCAACAAGCTGAAATGGGATAAAAGGAAGAAGACGAACAGCTGCCTATTGTTATTATTACAATGTCAAGGCATTCACAAAGGCTCGCTAATCGCTTCGGAACGAGATGAAAGGAGAAACTATATTATATGAAACTCTTTGTAACGTGATAAATAAATAAACAAACGAAAGTAGGAAGACAAACGATTTTAACGGTTATTGATGACGATTATGATGATTGACTGCGATGACGAACGAACTTTGTATACGAGGATTATGTTATTATTAAAGAATGTTACGGCGATTATAGCGAAGAAACGCTACGTTATTTTATGGGATTCGATTTAATTATGAAGAAGATGCGATTGAATTACGGAACGAAAGAGATGATTTTTAGATAAGATAAGATTGCTGATTAAATAGTATTGTTCTACGATCATATTGTTATGATGATATGTTGATTGCTGCGTATAATTTTTGATGTAATGACGAATGATATTGTACTATATTATATTATATTATTAATTGGGAGATGATAATGAATTTTGATGATGAGGTTATTCCGATTGTGAATTTTTAATTTGTATGTTGTATAAGCACTTTGATAAGGAGCGTTCATGATTAGGTAATAATTGAAAGTCGATTGATGACGATTAATTTTGATGGAAGATGAGGATTTTATTAACTTGAGATATCGAATATTATCTGATGTATTAGGTTTAGTGATGATCTATGTTTTCGAGAAGATGATTTTGTGTTAGGATTTGATGATGTTTAATTAATTTAATTTAATTTTGATGTGTTGTTGAAAAGTGTAATGTGTATTTTGATGGTTAATTTAGTAAGAGTGTTGCGACCGCATAATCTCAATTCGAATTGTCATTTGGGTTTCAAATAATTCACGAATATGATGTCTGACCTGAGAACGTTTTATTGTTGAAAAGGATGACCAGGTGGTTAGTGGAAAACCAGACGGGGTAAGGGCTATCGTTGAATTGAGTAAGCGGTAGTATTTAAACTGAGCCTCGGTTCAAACTACCACCTGGAATAAGGCCAGTGTTCTAGAAGAGAACAAAACGTTCAAATTTCAAAAAAAAAAGGGAATTTGTCTTTAGTAGTTAATGTGTGAGAAAAGGATAGGATGTGCGGCGAATGTAGAAGCTATTGACCAAAGAAAAACTGTGGAGAAGTGGAAAATGTGTGTAATTTCATTTGGAAGATATTCTGCACAAAATATATGTATCTGATTATTGACGTGAGAGTACTGTGCGAAGTTAACAGAGGAAAGCGGCAATCATGCCTTGTCAATGAATTTCATGATGTAACAGCTCATGGAAAATGGCAACATTGTAATTGAATGGGTAAATGAACGGTAACCGTGGGAAACTAGCTGAGAGAAACGACGATAACTTATGGGACAGTATATGCGATCTAGCGGTGAAAAGGAACACCATGTTTCTAATTCATGTTTATATCTTAGGTCAATGATGTCTAGTTGTTTACTAAACAGCCTTGTTGAATCAGCGGTTCTACGTACAACAATAATATTTAGCTGTCACTATAATATAGGTCACTCAAAACAGCTGATCAGAGGAAACAATGTATGCTCTTGTTGACTCATTTGACTGAAATAGCAGGTCCCTATAGTAGACGATTATTATCCCTTTGGAGATTGTCGTGATATGAAATATAATACAGTAATATAAATTACTTAAAATATTACTAGTTGGTGAATGTTTTTAACTATGAGTAGGAAAACTGCAGTACTAGATAACTGGTTACTCTTAAGGCCTTGTTAGATTTAAGAAGAATTTTACAATGTTTAAATGATGCTGCTAACGATAAATTAAGTTTGATATCACCCTTAGAGTTAAGAAATATTTTGTTAAAGGTTCGGTCAAGCTTACCTAGTGGCTTAGAATTAGTGTTTGGTACGGACATTTCTCAAGTGTTGAACTTTTACCAGTTGATAAAGACTTGTGCGGTAACCAGTGGCGAAGTAATTAAAATATTGTTGACTGTACCACTCTCTTCAATAGGTCGCAGATTTGACATGTTTCAGGCACTTGCACTCCCTGTGAAAGACTTTCATACTAATGTGAGTGTACGCTATCAACTCGACTCCAGATTCCTGCACCGACCAGCCTTGGTGGTCGAACCGAGGTGCGACTGAGGCCAGTCGCCATCGACATTCCTGCGGCCCTGTCTTTGGCCGAGGGCCGATTCTCGGGTTCCCAGATTCGACTGGAGCTGGCGAGACGGCAGCAAGAGGGTCATGCCTGGCCTGGAACGAGCGGAGTGGAGGAGGTCACTGTCAACCACCTGATTCGATCACTGCGAATGATGGAGACGGTGGAGCCGATCGACCAGTTGACTCATTACTGGTACTACGTCATCACGGCTGTCACTATGGTGATCGCATTGACCGGCGGCGGGGTGGCCTGGAGGCTACTCACGAGGAAGACGGCGCCCATCCCAAGCGGCGAGGAAGCGGCTGTACCACTACCACAGGTGACGACCACCCCACAAGTGAGTGATAGTGATAGTGCCAATAAAAATGTCAAAATTCCAAAAGTGATTAAAAGGGAGAGTGCTGTTAAAAATTCAGAAGGGGATGTTCGCCCTTCCCCGAAGGGGGGTGTAATGTGATGGGTGAATATTTAGAGGTTTTAATAGTGGATTTAATTTTATTAGCTTGAACGAATTTTGCATTTTTTTTAAAAATCAGGTTACCATACAAAATTATGAACATTGGACTCAGTGGCGTGATCGACAGACAATTCTTAAAACGCAGCAATTATTACAAAATTACTCGTGTGAAAATGTATCAGAAATTGAATTATTGCGTTGAATTATTGAAGTTATGCACAGTACAGCGTTCTTATTCCTCGTGGGGAATAAAAACTGCAATTTCTCCGCATTTTTATGCTGAGAAACTATCTCTCTCTCCGTCCATTTTGGAACCTCTCACTCTTTCCTCCCGTGGGAACGGGAGAGTTTTACACGTGGTACTGGCCGGGAAAACGTCCTCGGGCGATTTTTCCAGTCAGTCGGTGACGGTCTCTTGAAGAAAACGGATGAAATTATTTGATGCGCGTCGCGGCGGTCAATATCTCTGTTGAAGTGGTAGACTCTTGGTTAAAGTAATATTTGCGGTGTGGGCGTTATTCAAGGAGATTAGAGTTTTATCTGAACTATCAATTGTGAAGATTCACGGGCTTTCGTAGGAAATATTATGAACTTTATGACAAAATTATTATAAACTTGTATCAAAATTTAAACTTGGCGTAAAAATTTTAAGAACTTACGGGGAGAACTAATTCTAATTAATTGTGGGGAAATCAGAACGGGTGCAAGAGTTAGTGAAGCGGCCTTTCCTGGAGTTGGATTGTTGGTACATATCGTACGTGCGAAAACGCGGAATGATGTATATTTGGAACTTTCTGTTGATGAACTGTATGACCATTACTGGTGAGTGAGATTATCGTTTATTCTAGCCACGATTCTTATAAATATTCTTGACCGAACCTTCTTTGATGGTTTACATCCGCAATTTGTAATATTGGCGACTGGAGGGGAGAGATAGGACACTGTGCATAACTAATTAATTTTATTATTCTTATGATTATTTTTCATCTATGTGAGATATTTGATTTGTCCCTAAGTTGAGGTTTGGATTAAATTGAACGATTTTATTAGTTGCGATATTATCAAGATTATCATGATCGTGTTTTTACTATTTCATTAATTTTATGCTTATTTTTTTCGTCTATGTGAAATATTTGATTGCTTCTAAGTTGAGGCTTGAACTTAATTGAACGATTTATGAATCACGATTTTGTTACATTTATGATACTATAAGATTAGTGAATTGATTTATGCCAATAAAGTCAAATAGAAGCAAACACAGTGTATGAATCTCCAGTCGCCCTCATCTGTAGTGGTTAAGGCATGTTAGTTTCCTAGAATTTCTACTATATATGTCCGGACTGGTAAATATATAGGCGCGCTACCAACTGTTGTCGCCCAGTCCGGTTACATAATTGGTGGCCGGCGGTGGGATTTGGCTGCAAAAAAAATGCCAATCCATGCAAATAGAACCGTTGCCTATAACGTAGCTGAATTTGTTGTAGAATTAATTTCAAGTTTGATAGACCTTACTCCGAGTAATTCGGAACATTTCGGACATAACGTTGTTTCAATCCTACTAGAGATGATTGAAATTCTTGTAGAATTATTGTGAGTTAGTTGGTTGTCCGCATATAATAAAACAAAAAATAATAATACCGTAAATATCGAAATCGAGAGTGAGAATAATAGAGAGTCGATAAATCTACCACATCTACCTGTATCTACAACCCGACTACATCTACAGCTACAATCATGTCCGACACGGAAGAGCACGATGAGCCTACCACGGAAAGAGAGGAGTTGGAGAGGCTGAGACGTGAAAACGAAGAATTACAGGCAAGGATCGATCGCCAGGAACAATATACATCGAATGCTGTGAACACAAGACCCGCAGGAAGGCGCAGGGACCTGGGGCTACAGTCACTCATCAAGAGCTTCTCTGGGGACGAGGGGACGCAGCCCGTCAGGGAGTTCCTCCAAAACCTAGACCTGGTCGCGAAGACCGGCAACTGGGACGAGCAGGACAAACAATTCATCTGTAGACTGAAGTCTACTGGCCCTGCAGCTTGTTGCCTAGAGGCTCACCCTGAACTCGCCAGAACAACGGCTACCTTCGACGACTTCAAGCGAGTCCTCTTACAAAGATTCGAGCGTACTATCGACCCAGAACGTTGGCTACTATCGCTGAGCACGGTGAAGCAGGATGCGGGCGAGAGCGCTCGCGCCTTCGCCGACCGGTGCAGAGAGCTGGGGCTGAAAGCGATGCCCATGGCGAGTAACCAGCAGGAAGCCGAGTGGACGCGCGCCCAGCTGCAACGTACTCTCCTAGCCGCCTTCGTACGAGGAATCAGAGGCCCAGCAGCGACCACGCTACAGGTCTTCCCGCCCAAGGATCTCGAAGAGGCGATCAGGATAGCAGAGCGAACGGCAGAGGCCCAAGCCACCAACTTGACCAATAATAATATTTTCCCAATAACGACCGAATGCTTGATTAAGGAAGTCAATGCCATACAAGGCCGATTCGAACGGAGGGATGATTCTACCCCAAAACGAGGCAACCAGAAGGAAACCTGTTACGAGTGTGGAGGAGTCGGGCACTATGGGAGAGAGTGCGCCACAAGGAGGAAGAGAGCGAATCAGAGTGAGCCGAACCGGACACCAAGAGGTGGACGCCGAGACGGAGGGCAACCAAGGCCGAAATTCTGCTTTTCATGCGGAGCACCCGACCATCTTTCGTTCAACTGTCCGAATCAAAAGGAAGTACGAGGATTTTTAGGGTTAGCGGGATACTATAGAAGATTTGTACCAGATTTTGCTGAAATAGCGCGCCCGCTGACCCAGTTAACCAAGAAGGAAGTAAACTTTGACTGGGGAATAGTACAAGTACAAGCATTCAACAGTTTGAAGCAAACATTATGCTCCGATCATGTACTCGTCTTCCCGGACTTTAACCAGCCGTTCACAGTGGCCACCGACGCATCAGGCGTCGCCATAGGTGCGATACTATCACAGGAATTCGAAGGGGAAGAACGACCTATCGCCTATGCGAGTAGACAGTTGAATTCAGCCGAAAAAAATTATTCGACAACCGAGAGAGAGCTTTTAGCCGTGATATGGGCAGTAACAGTTCAATTCAGATGTTATCTCCTGGGTCGGAAGTTTACACTTGTTACAGATCACGCAGCATTAAAATGGATGCTCAGTTTGAAAGACCCGTCCTCAAGACTAACTCGATGGGCCCTGAGATTATCTGAATATGAATATACGGTAGTACATCGCCCCGGTAAAAAGCATACCAATGCAGACGCCCTTAGTCGAGCCGTGATGACAGTAGAAATGTGTGAAACAGCAGAGGAAGAATTGATTAAAGAACAAGGGAAGGACGCCTGGTGCAGTAAGATCTTGCAAACCGGAGAAGGCATAATTGAAAATGGAATCATCTGGTGGATCAAGAAACTTGATAAGGAGGCACAGTGGAAGTTAGCCGTACCACTCTCAATGAGAGCAAAAATAATCAAACTCAATCACAGTGTTCCATGGGCGGGACACCCAGGCCGAGAACGAACTAGCAGCCTTGTAAAACAGCTCTACTATTGGCCAGGAATGGACGAGGAGGTGAGGGAATTTGTCAAGAAATGTCACGAGTGTGCCCGGAGAAAAACTCCTAATTTATTAAAGGCCCCACTACAAACAGCAGAGGAGCCTGGATACCCCTTTGAGCTAATAAGCGTTGATGTAGTAGGCCCCTTGCCGGTAACGCAAGCTGGAAATAAATACTATATAAGTTTCATAGATCATTTTATGCGCTATGCTGAAGCGATCCCAATACGAGACCAAACAGCCGAAACGATTGCACAAGTGTTTGTGACCCATATTATAACTAGACATGGCGTACCAGGACGTCTTTTGAGTGATCAAGGCCGGAATTTTCTTTCGAAATTATTCACTGAAGTATGTAAATTATTGGGAATTAAAAAGTTGAGAACAACAGCATACCACCCCGAAGGAAATGGACGGCTAGAACGTCTGCATAGAACACTAAACGAATCGATTGCACACTATGTACAGAGGGATGGAGTAGACTGGGATAAATGGCTTATATACGTTTTAGCCGCCTATAGGTCAATTCCTCATGCATCGACTGGGTACTCCCCCTACTATTTGCTACACGGACGAGAGATGATATTTCCAGGAACCTGTGTGATCCCCAGGGAAGTCATGGAGACAACAATAGGCGGTCATCTAATCAATCTGAGAAGTAAATTGTCACAAGCTTATATGATTACTCTCGGAAAATCCGTAGAATCGGCGGAAAAGAGGTCGAAGATAGCTAATAAAGGAAGGAAGTTGAGAGAATTTGTAGTAGGAGAATCAGTCTACCTATATGACCCTGCTGTCAAACAAGGAGAGGCAACTAAATTTCACCTACCCTGGAATGGACCATTCAGGATCGTTAAAAGGTTATCGACGGTGAATTATGTATTAAAATTACCAGACGAAAGACAAGTAGTAGTGCACGTAAATAGACTGAAGGCTAGTAACAAGGAAGAACAGATTATGGATGACACAGAAGAGGAAGAGGACGCCACAAACGAAGAACGAAAGAACGAGGCAACACACGAAGTGAATGAAGAGGAAGGACAATATTGTCAACAGTCAGATAGTGAAGAGGACGAGTATGTTGAACCGCTAAACGACGCCGCCGACGATGACGAGGTGGAAACCGAAGAAGGTAACGTAGAAGTGGAAGAGCCCTCCTCACCGGACGACGTCTTTGACGAAGATCCGTGAGACCCCACCTTCGAGCCAACCGGACGCGTACAACAGGAGCTGAGGTCCCCTTACCCTCTTCGATCGAGAGCACGTACACTGACGTAGAAAAATTATAGCAAATTTTGACCCGAGCATGTCAAAAAAACTGCGTTCAGCGTTTAGAAGTAGAGTAGATGGTTAGAGTAGAAGAATGTTTAGTGGGAAATCTTCGACCAGCAAGTCGAAAAACTGCGGAAGACGAGACGTAAGAACGTACGAAGAGTAAGAAGGAATTTTCGTCGACCAGCATGCCGAAAAACTGCGGGAGAATAGGAGGAGAATAGCAGAGAATGAAGGAGGAACGAGATAACTGGACGAGACGAATATGATATAACGATAAATGTAACGATAAAAGGACGACTAAATAGGAATTTCGAGTAGAAATCTAAGTGCATCAAGGTAGATGTAAAATCCACTTGAAGTTGAAACCCTATTCAACAAGCTGAAATGGGATAAAAGGAAGAAGACGAACAGCTGCCTATTGTTATTATTACAATGTCAAGTGAAATGCTCGTCTATAAAGAAAGTTAATTTTGAAAAATTTAAGAGACGGCATTTGCTAGAAAATAAAATATAAAATTTATAATCGAAAATAGACCTTTCCTATTATCGATTATAGTTCAGCAAGCACTCATCATACGATACCTTGACTAGGTGATGTTATAAAAATACAAGTGATAGTTGGAATCCGTTATAATATTATCCAAAAAAAATTAAATTGTACCCTTCACAAAATATCAAAAATAATGCTAAAATGTTACATATTCATACTATGTTACGAGGACAAGTGATGTTTTAGTTACTTAAATTTTCAATACTATAATTTTGCAAGACAGTCCAAATTAATTTAGTTAAATATTTAATTTTGAAATTTATTACGCCGAATTTTTAGAGTATGGGCCCATCTCTTTATACGAAGATTTTCGTAGAACAATTTATGTGCTGGTTACCTTAAAACTGTGAAGTTCTAGTCGAAACCTTTTTGTTAATTTCACTTAATATCACTGAGAACGTAGTATACTTTCGGTATTTAATCCTGGATGTTCATCCTCAGAATTGAAATCGATGATAATACTTCATCTCCTAGAAGTCGGACAGGCCTGGATAGTCAGCCTTGACCCAGTGATCTCCAGGTACTGCATTTGATAGTCTGGGTACCACGAAACCTTGATTACATGATGCTCTAGCCGGTTACATTCACCGCTTTTAGCGGATTTTGGGGAACTATATCCTCTTCATGACGAAACTACATAACACTTAAACTGATCAAAAAATAAATGGGATTCCAACTATTTCATTAAAAAAAATTAATTATCAAAAAACTATTTTACATCCTTTTCCCAAGTTAACGTTACATTATATTCAAAAGTTAGTTCTACATTTTACTATCGGAATTCCTACAAGTTGTCGTAACGACAAAACAATTCCGAATGAAGTGACTAGTTGATTCGATTTTTCAGAAATGACAAAATTGGTTTCTGCGTCGGTGCGAACTAGCGGATGACGTCGTCTCGCTAGCTCGTGATTGGCTAAGTATTTTTTTATTCTTTTTCTTTTGCTCATCAGGAGCAATCCCGTGAGAATATTCTCCCACAGACAACAATAGTACTAGGATAAACTATAAACTTGATAATCAGGAGTAGTATGACAATGTGTGCTCGTAATTCTGTCTCTGTCTATCAGTTATCGATGTTTTCTTTGTACAATACTACAGTTACTCTACATTGTTACTTAGTAATAAGAAAATGGTAATACAATGTCTTTTCATGCTCAAAGAGCTTACAATTTCAAAGATTGTAGTAAGAATAATGATAATGAGAAAATAAATCTGTTCCTTCTACATCGACATGACTGAACATAACTTTTCTTCAAAGGAAATTATATTTTATTTGATGAATAAAATTGTATATTTGTTTTAAATGAAATTATAATTATATTCTGTAATAGAGATTTTGGGATACAAACCCTAAAATCGTTACATACTCCCCCTTCTTCTAATGTGAAACATGCCTAAAGTTTACAATACAATCAGTTACAATTACAATACCATGACAAATTTGTATATCAACATCTGAAAATATCCTATATGATGCAAAAAAAAATTTAGAAATAAGGTACCAAAACATAACTAATAATAAAATTTTCTAAGTTGACTAGTAACCAAAGTCTAGTTGTGTTATCATCAACTTATTAAGTCAAAATGTCTTGAAAAACCACAAGTCGATTTAGATTCAAGGCATTCTAACGAAACTTAAAGTGATGCACAACAAAATAAATTCTAAGTGCTGTCTAATAAATCAAGTCCAAGAGTAATCCAAAATTTACTAAATTTAAAGTTCTTCCAGCAATTTCCATAAAAAAAAATTTTTGTACATTCGACTATCATTGAGTGGCCAACTACAACTACAATCTGGTGTACTTCAACAGAAGTGCAAATCATCCAGTACTAAAAAAAGGTAATAGGTATGCTAGTCATATGCGTCCACAATCGTAGCTTACAGTAAAAAAAAGGTTTATCTAGATAATTTTGATCTCAAACGATGAAAACTAAAACGAGAATTAAAGGTGCACCAGTATAAGAGCATCTACTTGATAAGAGAACATCAAGTGTAGTTGTCTATCATCTAATCAAAAAAAATTCTTTCACTTCAAAAATTAACCAAATTAATTTAGTTAAATATTTAATTTTGAAATTTATTACGCCGAATTTTTAGAGTATGGGCCCATCTCTTTATACGAAGATTTTCGTAGAACAATTTATGTGCTGGTTACCTTAAAACTGTGAAGTTCTAGTCGAAACCTTTTTGTTAATTTCACTTAATATCACTGAGAACGTAGTATACTTTCGGTATTTAATCCTGGATGTTCATCCTCAGAATTGAAATCGATGATAATACTTCATCTCCTAGAAGTCGGACAGGCCTGGATAGTCAGCCTTGACCCAGTGATCTCCAGGTACTGCATTTGATAGTCTGGGTACCACGAAACCTTGATTACATGATGCTCTAGCCGGTTACATTCACCGCTTTTAGCGGATTTTGGGGAACTATATCCTCTTCATGACGAAACTACATAACACTTAAACTGATCAAAAAATAAATGGGATTCCAACTATTTCATTAAAAAAAATTAATTATCAAAAAACTATTTTACATCCTTTTCCCAAGTTAACGTTACATTATATTCAAAAGTTAGTTCTACATTTTACTATCGGAATTCCTACAAGTTGTCGTAACGACAAAACAATTCCGAATGAAGTGACTAGTTGATTCGATTTTTCAGAAATGACAAAATTGGTTTCTGCGTCGGTGCGAACTAGCGGATGACGTCGTCTCGCTAGCTCGTGATTGGCTAAGTATTTTTTTATTCTTTTTCTTTTGCTCATCAGGAGCAATCCCGTGAGAATATTCTCCCACAGACAACAATAGTACTAGGATAAACTATAAACTTGATAATCAGGAGTAGTATGACAATGTGTGCTCGTAATTCTGTCTCTGTCTATCAGTTATCGATGTTTTCTTTGTACAATACTACAGTTACTCTACATTGTTACTTAGTAATAAGAAAATGGTAATACAATGTCTTTTCATGCTCAAAGAGCTTACAATTTCAAAGATTGTAGTAAGAATAATGATAATGAGAAAATAAATCTGTTCCTTCTACATCGACATGACTGAACATAACTTTTCTTCAAAGGAAATTATATTTTATTTGATGAATAAAATTGTATATTTGTTTTAAATGAAATTATAATTATATTCTGTAATAGAGATTTTGGGATACAAACCCTAAAATCGTTACACAAGGCATTCACAAAGGCTCGCTAATCGCTTCGGAACGAGATGAAAGGAGAAACTATATTATATGAAACTCTTTGTAACGTGATAAATAAATAAACAAACGAAAGTAGGAAGACAAACGATTTTAACGGTTATTGATGACGATTATGATGATTGACTGCGATGACGAACGAACTTTGTATACGAGGATTATGTTATTATTAAAGAATGTTACGGCGATTATAGCGAAGAAACGCTACGTTATTTTATGGGATTCGATTTAATTATGAAGAAGATGCGATTGAATTACGGAACGAAAGAGATGATTTTTAGATAAGATAAGATTGCTGATTAAATAGTATTGTTCTACGATCATATTGTTATGATGATATGTTGATTGCTGCGTATAATTTTTGATGTAATGACGAATGATATTGTACTATATTATATTATATTATTAATTGGGAGATGATAATGAATTTTGATGATGAGGTTATTCCGATTGTGAATTTTTAATTTGTATGTTGTATAAGCACTTTGATAAGGAGCGTTCATGATTAGGTAATAATTGAAAGTCGATTGATGACGATTAATTTTGATGGAAGATGAGGATTTTATTAACTTGAGATATCGAATATTATCTGATGTATTAGGTTTAGTGATGATCTATGTTTTCGAGAAGATGATTTTGTGTTAGGATTTGATGATGTTTAATTAATTTAATTTAATTTTGATGTGTTGTTGAAAAGTGTAATGTGTATTTTGATGGTTAATTTAGTAAGAGTGTTGCGACCGCATAATCTCAATTCGAATTGTCATTTGGGTTTCAAATAATTCACGAATATGATGTCTGACCTGAGAACGTTTTATTGTTGAAAAGGATGACCAGGTGGTTAGTGGAAAACCAGACGGGGTAAGGGCTATCGTTGAATTGAGTAAGCGGTAGTATTTAAACTGAGCCTCGGTTCAAACTACCACCTGGAATAAGGCCAGTGTTCTAGAAGAGAACAAAACGTTCAAATTTCAAAAAAAAAGGGAATTTGTCTTTAGTAGTTAATGTGTGAGAAAAGGATAGGATGTGCGGCGAATGTAGAAGCTATTGACCAAAGAAAAACTGTGGAGAAGTGGAAAATGTGTGTAATTTCATTTGGAAGATATTCTGCACAAAATATATGTATCTGATTATTGACGTGAGAGTACTGTGCGAAGTTAACAGAGGAAAGCGGCAATCATGCCTTGTCAATGAATTTCATGATGTAACAGCTCACGGAAAATGGCAACATTGTAATTGAATGGGTAAATGAACGGTAACCGTGGGAAACTAGCTGAGAGAAACGACGATAACTTATGGGACAGTATATGCGATCTAGCGGTGAAAAGGAACACCATGTTTCTAATTCATGTTTATATCTTAGGTCAATGATGTCTAGTTGTTTACTAAACAGCCTTGTTGAATCAGCGGTTCTACGTACAACAATAATATTTAGCTGTCACTATAATATAGGTCACTCAAAACAGCTGATCAGAGGAAACAATGTATGCTCTTGTTGACTCATTTGACTGAAATAGCAGGTCCCTATAGTAGACGATTATTATCCCTTTGGAGATTGTCGTGATATGAAATATAATACAGTAATATAAATTACTTAAAATATTACTAGTTGGTGAATGTTTTTAACTATGAGTAGGAAAACTGCAGTACTAGATAACTGGTTACTCTTAAGGCCTTGTTAGATTTAAGAAGAATTTTACAATGTTTAAATGATGCTGCTAACGATAAATTAAGTTTGATATCACCCTTAGAGTTAAGAAATATTTTGTTAAAGGTTCGGTCAAGCTTACCTAGTGGCTTAGAATTAGTGTTTGGTACGGACATTTCTCAAGTGTTGAACTTTTACCAGTTGATAAAGACTTGTGCGGTAACCAGTGGCGAAGTAATTAAAATATTGTTGACTGTACCACTCTCTTCAATAGGTCGCAGATTTGACATGTTTCAGGCACTTGCACTCCCTGTGAAAGACTTTCATACTAATGTGAGTGTACGCTATCAACTCGACTCCAGATTCCTGCACCGACCAGCCTTGGTGGTCGAACCGAGGTGCGACTGAGGCCAGTCGCCATCGACATTCCTGCGGCCCTGTCTTTGGCCGAGGGCCGATTCTCGGGTTCCCAGATTCGACTGGAGCTGGCGAGACGGCAGCAAGAGGGTCATGCCTGGCCTGGAACGAGCGGAGTGGAGGAGGTCACTGTCAACCACCTGATTCGATCACTGCGAATGATGGAGACGGTGGAGCCGATCGACCAGTTGACTCATTACTGGTACTACGTCATCACGGCTGTCACTATGGTGATCGCATTGACCGGCGGCGGGGTGGCCTGGAGGCTACTCACGAGGAAGACGGCGCCCATCCCAAGCGGCGAGGAAGCGGCTGTACCACTACCACAGGTGACGACCACCCCACAAGTGAGTGATAGTGATAGTGCCAATAAAAATGTCAAAATTCCAAAAGTGATTAAAAGGGAGAGTGCTGTTAAAAATTCAGAAGGGGATGTTCGCCCTTCCCCGAAGGGGGGTGTAATGTGATGGGTGAATATTTAGAGGTTTTAATAGTGGATTTAATTTTATTAGCTTGAACGAATTTTGCATTTTTTTTAAAAATCAGGTTACCATACAAAATTATGAACATTGGACTCAGTGGCGTGATCGACAGACAATTCTTAAAACGCAGCAATTATTACAAAATTACTCGTGTGAAAATGTATCAGAAATTGAATTATTGCGTTGAATTATTGAAGTTATGCACAGTACAGCGTTCTTATTCCTCGTGGGGAATAAAAACTGCAATTTCTCCGCATTTTTATGCTGAGAAACTATCTCTCTCTCCGTCCATTTTGGAACCTCTCACTCTTTCCTCCCGTGGGAACGGGAGAGTTTTACACGTGGTACTGGCCGGGAAAACGTCCTCGGGCGATTTTTCCAGTCAGTCGGTGACGGTCTCTTGAAGAAAACGGATGAAATTATTTGATGCGCGTCGCGGCGGTCAATATCTCTGTTGAAGTGGTAGACTCTTGGTTAAAGTAATATTTGCGGTGTGGGCGTTATTCAAGGAGATTAGAGTTTTATCTGAACTATCAATTGTGAAGATTCACGGGCTTTCGTAGGAAATATTATGAACTTTATGACAAAATTATTATAAACTTGTATCAAAATTTAAACTTGGCGTAAAAATTTTAAGAACTTACGGGGAGAACTAATTCTAATTAATTGTGGGGAAATCAGAACGGGTGCAAGAGTTAGTGAAGCGGCCTTTCCTGGAGTTGGATTGTTGGTACATATCGTACGTGCGAAAACGCGGAATGATGTATATTTGGAACTTTCTGTTGATGAACTGTATGACCATTACTGGTGAGTGAGATTATCGTTTATTCTAGCCACGATTCTTATAAATATTCTTGACCGAACCTTCTTTGATGGTTTACATCCGCAATTTGTCATATTGGCGACTGGAGGGGAGAGATAGGACACTGTGCATAACTAATTAATTTTATTATTCTTATGATTATTTTTCGTCTATGTGAGATATTTGATTTGTCCCTAAGTTGAGGTTTGGATTAAATTGAACGATTTTATTAGTTGCGATATTATCAAGATTATCATGATCGTGTTTTTACTATTTCATTAATTTTATGCTTATTTTTTTCGTCTATGTGAAATATTTGATTGCTTCTAAGTTGAGGCTTGAACTTAATTGAACGATTTATGAATCACGATTTTGTTACATTTATGATACTATAAGATTAGTGAATTGATTTATGCCAATAAAGTCAAATAGAAGCAAACACAGTGTATGAATCTCCAGTCGCCCTCATCTGTAGTGGTTAAGGCATGTTAGTTTCCTAGAATTTCTACTATATATGTCCGGACTGGTAAATATATAGGCGCGCTACCAACTGTTGTCGCCCAGTCCGGTTACAGTTGAATAATTATTTATAAATAGAATATATCATATTATTATATAGCTTGGAGAGTAAATTAGCTTTATGAACTATAAAATGCATGACTGGCATTAGCCATTAATATTAAGCTTGTTTTAGGTTATAGCAAGTTGAGTTATAACAATATGGCGCATGTGCGTGAATGAAACAACCATCTTTATACATTTTATAGAAAATTGGTATCTGTTCCACCATTCAAGATAATAGATCGCTAGCATGTATAATTTATATTTTCATATTTAATTAAACTAATTCATATTTCATTATAATTACATGCTCATGATATAGTCCCATGCTCATTAATTGGATTTTTAATCTGTTGGGCTTGGTTTTGTAGGAAAATTTATTTTATAGTATGTAGACTACATCAGTTTAATTGTTTAAATAGTGTAGTTGAAATTGTGTACTCTGCAAGCTGTTGTACTGTTCTGTTATGTTTTTTCCCGTATAAATTTCTATTTCTTTATGCTTTCACATAGCAGCTTGATATAAAAATGTAGTCCGGATAATGGACCATTATTAAAGTAGTGTGTTTCTGCCATTATTAAAGTCTCGCCAATTTTAAAGTAGTGCGTTTCTGCAACTGATGGTATAAGGAATATACTTACAGTAACAATGTTAACAGGACTATAGTAGCTGGTGAGAAATGTTCTCTTGTGCAGATGCTGTGCTGTCAGCTGAATATTGGCCATGCTTACAACTCGGGGACTATTGGGCGATGAACCATCAGTACCATCAGAGGCCAGGCGGTACCGTGACAGCGAGTCCTCACTGCTTGAACTATCTAAAAATAAAATTATCCGATTTAAAATTAACTTGAAAAGCTCTTTTTACTTAATTGACAACCTTTAACAATGAAATTCAACTAGTAGCTCACCCGTAGGTGAAGTTTCACATTGTAGATAATGAATTTCATTTTCTTGCTGATTATCTTGTTATTCACTTGGAATTTGGTGTCCATCACGAACTGCACGTTTCACCAGGAATTTATGAGTAATTGCAGGACTATGCAATCAAATATTTGAGTTAAAAATTAGATAATATTACTGTGTACTAGTGATTGAACTATTCCAATTTCCACTCAAACATTAGAGTGTATAGTTGTGCAATTACTTCTAAATATCTACTTATTCAAGATTTCAATTAAATTGATTTATTCCTATACTATGTACAATTAGTAGTTTATGAAGCGATTGTATTGTGACTGCTGTTAAGCTACAAGTGAAATGTAAGTGACATAGGCAAAATGCAATCGTCGCATACAATATATTATCTATGATTACCAATAGATTACAAATTTAAATTCCAATCAATCGGATAACTCACCTACACTATGATAACCTATAATTCGGGTCTGTTTTTCGGTTCTGAATTTAAATTTTAATTGATTTCAAAATGTTAATCCGCTGATATGACGAATTCATAACATTCATATAGACACTGTTTCGAGGGAATCATGAATTCTGATTGGTCTAGATCTATATTGAAAAGTGACAGTTGTGTTAAAATAGCTAAAGTAAGTTGTATTGACATCGTTTTCCATCCTATTATGCTTACGTAGCGGTGGATAAATATCATGCACAATACACACAAATATGATATACACAATCTTTAAATGCTAATTTTGAATAAATTTAATGAATTATTACAATACATACCCGTGAAAGATTCAGTTAAAAAATAATGGAATTCAATAAAAAACATATCTGAGCAACATTACACTATAAACTTACTAGAAAAACAAAGAGAAACACAACAAAAAATTTTAATAAAAAAATTAATACTTTAATAATATTTTGATGTCAGAAGTCAAATAACAATTCTACAAAATATAGCACAGAAAATATGAATCCAGATATCTTTTGAAAAGACTTATATGATGGTAGCTGAATCACACAATTAACAAGATAGCCGAAAAACAAAGCCAAAAATCTAAAGAAACATAAAAATAGAAACAAAATTCAAACCAAGAACAGAAAACTGACAGACTGTACAAAGGGTATTTACAGATGAAGAACGACAGAAAAGATCAGTACGAATGAAAAAGTACTGGACAACGCGAAAAGAGAACTTATCAAGGAGCACCAGGAAATGATTGACTCAAGTGGTCCAATGAGGCCGTAAAAACAAAATAAATAAATAACACAATACTACGCAAAACATATACAAATATCATGCACAATTTACAAACGTCAACTTTGATAAGAATTAATAGTACTAGTCATAATTCAAATACTAATACTTATACAAATACTTTTAATACTAGTTTAATGTATGACGAGGGACTCTTCATGGAGCACCACTTCACAAATCACAGACTCATGTAAGAATCTTAAGGGAAAAATAGTTATCAACTTGAAACCTTGTAGTGGGCTATGCCTGTTGTATCTTTATTGAAATGTGTTTTGTGTTATAAATAATTAAATGAATGAAAATAGAAATGGTTGAGTTCATGGGAGCCTTACCGTAACATTTATGTTACCGGTCGCGTCTCATTGGTCTATTAAATTTTTTCAACGTTGAATAAATCAATCAAACGCCACCGGTAACATCCACCAGTTCCTGGTAAGCCTATTTCAATTATTTTACGTCTTTATTTGAATAGACCAATCAAGCGCCACAGGTAACATTTACCGCTTACCGGTAAGGCTCCCATGAACTCAACCAATAACTTTATGTCCAGTCCAGTGCACAAGCGTGATGAACCACTAATAATAATAAAAAAGGAATTGAATAGGAAAGATGAGAATGGAAGAAAAGTGATAAAAGAATAGAAATAAAGAATAAATATAATAAAATAAAGTTTCTTACTTTTCCGTTTTAGTGAGGACCCGCCAGCCAATCCCCGGCTACGAGAATCGGTGATTTTCTGTCGCAACGAAGTCAACTTTTCCACAGAAAGTTGCTTCAGACCTTGCAGACGTGTTCTAGCAGATGGAAAACTTGGAAAACTCAGTCTACTGTGCAATTCATCTGGTTCATAGCTGGAAAAAAGTGCAAGTTCCATTGTTAAGTCACAATCGCTCAAGTCTGTGCTTGGATGGGCGACCAAGCAGCTAAGACTTTATTGGAATTCAAATTCAGCTTCATTCAGAAATTAAAATGACTTCATTCAAAACAAAATTTTCATTATATTCTCCCCACTTGGATGATTTGTACACATACAGAGAGGAGTCGTATGCATTGACATACTAGTGGTTTACCCGTGCTTTACAACGGGATGATAAATTAAACATGTGATACATGTATTTCAACCGTTAATGTCAGGTTAGGTTAGGTCACTCCCCAAAAAAAGAATTAAGAGTTGGAATATTGATACGGAACAAATTTGTTGCTTTGGCATGTGACTAAGTTTTTTTGCATCATAGTGATGTATCAAATATCAGCTGGTCTATGAGCTTCCTGCATCTAAACACATTTTAAATTAGTAATTGTACCCATAAATTGAATTTAACGTTTATTTTTAAAAATGTTGAAAGAAGATAAGAAATTGGGCTTTGAGGAGCATTAAATTGAGTTTAGAGGAAGCTTTGTGCCAAATTTAGAGTTCCAAATCTTTGTCGTATGTGAAAATCCGCATGACTGATACACACACACACACACACACACACACACCTTCTCTTTTTATAATATAGATGCGCAAGCGCAATAATTATACTCCATGTTTCGGAAGACACGTTAAGCCTATCGGTCCCGGCTGCCTAAAAACAGTCGTTAAGCCACGTCAGATGCCCTGAGCTTGTTCAGGGGCAATCTGATAATTCTTGACACCAGACCTGAGCAAGCCAGATCATACAATATTATTATTATTTTCTTCTGTTTTATTAGACAGCTTAAACGTTGGAATATGTTCACATCCGGCCAACTGGCAAGGAATGTGGGCAGTACACATTAATTTTATTATTATTCCTGTTTTTTCTATTGCCATTGACTAACAACCTTCCATTTTTCTTATTTTGACAGAATGGTCTAGTCCTAGTGTATCAGATCCGATGTGGCATACTTCATCACCAGTGCACAAGTGTCTAGCATCACAACTTTTTGTATTGTGAGAAAGAGAGCCGATGATAGACTCAATGTTTCAAGTGAAGCAAGCAAAGAGTGTGGAATTTTACCAAGTGCACCCATCACAACTGACACTTCTTTTTCAAATTGGTGGCCAGTGGGGTCGTCGCATTATTATCAGCGTTGAATTTACTTATTTATTATTATTATTATTATTATCATCATCATCGTTATTATTACTACTACTAACACTATTACGACTATTACTATTAATAATAATATTATTATTACTAATATTATTTATGTACAGTATAAAGAGTGTTTCGGAACTCTCTACCAATACTTCTAGGCAGTGTTTCTGGAGCACTAACGTAAATATCGTAATAAAATTTTTCTGAAATCCTCAGTTACTCACACTAATTTATTTATTTATAATACATACTTAAAAATGACAAATAATAGAGGCTTACAGCAAATGCTAAAACAAACCTCATTGAATACATTAGATTTACTAAAAACAAACAAGGAAATCACAGAACAAAAATTGAAACGCTAAGCCAACAAAGAAATAAGTGTAATTAATAAATAGTGTAATAAAAATAAATAATTCCACTTACTTAACAGTAGGAATGCTAGAATCGTTCAATTTTGAGTCTGCCATAAACGGCCAGTAAGTTCCGCTCTCTCGGTGCTCCAATATCACTTTCCATTGCTGCTGATTCAAACTAGTGACCTGAAATAACAAAAAATATTCTTTAAAATCCCAACAAAAGTTTTTAAAGCAAATTCACCACCTTACCACTGTTTTTCAAACAGTACTGAAAAAATAGCTCTATGTCTTTTTATCGTAAAAAATCTAATGAATAACTAGAGTACAATATAGCAAATCCAACGTAATAGAAGTTACTATAACAACAATTGTATCATAACTGCCTTTAAGCATCGAGTGAGATGTAAGTTGGAACACGAGCAAAGCGAGTATTCTAAACATCTCACGAGGCGAAATATACAATTGTTGCAACTTACCAATGTACTTCTTAAAGAAGCCGTAATTGAACATATTATGTAAGAACTTACTAGAATAATTGGGGGTTCTTCCTGTAATGAGTCATCACTATGCAAGGTGAATGAAATAAATGTAGGTATAATGTAGCAAAATGCAAGGTGAAAGATAATAATTATAGATGGAATAAACATGTGGAAATGACAAAGAATAACACAAAAACTTACCAGAAGTATGACTGTGGTTTCTTCTAATAATGAATCATCACTACCTATACACTTACAGTGTAAAGAGCAGGAAAAATGCTGCAAAATGATACCACTTACAGCCCTCTAGCTTGATTGCATCAGCTGCTACAGCAATCTAGAAAATGTCCAATTTCTGGCGATTTTTTGAAATTTCAAATGGTTGTAACAGATTTGAGTAGAAATCGAATATTACGCATTTTTGTTAGTCTCATCATTTACTATGGTTTTACCAAATTTCTTCAAAATCTGAGATGAAGAATGAAAAAAGTGTGTTGATTTGACATGGAATGACCCCAGGTGAAAGTAACAAATGCAAGGTAAAGACAATGGGAGATAAAATAGGTGAAAGTAAGACATGCTAGGTGAAAGACAATTGGAGATAAAAAGGAACATTTAAGAAAATTATAAAAAATAATTAAAAAAAAAAACAACTTACCAGAAGTATAATTGTGGTTTCCTCTGATAATGAGTCATCACTTCGACACACATTGAGCGAGGAAACAGGCCCATCAAAAGCGGTGGAGCCAACAACCGTCCCACTTAGCAGTGACACAAATACCACATGGCCGCTTTTTGTACCAACAATTGCTATGTCCCTGAAATCACAAAACAATAAACATTAATATACAAGGGCCATTTCTTTAACCTCTGATGGACCATGAATAACAGAGCAAAGAATAGAAAAAAATTACCAATTAAAATGTAATGCACTTATATGTTTACTTCTCAATACAATCACCTTGAAGATAGTCAATTTTCATGCAAGTGGACAAGCTTTTCAATACCCTCTGCATTATTACTCTTTCATCGATGATGTGAAAAACCTCACAACATTTGCGGAGATCCATTCAGAGCCAAAGAAAAGGCATGCTGACGTCTGGGATTGTTCTGCTGCATAATAACATCCGCTCCGCACATTGCCGGTGTAACCCAACAACGTCTTTAACAATGCTAATTGGACATTTTTGCAGTCCCACTTACCATACAGTCCCGACGAAGCACTAGACGACTTTCATCGTTTTCCTGGACTAAAAAAATGACTTGAAGGTCAGCACGTTCCAATTACTGAAGACTTTCAAGACAAGGTCAAGACTTATTTAAATTCACTGGCGGCAACCTTTTATGAACAGGGTATTGAAAAGCTTGTCCGCAGGTATGACAAATGCCTAAACCTTCAATGTGATTATGTTGAGAAGTGCATTTTGGTGATTTTTTCTATTCACTACTCTTTTATTTACATGGTTAAGTGGTAGAAGGGACATTACTGTCCAAACTTCGCCACGTCAACAAATAAAAAAGTCACTCTATTTTTTCTTCGTCAGAGGTTTACAAAATGACCCTCGTATATTAAAAAATTTCTAAAGTTAATTAACTACTGAAAAGGATGAGATTTTTCGATGTTGACAAAATTGACTATTAAGAGGGGTAAAGTTATTTTTCCAACAAGAAAGCTGTGAGGGCAATCAAAGAGATTTAAAAATTATAGATTTACCGCGTGGCTCGATCAACGTCGGGCGAGTGCCTGACCCACCAGGCGACAGCCGTGGGACACAGCTCAGTGGGCGGCAGGTTGGCGGCGGTGTTGCCGTATTGAACAGTGGTGACGTCATCACGCGACCAGCCATTCAGCGCCGCTTCGGGTGGAGTGCGCTGTCCGAACAGGGAGAAGATCGGCACTATTTGCAAGCTGCCGTCAAGGCCTGTATCGGACAAAACAACATTCATTGATTAACAGTCTTTAAGTTACTTGCCCTGAACTTAATCAGGTGTGACCTGATAACTCTGACATCAGACCTGAGACAGGTAGGTCACACGATATTATTGATTGAGATAATTCATGATTATTGTTAAACGTAAATTGTTGTACAGTCTTTATGCAATTCAATTAACTCGTAGCCTTCATTGAAATTGAAATAATGAGCATGAGTTGAATAATGAACACGATTTTCGGGTAATTATACATGAGTGATCCTATACACAGTTAGAGTAAATAATTTGGAAGAAAAATTCGCAATTATGAAACATTTAAAAAATCATACAAAATATCTAAAACAAATCATAGCAATTCTACCAGGCGTCAAGCATAAAAATGGCTGTGACTGGCTGAGTCGGCACATTCAATGACACTCAGCTAACAAGAGCCAATCATTCATGACGCCTGTAACGCTTGGCAGTCTGCAAAGATAGGACAGATAGCCATATTTCTTGTCATAACGACGAAAATCTGAAAAACGTAAAACCATTATGCTCAAATTAGTAAGAGTTTCGTGGGGATGAGTGAATGAAATAATTTAGCCGTAGGACTGCATTTTTTGTTTATCTAGATCTGTTACTTTTTTTCAATTCAATTCAATTTTATTCCTCAACATTATGCACAAGAAAATACAGAAAAAAAAGAAGTGTAACTTAACTTAATAAATAAAATAAAAAATACAACTAACTCCTGTTATTAACTAACTAGCCTAGAATAGATAAAACTAGTAGAAACAAAAGGAAACTTACTACAATAAGTAGAGAAAAAGTTGACAAAACTGGAATATGAGGAAGGTCCCCGCATGGGTCAAGCCTGTGCGCGGGGGCCGAGTTCTGTAAACTACTGTGTAAGTTGAAGGAGGAAAACGACAGTAAAAGAAATATGTTTAGAAATGTTGAACAATCAATAATTGAAGGAAACAAGAGGAAAAAAAAGGGAGGGAAATAATTCGGAAATATATCAAAGAACTGAACAAGCCTGAGACATGCTGATACTATGTGTGATACATGGGTCTTAGGAAACTATTGGCAGCCTCTCTACCAGCTTCCAGGAGCCAAAATACTAAAAAAAATTATAAGTGTAAATGCTGTATAAACCAGTGCGCAGTGCAGGTGGAATTTTTAGATACAATATGTGGATTAAGTGGTATGGATTAGAGGCAGTTGATGATCTATTGATGCGAGGAGTGCCAATATTGATTCTATGTCGAGTCAGATAATTGTGATTATTAATCGCTAACATGCTAAAATTTCTTTTGTAGCCATACAAAAGCAAGGTTTTTATAAATAACTGCCTAATATTAAGAACTTTAAAAAGGTTGAACAAGCTTGCAGTTGGAAAGCGGACAGGAACATAGAGAGCTGCCTTGATAATAGCCTTCTGTGTGATTTCCAGACCTCTAATCACCATGTTTGTTGATCCACCCCATACAGCAATACCATATTGAAGGATGGATTGTACATAAGCATAATATACCATTTTTAATTGGCTGCGTTCGAGAACTTTAGACAAAACTGAAAATATGTAGATAAATTTTCTCAACCTGGCATTTGTTGATTTTGTATGTGCTGACCAAGACAGCCTGCTGTCAAACACAACACCAAGATACTTGTAGCTGTCAACCAATCCAATGACCGGACATTGACAGACCCCCAAACCATCACAAGCATGCAGATGCAACACCCGGTCATGGACGTCTCCAGTCACACGCAATGCCAGCTCCATGCACTTTGTCTTGTCCACATTCACAGACAACTTATTATGGTCAAACCACTGCTTGACATCCCTTAGCCCACGGGCAGCGCTTTGGTATGCCTCAGCCCATGAATTGCCCTCAAAAAGCAAGGCAGTGTCATCAGCATACAAGTACATGATACCATTTTGAAGATTGACCTTGCCCAAATTGTTTAGGTACACCAAGAAGAGAAGAGGACCCAAGGTACTTCCCTGAATAACGCCATAATCGATTCGTCTAACCCCACTGTTGACCCCATTCACTGAAACCAGCTGGTATCTGTCTGAGAGATAACTGTGGAACCAACTCAGAGCATTGCCACATATGCCAAGACATTTTAACTTATTCAAGAGAAGACCTCTGTCCAAAGAATCAAATGCCTTGGCCAGATCAATGAAGATCAAGAGAGCTCGCTTATTACTATCAATGAGTTGATGAACCTGATTAGTTAGTCCAAATAGGGCATCATCCACAGTAAGGTCACTCCTAAAGCCAAACTGATTGGGAATGATCAGGTTATTTATGTGAAGATATCTGCTTAGCTGCTCCCTCACACATCTCCCCAAGATCTTGGCAATGACACTCAACAGAGAAATAGGCCTATAACTACTACACTCACCTTTTTTGCCTCCCTTATATATGGGGATAACCTTGGCAAGCTTAAAGATCCTGGGAAACACTCCTTGTGAGATGCTTGCATTGACTATATGTAAGAGGGGAATTTTCAAATAGTCTATGCCATCCTTGATTATGTCGGCAGTGATACCATCACACCCAGGCGCAGACCTCCCTCTAAGCTCATTAACACAGTGCACAAGATGTTGCTCGGTAACAGTCTCCAGATGGAACTGAGACCATGCCCTGTAATGGGAGTCGTCAATTTCGCAATTGGCATCAGGAACACGACTAGCTAGATCAGGCCCTAAATTACAATAATAATCATTAAAGAAATCAGCCACCACCTTAGATGGATCCTCAGTATTACCATTATTATGATTATTATCATTATTATTATTAGTATTATTATTATTATTTATATTATTATTGTTCACAGAATGAGGGTCAGATATATTATTATCATTCAAGAACAAGTTCACCTGTATGGTCTCTCTCCCCCTCTTTGCGCCAGATAGTTCATTTATATGCTGCCAAAGCAACCTAGGCTTACCAGCAGATTCTAATATTTTACTCCTGTAATAATTTTTTTTGGCCAATTTCATAGTAGTAGATAGATAATTTCTATACCTTTTGAACTCATTGATCAAAACCAAATTGAAGGGCTGCAACTTTACTCTTTTACTCAGTTTATCCCTGTGTCTTATTGAGTTAATTAGGCCTTGACTTATCCAGGGTTTAATCTTAACATTATTATGACTATAACTAGCCCTTGTGGAAGAAATGTCAATCAATTCCATCAATTTATTAATAAACAAATCAGCAGATCCACAAGCAGAAGGAATTCCAGTAACTATACTCCAATCTTGCTGCATAATTAAGTTCAAAAGTTGGTCTCTATTAATCACTGCACAAGGAACCTTGGGTGAAGTTGACTCTTTATTATTGGAACCTCCCCACTCGACCATAGTCATGTAATGATCAGTTATATTAGACTCGATCACGCCTGCCCTGAACCCCTCGACCGACTTTGCATCGACAAATATGTGATCTAGGCAGCTACTAGTATTGATAGTAACGCGAGTAGGTTTATCAATACAGGACACATAACCTGCTCCATACAACACGTCTAGATATTGTTCAGCTAAAATTGTTCTGCTATCCTCCAAAATGCAGCAATTCAGATCACCCACAATCAAATTTATTTGCTCTTTGGATTGTTCATTACAGAAATCTTGAAGTTCATCAACAAAAATTGAGAAATCTCTATCACTAGATGGGCTTCGGTAGAGAGCCAGGACAGAGAATTTCAAGCTATTTCCAGCAAGAGAAATATTCAGACCAGTTGCACCATGCAACTTGACCTCTATGGGGGAAACATTAAATTTGTTAGAAACATAACATACCACACCGTCATTTTGGTTCCTTTTAGTCTCATTAGAAAAAGAAGTATAACCCTGTAGATGGGTCAAGCAGCTCCCAATCTCAAGCCAAGTCTCAGTCAAGACAACTATGTCAAACTTTACACTACAATCCTCCAGTACAACCAATAATTCATCGAAATTTTTACGATAGCTTCTTATATTCGTATGTAGTATTTTCAAACTGTCCTCACGAACAGCCCTAACATCAGATATATTACCCCATTCAACACATTCAACATTCCTAAAGACGTTCAAGCTACGCAATGCTTCATGTGTTGGCTAAATGTACTGTACTTTATATATGACAGATGATTTTGATAATATTAAATATTATGTTGCAAAAATCATATAAATATTCAGTAAAATATATTTAGTGATGTCATAGGGATGGCCAGACAAACGAGGTTGTGATACTGCGCTGTGTTGTATCAATTTAGACTCTCTACAATCTACATGAATAAATAAATATCTGTAATAATACACTTTTCCCTACGGTGACCCGAGAAAGTGCCTATTTTTGCTCTAACTGTAGCACGCAAAATAGTCTATTCCTGCACCAGTGCGGGAAATTACTTTTCCGCACTCCAAATTTGCAACCTAACAACACAAAATAGTGAGCATGTAATACGCAGGTTCCCTATTCTGCATTCAAAAATAGGTTGGCTACTCTGTTTCAGCTACGAAATACAATCAGCTGTAGTTTTGTTGAAATCGATTTTATTAGAAGATGGGTTATGTGAGGAATTGTCAGGTTATGTATGTTCTGTTTAAATTAATTCATACGTTACTGTAGGAAAAATTTAATGTGTAATTCGAGCGCAAAGTATTGTTTCTGCACTCGAGAACTTTTTTCAGTCACCTTCGGCTCGTGAAAAAAACTGTTTCTCTCGATGCAGAAAACCCCAACTTTGCACTCTAGTTACACAAATAGCTATTCCAGTTCAACACATCCAATGAAATATTCATAGTATATTATCACTAGAAAAAAGCATCAAAAAGTTAAAAATTTATTACTTACATGCTAACAGCAACCAGGCTCCCGACAAAGGATCAAACGTGAGACACTGCACTTCTTTTGAGACTTCCTCATACCAGGGAATCCATCGAACTTGGGGTTCCTCATGTTCTCTTAGTGAGTGATACAGTACCAGGTCACCAGAACTGTTAAACCACATTGAAATTTTCATTTATTATTTTAACCAATCAAATGGAATCAAGTTTATCAACTAAATTTTTCAAATGAAATTTGTACAGGTCAAGCAGGACTCATAAAGGTAAACCTACTATTATCGGCTGGTTAAGAATAAGTTTGAATATGTATACTTTATATATGTTAAAGACGTAGGGTGTTACAAATAAAGTTGAGTACGCCCTCCGTTCTCGAGAAATTGAGTCTGTGTTTGGGATTCTTTTCAATTGATATGAATAAAAATTGAGTTAATCACAGCTGTTTCCAACGCCTTCCAACCAGACTCCCGGCGAGTCAACAGATCAACAGTCGACTCCAGTCACTCAACCTAGCCCAATTACTCAGCTTACCCAACGTACTCAACTTTATTCACACCATTGTCTAATGTTATGCAGTAAATGTCAATGTTTTCTCAACATCACGATTTATAACTAGGAAAACCCTCAGTAATTTTGAAATGAATACTTTTTTTTCAAAGTATGCCCATAGTGATGAACCTCACATCGGCCACCTAGTGACATGATAGCAACGGGCAATCGCTAAAAACAAAATCTTCAAGAAAACGGCAAGATGTCATACACGTTGTGAGATAATAGCCTACTAAATCCGTAATTTCTCCTTAACTTTCAAATTTGATTTTTTTTTTTAAAGACAAGAAAGCAATAAAACATGTCCTGTTAAAAACTTGAAGCACTTATTTTCTATTTTAGAAGTATTAGTGATAATTGACAGGTGGCCGATAATTGGTAGTTTCACTTTCATGATGATGATGATGATGATGTTCATCATTATTTATATAGACAAAAACAACCTAAGAGCCTTATTATACACTACCACTGCATTCGCGGTCGCGCGCCCCCTTAGTCGCGACCACTGGCCACTCTAGTCGCCTAGCCTCGCTTCTAGTGGCGCCCGTACGACTGTCACCTTGGCAGCCGACCATTTTTTTGCTATTAGGCTTATTACATTGGGTCACTCCAGTCGCCTACAAGCGCCACAGTTTCAAGGCTTTTTATAATCGGCCATGACAATTTTACAAGCAAAAAAGCAAATTTTATTTATTCATTAACAATGGAGACAACATGTTTCGCCAAATCTGTATCCTTTACAGACATAATATTACAAAAATATCAAATTCAGCGTGGTTAAAAAATTAAGAAATATGTAGAAAATAGTAACTAATCATCATACAAAAATTTCAAGTATTATATAAAAGAAAAATGAATACAATATGAGGTTACTTTTAAAACTAAAAAAGAAAAATCATACAATCGAATTATCAAAAATGTGAAAAGAAAGTTACTGTATCTTCACTCATATAATCACAAAACATTTTCTTTGGAAAACAAATATCACAATCATCAAATATTATTAAGGTGACAAGAAACCTAAAAAAACTCTAAGTACGGATCAATATACACAGACATATTGAATCTAACAATAAAATTGATCTGAATAAGACCTGTCGGAATTTAGCGCGAGAGGACCAGAATTCTTATCAGCTTATCATCATTTTGAGGTTATGTTTGTATGTAAGGAAATGTTGCTACGGTATGTGATTAGCTTCAGATTATAAAATTACAGCTGTTATAGATCACCATCAAGTGATTTAGGGAGATGTTGCGATTGTTATTAAATTGATGAAACTTTTGGTTCTGAGCCATGTTATGGCGCGCCCCGGTCAAAACTTTGTGGCCCGCGACCGCGATTGCAGTGGCTCTGTATGATAAGGTTCTTAGTTATGATGACTATAAAATTTGTATGAAGTAGAGTCTTACCTGAGAACAAGTGCTACCAACTGTCTTTCAAGAGCTTGACTAACAGCGCTCAGTCTTATTTTTGTACATTTTGCAATGCATTTGAGCTCAAACAGTTGCTGAGCTGTTGTCGTTGACATTCCAGCGCAGACAATCAACCAAACATTATTTCAAGCATTGCTGGTCAAAATTTTAGATTCTAAAAACAGAATTAAATCACAAATTAAAAAAATATATAGGAGAAAATCAAATCTAATGGATCAAAATCAAATCTTTAATGGATTCAATGATTTATTACAACCGAGATTACAATGGCAGCAATGGAGACCAAGCCACAATAAATAATATACATAAAACAAAAGAGCAAGATCAATAAAATAACGCAAAAATATTAATATACCAATACCAGTAAAACACTTAAATATCTCCAGCTAGTCATAATAGAATCACAGACAAAATACAGGTACATATCAGATATTAAAATTAGATAACATAAATTCAATAATGAATTCATAAAGTAAATAATGAAGAAAATATGACATTCCTAGACAAGCTCAATAATAGAGGTGATAACAAATGCAAACAAATAGAAATAGCAAATAAAACAGTATTACAATAAAAAGCCAAGTAAAATAATAATTGAAGGATTGGTAGAAAGCCTTCTCGTATGATCAGTTACACTCTTATGATACCAATTAACTTATTTGGGGAGATTATCAGCTCATACGGGTCTCATAACTTATGGTTATAATTGAAATTGTATGAAGAACATCTTACCTCGGAACAAGTGCTACCTCATCATTAATCTTATTTCAACCTTTAGGAGTTTCTACTCCAATACTGTTCCTTTAACAAATATTACTAAGTTATCAATTATTAGTTCATCTAATAGATAGTTCAGTAGATATTTTATTGTAATAAATTTCCAACTGTTCCATAACCTCAACAGACATAACAAAAATATATACAAACGCAACCGGGGTTTGGTTTTGTTTCGTCTAGCTGAGGGTAATTGTTTTGAAGTTGAGTTTTTTTAAGTAGAACTCACTGTTTTCAAGAACCAAAGCCTAAAAATAAAGGATATTTAATAATAAAATAAAGGATAATATTAAATGCTAGAGCTTGCTTACTACATAGGGATATTGTTGTGAATAGACATTACGAAATATTTGATAACCATATTGAAAAGGCATTACACTTGCAACTATAAAATATAAATGTAAATACTGTAAATAATATTTCATTTCTTTCGCGTTGAAACAATAGTTTTGAAGGCCCTAACCATGTTATGTAATAGATAACGGAACGGAATATAGACAAAGGTGGAATAAGTAGCTTGAAACAAAAAATCCCGAAAGCTTAGTTCTACTAGGTTATTTTTTGAGTTGAAATTTACAGTAATACTTACAAAGTTGTAGACTTGAGTGTTTAGTTTCCTATTCAATTTAAATAATATTAGGTAAAATGGTAATCGCTGGAAAACTGAAAATGTAGGGTTATCATAAACAGAAAAATATAAAATACGGTCTGCCTACGGAGCAGACGACAGAATACAGTTGCATGTCTTGTCAACCTTGAACACGATCAGACAAGTCTTTTTGACTTCTTTTTATTTTCCAGATTTTAAATGCTATAAAGCTATAATCTGAAACTTATCAATTAGCATTATGTTCATAAAAAAAATTTTCTACATATTTTTTTCATATTTGAATAAATTATAATATATTATTAATAATTATTATACGAATCGCAAATACAATAAGAGGTCAGCTGTTTTGTTATTACAGCTGCTCAAGATAGCATCAACTTTTAGGTTAGGGCAATATTGACTAATTTGCTGAAAATTTACTCAAACGAATAATGGATATTACGCGAATGAATAATGGATCCAAACTTTATCTTTGCAAGTGGTATTTCAGAGGTAATTGAAATTATTTTTTCATTCATTGTAACCCAAGAGATTTGCTCTATTTTTGTAGTCGTTTAATATTCTATTCAAATTTCTTTCAACTCCAAATAGTACTGTTAATGTTTCAGCTTGTATGATTCATCTTTAGTTCTGTTCTCATTGTCTCTATAATGTATAAAAATAAATGACAACTAAGTTACTTATTAGAAACTTACTTCTCATGTTTCAGCTGGTTTCGCCTGTCTACCCATTGTTTGGCTCATCAACTCTATATGGTTTTTTGAAGAGGCATTCAAGAAACCACCGTATGAAGAACAGGCTCAAATAAAGCGATGTAAGTGAAAATACTAAAAACATATTAAGTGCTCAAATGATGAAATACGATACAACTGAATTACAAAACTATCGAAGAGCTGTGGCTACAATATAGCGAGATTTTACTATTGCCAATGTCGGCGAATCTAGTGAGTCATATCTGATGTTCTGTCCTTCACATACATATCTACATATCTTCTAGCCGAATTTCTTCTCCACAGAACATTTATATAGTGCTAAAAAATGTGGCTTTCTAGTTGGGGGGCGCCTTCCCCTCCCGGTGTTAGAAGAAATAATTCATCGCAAATTTTAGGTTTGATTTTCAAGTAACCATTCTTGTTTTACCATTTCTTTGCAATCAACAGAATAATTTAATAATTTCAACTCATATCTGAAGAAACATTAATTGATTATTGCAAAGTGGTATTAGCATGCAAATTATTTTTTTTCTGAGGATGAAGCCCTCATAGGTCTGAGACCTGTGTGTGGGTAATGAGTTGGATGATGGTGATTGATGAGTTGGACCTACAGTTTTAGGTGGGTTCCGAACCACCGGGAAGTGATTTTACAGCAGAGAACAGTGTCTTTTGCTGGCCAATCTAATCGGTCACCATTACAAACAGGACCTACGAGAATGCAGCTTACCTCTATCTGATTGAACAGATACCTGCTACGCCTCGCGGCTATCACTCCCCAATTACTTATTCATAAAATATATTTAAAATGTTACATACCTTATAAGTTTTGTTAAATGAGCTGGAAAATACTGGTAGACTGACCGGTACTGGTAAAACTGTAATCTCCGCCTTAAAAAGGTTCTCTTAACATCACAAGACACTAGCAGGGTGCTCGCATAGTGGAGCATCCAATACACAATGGAATCCTCATCACAAAATCATACACTTGGTGTGGAATAGTGATGTTCACACTGTTCCAATCCAATCTGTATCACCTATCCACAACATATGTTTGAGTTTGCGATGATAATAAATTATCATCAAGTATTAGATGTTCCACTCTTCAAGCACCCCTATGCAATAAGTTAAAGCTAAACCAGCTGGCATTTATGCCGTATTTGGACCGATTTAGGAGAACAAAATGGCTCTCCTAACATCACAAAATAACAATTAGACTAATTATTTTGAATGTGACCAGTGACTAAAAAGTATTCAAACAAGGAATTTACGTTGTGCAAGACTTGAAATTCAAAACAAAACTAGCCACAGCTAAAAATTCCCAATTATCAATATTTTCCTTCTATCTTTTGTTACAGATGTCACATTTTCTGGCATAGGAGCGGCAATATGGATAATAGGATTAGCAATTTGGGTCTACATATTCCAAACTCACAGAGCTGAATGGGGAGAGTTTGGGGACGATTTAACATTCACAATTCCTACAGGAATCAAATGATTTTTTCCCAGATTAAAACGTGTATGATATATAGATATGTTGCTAAACTCTTTCCAGATTTAAGGCTTTACGCAGGGTTTTTGGTCAGATTTTTTTTCGAAGTTTCTTGTATTTGATGTTTTCTAGAAATATCGGGGTTTACAGTTGACATTTTTGGGGGCAATTTATCTTGCCTACTAGTTAATTTAAACCTTTAATAATTTTCTTATACTTAAAGACACCTCGGGGAATAGAATACACATTTTTTATTCCAATTTAACAATACATTTTCAAAAAACATAATTCTTTCAGATTAAAAAAAAATTATTTTGATAAAAGTTATTGTTTGAAATAAAATATGTCAAGGCGTATTTTAGTTATAAAAAATTATGAAACGTTTAAAATAACTCGTAAGTAAGATCAATTCCCCCCAAAACCGAAATGTTTTAGCTTTGATCCCCCATATTTCACATAATAGTTAATGCATTTTTTTCTCACAGCAATAGATAAGATTGATTTAAGCCTTGTAACATCCAATAGAAGAAACTTTGAAAAAAATTATGACCAGAAACCATGCGCACAATCTTAAATCTGCATGATAAATATTGTTCTGTATAGTTATTATTGCCCTAACTATTTTTTCTTCAAAGTAAAACCTGCATAATAAATATTTCAAATTCTTAAATTTTTTTCTTCACAACCTTATTCAAGCTTCAGCGTTTGTAATGAAGTTATATCTTGTACTGTAAAATTAATGATTTTTTTCCTGCCGTTTTAACTGAAAAATGTCCTGCAATAATGTGATTTTCATTCCATTATTTTACCTTTACGATTAGCTACTATAAATTTTATTAATTTATTGTAATCTACATAATAAATTTTTATACTGATCAAAATTTTCGCCTTCAATTATTCCTACAATCCAAATTAGTAATTTAATTAATGGTCAAACTCGAGTTATTTTGTAAACATTTATTTGATTGCTAAATGTTCGCAAGATAATTTATTTCGGACATTTATGCTATTTATAGTATAAAAAATAATCTCTCAATTAATTATCATGTGAATTGTTGATTCTTCTATCGATTGCACTCCTTATAATTAATAGAGCAAGCTCCCATAAAACTGTCTAATATTTATTTTTTTAATTAAATAATAATAAGCGTATGGCTTTTATTGGTGGGGTTCCATCTCACCGTTTGAGCCATTTTATGGGGAACATGATGGACCTACTATTTTTGGTGGGTAAATTGCACATTGATAATAAATGATAGGAAGTTGGTAAGTCGAAGAAGAAGAAATTAGCAAGAAGGTGGAGGAGGAGAAGAACAAAAATAATATGAAAACGAAGGAACAAGAGAAGAATAAGAAGATGGAGGAAAAGAAATAGAAGAGGGATGAGAAAGAACTATTAAATTGAATTAGTAGATAGGTTATTACACATTCTAGAAATCCAGATGCAATTGAATTGGGCAACCTGCAGTTAGTTAAAATCTGTACAATAGTATAATTCTGTATAGAAAAAAGTGTACTGAATAGGTACATTTCTAATAACAATAAACCCTTACCCAAAGTTAGTTGAAATTACACTGCCCAAATACATTCTCTACATAAATCCAATAACTGAAGAACACTTTCTACAACCTACAACCAATAATAATATTCTCTTCAATAACTACAAATAACCCAGTAAATTACAAGAACAACTAAAGTACAAATTCGGAATTTTTTCTATATTTTCTTAAACTATATATTACACATGAACTAAATACTTTAGACATAGAAGGAAAAAACACTGGAGTTAATCGAATAAAACTAGACTATTTTAAATAAGTTATTAGAAGTTAAATATCAATACAGTAAATAAAATAAGCACCTTACAATAATATCATCATGATAATCTATAAATAAAATCACAGTTCAAATTAAATAAAATATCTTCAAAAGCTTTCTTTTACATGTCAGTATTCTTATGGGTGCTTGCACATAGTAGCTTCGATACTGGAGTTAATAATGAATGTATTTGATCAATTAAGCTTCATACTCATCGTTTACCTCCACTGTGTCTACATGAGTTTAATTTTGCAGCTATGTTCTTGACTCTAGAATCAAGACGGATACTCGAGTCAAGAATGAACATGTTTGATCTATTATTAGCCTTGACACACTCATCGCTTTGTCAACACCCATTACTAAGCATGCGATAGATTTCGAAGCTATCCTATCGAAGCTCCATAGTGCAAGCACTTTAATATTTGCATAACGAGAGACAGAAATGTTAGACTAATATCAGTTCATCCAGGAAGAGCGCAATTTTCACAATGGGCTGTCTGATGAAAAATATTTGTACTTTAGTTAAGATTAGGGTTCGCGAATTTTAAAATCGTTTACTAGCATTGATAAGAATAGATGAAAGCGAGTATTAAAAATATTTAAAAGTATATAATATACAGAGTATATTTAGTCGACTTATAAAGACTGAACACAAAACCCTGGTATTTACACGTAAGACAAGAAATACAACTATAAAAAATTGAGAGGCAGGAAACTGTAAAATTTAAAATAAACTGAAAAACGTAACACGATTTTTCCAATATAATTCTTATTGATAATAATTAATAATCTAAAATAACAATTCACTGTCTTTGAACTCAAAATTCAAACATTATAAAACCATTATGAAGCCAGCAGCACTTATGCAGCAGAAACACTAACTCTAACAAATTAATACAGGATTGCTGGATGACTTGAAGAAAGAAAAATATTGGGATCGAAATTAAAAAATAATGTAGTGCATTTGAATTAAAATAAGATTCTTCATCAGAAAATAGAACGGCTTTCGGATACTGTTAAAAAAAGAATACGTTTTTATGGCCACATCTTCAGAATGAATGAAAACCGTCTTGCTAAGCAAATATTTGACTTCTTCAGAATAAGAAAGACAAAATGTAACTGGTCTAAACAAGTACAATTTGACTTAGGTATTTCTGAAAATATAATCCTGCAAGAATACTGCACATCTGAGAAAGTTTTTTCAAGAAAACCTAAAGCTAGAAGGGGAGCTGTAGTGTCCGAGGAGAGGAGAAAGGCTGTCCGATCATCGGAGAGAATGAGAGAGTATTAGCGAAAGCGCAAGGAACATCCACAAAAGAAAAATAATTAATTTAACATACTCCAAAGAGAGTGATACGAAAATTAATATTATTTAGTATCAACTCCTAACCCTAACATTAGATTACCTTTGGGGGTACTTGCACATCATATTATGCGATTGTACTATATTTAATTGTTTCCTGTAATTGTTCAATGTATTTAGTGAATAAATAAATATAGACTAACCGAGAAAGAGAATGTCCAAAAATATTTAAAAAAATACAAAAATATTTTTAACATTGAATGAACACAGTAAAGCAAAACAACGGTGATAAAAATCGCATAAATTATGAATTTTCATTCCATATTCATGTTATTTTCATTTTTTAATGTCAGTTTAATCTCATTTTAACTTCCTATCACACAAATTTCAAGAAACTAGAAATTCCACTACCAAGCGTGTATATACTCGAAACCATCTGCTTTATAAAGAAAAATGATCATGAATTTAATATAGGGGAAATATTTCATAATAATTATGGCACGAGATACAGGAGTAACTTGAGAAACAGATGTAAAATCTATTGCCAACGCGCCAACACGGGTAACAAATGATTCGCTGAGATCAGAAACCACATGTCAATTTTTTTCAAAATGGAGGTTATGATGGAAATGGACTATACAATAGAAACTTCGTAACTGGGGTCAGAAACAACTTCAGTCAGATTCATTCTTCACTGAGAAATAATGTTCTACAAATCGTGATGAGTGCAGAAAGCACATGAGTCGGTGACTTATGTTGTTTCTGTTCTCATTTCGATAGAGCGCTCTGCTAGTACTTCAGTCAACATAACCTATAGTCGCTACTCGATCGCGCTTTGTCAATGGTGATCGTTGTGCGGTTATTTTCTTAATAATTTAATCATTTCAACACATTATATTTTGTAAGAATGAGTAGTGAAAGTGAATCTGATATGAGTTGTAAGCCGTCAAAACGCACAAGGAATCCGGACAAGCACAAGAGAAATGTTATACGGGATTCAAAAGTTAAAGGTGTACCATTCAAAAACTGGAAAGGCAACCAAATTGATGCTCGAAAAACCGGACCAGACTGTCAGTGTCGAATGAAGTGCTTCAGTAAGATTAATTTTGATGATCAAATGAATATTCTGGATAGATTTAATGGTTTAGGTAGCAAAAACGAACAAGATGTTTTCTTACAACAACTTATTGAAAAATCTAACCTGAAATCACACCGGCCGCGGAAAAACGAACCAAAAGGTAGACAGTGTAATTTTATTTATCATGTTTTGAAAGGAAGTGACAAAATTACAGTGTGTAAAAAGGGATTCATAGCTCTACATGGTATCACACAGAATCGTATTAGACGTCTCTGTGATCTCTTGTTATTAGGTAAAAGCCCATGTGACAAAAGAGGGACAAATCCTAAAGCGAATGTCATGCCTGGTAATATTTGTGAACTGATACACAATCATATTGATTCATTCCCAAGACACAAAACACATTATGGTACTAAAGAGCTTGAATACCTGGATCCTAAATTAGATGTAAAAACTATGTTTTGTATGTTCAAGAACTCTAATCCTGAAGCTGTCAGGGTGAAGTATGAATATTATCTCCAATATTTCAAGGAAAATTTCAACTACCGCTTTGGTAGACCACAGGTGGACACATGCATCAAATGTGAAGAATTATCTGTAAAACTAAAGAGCAATAGTTTAGGTGATGCAGCTAAACGAGTTGCAGCAGCTGAACTAATGTTGCACAAAAGACGTTAAAAAAAATTCTATTCAAAGATAACTGAAATAACTGATTTATGTAAGAATAATGAAAATTGTGTAGGCTTGAGTTTTGATTTTATGCAGAATTGCCCAATGCCCAATATTCCCGTTCAGGATATTTTCTATCTCAGGCAACTGTAGCTGAATTGTTTTGGAATATTTAACATGAGTACACAAAAAAGTAAGATTTACCTGTACCATGAAGGTCAGGCAAAGAAAGGGGCAAATGATGTATGTTCAATGCTTCTAATGTATATTAATACTTGTATTCCAGAAAATGTTAGAACCTTGTACCTCTTCAGTGATGGTTGCCCAGGCTAGAACAAAAATCACACCATGATAAGGTTTTTACTTGCTCTGACAGAAACTGGTCGTTTTGACAGAATTGAGCATTTCTATCCAATAAGAGGTCATTCGTACCTCCCAAATGATAGAGACTTTGGCACTATTAAACGTAAGATTAAAAAATATGATAGGATTTACACACCTGACCAATATAAAGAAATTCTTGCTTCTAGTATCACAAAATTTGATGTCGAAATGGTCAAAACTGAAAATATAATAGATTTCGACTCATGGTGGCCAATCTATTTTTAAAAAAACTGTCTCTCAGTTGATTCATATGGTAAAAATGTCCCAAAAGAACAAAAAGTAGTATTCACTTTAACCCAGTACATGTCATTCACTTATGAAAAAAATTGTAAAGGTATTGTCCTTGCTCATGTATACATACATCAATGGATTGAGCTCACAAAAGTTCAGAATATTGAAGCCAGAGTCCAATCCTGTCTTGATTCCTACTAATGCAATACAGTATATCCAAATGGGAAAACTCCCATCAAGCATAAAAAAATTACTGACCTCCGAAAATTGTTACCATATATTACAGACGAGTATAAAGTATTCTGGGAAGTAATATGTCATTGGCCAGAAGAAGATGATGATGACCATATTATTGAAAATGAAATTTATTGAGTATTTTACTTTGATATTTGACATGATTTTTAATTTTGACATGAGTTTGCTATTTGAATTTAAACTTTGACATGAGCTTGCTATTTGAATTTAAACTTTGACATGGTTTTGCTATTTGAATTTAAACTTTGACATGATTTTACTATTTGAATTTAAACTTTGATATGATTTTGCTATTTGAATCTAAACTTTGACATGATTTTGATGTGTTTTATTCAGTATTCATAAAACTAGTATTCATGTATTCAGTAAAATGTTTAAAAGTGTGTATAATATTAACAAAGTTTACAAATAAAATGAGTTTCAAGTTGATACTTCCAGTTTTATTAGCTAAAATATGCTTTCATTTGGGTTCTGAGTGCAGAAACCACATGAGTCAGATTTTTTTTCAATTAATTGAAAATTGAATGCCTCTTATTTTGTTTTATTTCTCATAGATAAATCTTATAGATGGTATACTTAGATGATATAAACAGTAAAAACCCTTACATACTTATTCATTTGAAAACTAAACAGTTTTTTCTGTCTCCTGAAAAATTCAGTAAATGGGACTCATGTGGTTTCTGATCTCAGCGATTCAAATAAAGAAACCAATTGAAAAAGGAGCTACTGGATGAGCATATTCAAGCGGATAATTTAGGGTGCATTATGAGAGGTAAGGCATCTCATGGAGAATTTTGAGAAACTATGTTTTATGCAAGTAAATTAAATCTTCGACTAATCCATATACCCCTTCTTTCGTAGGAGGTCAGAGGATGCTAATAGTAGTAATGCTGACTGGGCCTATGCTTTTTTCCAGTTTTATGCTCGGTTTGTCAGTCGTTCAGTAAATCATTCAGTAGCTACTGATGCAATAGCGGCCCTGAGGCTTATTTCACACAAACCCAGTAGTCGGGCAGTGACGAGGCGTCCGGTCATCGTTTGATCCGGCGATGAGTATAGAAATTGGACTAATAATATTGTAATAATCTCAACTCTTAAATAATGGACATTTGTAGGCTTCAAAGCCCAGAAATATGTTCAAAAACTGTGAAAATTGTAACAAAAACCAATAAGAATATGACGAGTAGACGCTCAATATTTATAATGAAGCGCAAAAGGCTTGCGAATCACTAGTCCCTTCCCGCGCCTAGCTCGAGTCCCTTGCCATTAGTTTTTAAACCATTCAAGTAATGCTTGTGATACATCGCAACCGGCTGTGATGAATAAGGCTTCGTGCGTTCTCGGCCACTGTCGTGGGTTTTCGGCAGCTGCCTCCTCATGCTTATTCCTCCCCAGTCCACACTCAGCTTCAGTTACAGCATTGTGGAAACAACGGGAATTTTGCGTATGCTAAATTATTTAACTTTTACAATAGGCTTATTATTGTTTTGCAATTTAGTTAATCTTTTTGATATTTTTAGAGTGTGATCTATTATTATACCATTTATTATTCATTAGATGGTTAAATTTATTTTAATAAATTAGATCGAGTGAGTGCATCATATCAGAGCCTATTATTTCGTCTGTTTTTGCGTTTTTTCCTACATTATCCATCGTCGGTCTATGGTAGTAGGGAAGATATATATTACGCAAGAGGTGCAATTGGATAAAATACTTTTTAGTTCTCTGCCTTTTGAATTAGGTCTTTGCCTTTTGTTAGGCCTATTCAGAGGAGAGATTTCAGATGCTCAAAAGCTTCAAAAGTCACCAATTTGCCTCGAATTTTTAAACATTTTCCTGGGGAAGGCCCTTTGACCCCTTTTGGCGTTGGTGGGAGAACCCCCCTGCGATGACCGGTGAAGGATTCCACGCCTCGCCACTGTAGTCGGGTAACCGGTGTCGTTCACCCGAAGTAATTAAATTGCATCACATGATTTAAAAAATCGGGTAGGTGTGAAGCGCTCCTCCATATGATACACAATGTCCCACTAGCGGGTAAACTACACCGGTTGCTCGACTGCCTGGCATGTGTGAAACAAGCCTTAGGGCTGCTACTGGATCAATAGCTACTGAATGATTTTCAGAACGACTGAGAAACCAGATGTTCTGTCAGATTTGGATCGATGGTCTAGTTCAGGGGTGCACAACCTTTTAGTAAATGGGGGGCCAAATTTATTTTCAAATAAACAGAGGCAAGGTACCTAAAATAAAACCTAAAACTAGTCTCAAATAGTCAAATTATTCATACCTAGACAATTATTAGGATGATAGGCCTGAAAATAAATTAATATGGTCATTCAACCAACGGTTTCTCTCTTACCGACTTAAATCAAGTGGTTTTTGGAAACAAATTGTCCGTCCGTACCAAGTGTTTGACGATTCTAATCACTGCGAGTGATATAGATAAGAAGGAATAATATTTAAGGAACGTGACAGTCTTTTGAAAGTAATATTGCATAAAGAGCCGCATAAACTGACGTCCCGGGCCGCAGATAGTGCATCCCCTGGTCTAGTTCATGGGAGCCTTACCAGTAGCCGGTAAATGTTACCGGTAGCGTCTGATTGGTCTATTCAAATTTATAAACGTTAAAAATTAGAATAGACCAATCAGACGCCACTAGTAACATTTACCATTTACCGACCATTTAATCACCAATGTAAATTCGTTCTGAAATATTTACCTAACCTGACTGGACTTGACTCATAATATTAAGGAAAAAATCATGTTTTTGTTCTAAGTCTCTCGACAATAATCACAACCCTTTCTCTACAAATACACCACAACCTGAAACTCAAAACCCACACTAAATTCAACATCACTACAAATCTATCGCACAAGTTTTAAGAGTTGAGTGGAAGGAAGACTAATCCCAACTTCACCCTCAAAGCTGTATGCAGGGTATGCAAGTTTCTTGTATTGGATGTTATTAAGGTATTGAATTGTTATCTATTGCTATGGGAAAAAATGTTATCAAATATTTTGTGTAATATGGGGATTCAAAGTTGAGTTTTTCGGTTTTTGGGGGCAATTATTTCATTTACAAATTATTTTGAACTTCTGATAATTTTTAATAAGTGAGACACCTTAAGACACAAAGTGAAATTGTTTTCATTTCAAACAAACAATTCATATTTTTGGCATACATTTTAAAAAAACTTATTTTTTTGGAAGTTTAAAAAAATATTTTTTCAACCAATTGAACAAAATGAAAATAATGCCATTTAATTCCCCAAGGTGGCTTAGTTATAAAAAATATTACAAGTTTAAAATAATGCGTAGGTGAGATCGATTGCTCCACAAAAAAGATAAATTAAACTTTGAACCCCCATATTTCACAAAAAAATTCTCACGGTAATAGATAAGATTTTAGTACCTTAATAATATCAAATACAAGAAAGTTTGAAAAAATAATGTCCAAAAACCCTGCGCACAGCCTCAATAAAGGCAATCAATCAATTACAGGTTTTTTCCTAATTACGTTCTTTGACATTAAAAAACAAAATACAGACAGCGCATGCGCAAAACGTAGATTTTGGTTTTCTTATGTTTAGGAAGTCTAGAAAAACAACTTTTCAAACTATTGCCCATACATCCTGCAACCACATAAATCTTACAAATATTCATATAAATCCTACACATATTCACAAAGATCTTACTTCAGATAACAACTGAGGTTGGATTACATTCTCCGAAACGCGTCCACCAAATAACAAAGAGCTGCCTGGTACTGCAATGAAAATACAATCGAAAAATTTCATCCTATTATTTTTAAAATACGGTTCAAAAATCACACTTACTCCTTAAAAAAAAGGAAAAACTTCATATTAAAAAATATTTGTCTAAATTTCTCATAAAACAACAATAAATAGGCAGGACTGTTCTTCTCAATTTAAAAATAGATTGTTAGATTTATGAATGATTTAACAGCACTGTTCTACTCAATTCAAACGTTAAATTGTTAGACTTTCTACAATAAATACAGAAAATTGAAAAAAATTAATCTCATTCCCCTAACATAAATAGTCTCCTCAAAAGTTGAATATTGTAATAAAACAACTATTAGAATTGTTAAATTTTAAAAAAAATCTAGAAAATTAAAAAATAATTAAAATCTCATTTACCTGACTTTTCCATTCCTGTCTCAAGTTATAAACTGTATCAACAATAATATTTTAAATTTTCTTTTAAAACTAGTTTGATCTTATACTATTTTGTATTTTTTAAATAATCAACATTAAAAACTAGGCTACCGCAACGCTGTAGAAGTTATGGCATTTTTATGACGTTATGTTTGAGCTAAACTACGTTAATTCCATCCTGACCACTCTATGACTCAGGCTGCAGCATAGACATATAGTGGTCAGGTTAGGTAAGCGTAGTTTTGTTCAAACTCTATTATTAAAATCACATAAATCGTAAATTAATTTTTAAAATAATAATTACATAGTTACAAACCGCTTGTAAAATAGAATAGCTTGATAACTTATCTTTTAAACTTATCGAAGTCGGTGATTGTTGTTTAAAAATATGACATTTGTTCGCATCTTCGCTTTGATCTAGATAAATTTGAAGCATTTCTGTTTGTCATGTGGTATTCTTGTTTTGAACAATACTGAATCAGCTCGGAACTGAGTGTTCAGCAGTGGGGTGTACCCAAATACCTGTAAAAACAGAGAATTATTCATTTATACGCAGAATAACAATGAAGTGAAGATGTAACAGACAAAGTCCAAACTACTCTCTTCACAAATTTTCTCTATGCTATGTTGTCCAAAACATTGACGTTAATTTACATTAAGAAATATCAATATGAATTCAATTGTCAACATGAAAAACACAACTGCACAAATTCAAAAATAATGGTCGAGAAAACAGAGAATAAAAAATAAAAATGAATTCGATTCTTCACTTGAGAAGGTGTTACAGTAGTTTATGCAACGATTGTATTAAGATTGATTTCAAGCCACATGTGAGGTATGAATTAGGTAGGAATTAATTAATTATTAATATTTATTAATAATATGAATTAAATTAAATTAATTAATATTTAGGTAGGAATTAATTAGATATGAAATAAACATCTCACGAATGGCTTAGTGACAAAATTTAATCGTTCAGAGAATGGAGCCTTGCATTTTTTACTGTCTTACCCATTCTGTCTTACCCAAGTAAGTAAATTCGAATAATGCAAGTCTTACATTGGATGAGGCCCTATTCATCAAGGTATCCCCTCATGTATCTTGCCTTTCCATATATTATCACCAATTATTCAATTGGAAAATGGTGCTATGCATCTTTTAACATACTGTCTCACTCAAGTAAGATGCAACAATGATAAAATTCATGACAATATTGTTTGAAATTCAAATAATGCAAGTCTTAGGCCAGGCGCACGTTGAGACGCAGGTGGCGCAGAGCAGAGCAGCACAGTTTCTGTGTCCCATGTGTTTACTATGCTCCGCTGTAGGAGCGCTAGAAAGCACGCGCACGTTGCCGCGCAGGGCAGGGCAGAGCAGCATTGGTCTGCTTCGCACTTGTGACAGAGACACAGAAACTGCGCCGCTCGTGCACTCGTCACTACGTTACTTTGTTGGTGTACTAAAATCTATCAATATGGATCAACAATTGATCGAGTTTTTCTTCAGTTCCCACAGGTCTTTGGGCGTTACAGCCCTCTGAGACAATTAAAGGTTTAATCATCTGGTGTACTTCTTCAAACTCTTCTCGACTAAGACGACAAAAATGTTTAAACTGTTCTGGTGATAGTTCTTTTGTCATTGCGAATGCCCCATGCGTATTCCGTTTTTTCAAGTAGTCACTTTTCCCTCGCTTTGTCCCCTCTTGACCTCATGTTTCAATCAAGATGGATGATCGTTTTATTTTTAATCTTATTAATCCACAGGGAAGTAAATTTTTTTTGGTTTAAAAATTTTTTTTTGTTTGAAAAACATTAAATATACGGTAACAAATGTGAATAAGGTAAGGTAATGTGAGATATTTTGGGTTGTTTTAATTTATTGAGAGTTATATTTTAGATTGTTGAAAGATATTTTCAGTCCAGGGTAAAGTTATTTGGTTAAGCGACTCACCCCTCAGCACAAGCTTGGCTTAAAGAAGGGTGAACCATCTTTTTTTTTCATTCTAAAATCATTATTAGTTTAATATCCTATATTTATTTTGTCTTGAATATTTTATAATTTTATTTTATTTATTTATTCAATTTATTTATGGGACATTTTATTTGCTTATTTAAAAAAATTCAAGTTTATTTATTTTATTGTATACTTATATATTTTGCATATTGGAATATCATTGTGTCATATGAAAATGTATTGTGCATTTTGATTGGTTGAATAAAAAAATTATTACTATTATTATGTACAGGAATAGCAATGAATCGAACTCCGCATCCGAATCTGACTCTGAACTTAAATCAAGGAATCTTGAAAACATGTTTACAAACACAATACACCTCAAAAAGCACATCCACCTGCGTCGCACTGTAGAATGAGACTGCCTCCCAACATGCGCTTTAAACTGTGCGACACGTTTCTGCCCTGCGTGCCTGTGTCGCACTGCTCAACGTGCGCCCCATCTACATTGGAAGAGCCTATTCATCATGGTCTCCCCTCATGTATCTTGCCTTTCCCTATATTATCACCAACTATTCAATTGTAAAATGGTGCTATGCATTTTTCAACATTCTGTCGCACCCAAGTACGATGTACCAGTAATAGAATTCATGATAATATTGTTTGAAATTCAAATAATGGAAGTCTTACATTGGATGAGGCCCTATTCATCATGGTCTCCCCTCATGTATCTTTCAATTGTAGAATGGTACAATGCATTTTTTTACATTTTGTCTCACCCAAGTAAGATGAACCAGTAATAAAAAACATCATTATATAATTTAAAATTCAAATAATGCACGTCTTACATTGGATAAGGCCCCATTTATCATTGTCCCGCCTTCCTGTATATTATCAACAAGCATTCAATTAGAGAAGGTGCTATGCATTTCTCTACATTCTATTTCAACCAAGTGAGAAGCACAAAAGTAATATGAAACTGCAACATCAGAGTCCTAGTAATATAATTACAAATCCCAACTTGATTAAGCCTTCATACTTTCGTACAATAATATTTAGAAGGATGCAAATCACGAATGCCAATTCTTTACATACCTGGGTAAAAAAATTAATACACTTATGCCTTTCCTGGAAATGTGTATCGTCTTCTGATAATGAAACCGGACATCCAGGACAACGAAACGTCCATCTTGAAGTTACCTGACAAGAAAAATAATAATAGGTTTAATAATAATATATATTATAATTATATAATAATAATAATATATTATATTTAATAATAATACAGGTGTAATAATAGGTAATGGTAAGTTTCTGTGAAGAATGAATGACTGAGTAATTTAAATTAAATTTAGAGGTAGAAGAAAGGTATACAGGTATAAGAGGAATAATAAATTTTATGCAGGTATAAGGAAGTTGGGAGAGGATAAGGTATACCGCCAAAGTTGAAAAAGTGTAACCGGAAATGGAAGCAATCAAGGCCCCTACAGCAAGGAATCTGACGCCATTTGCGGCTATATCACCGCGAATTTAAAAATAAGTAGGCCTAGTTCAATTTACAAGATTCAACTTTCATGTCAGATCAAATGTTTGAACTAAGCTTATCATCTATGAAAAACAATTTGCTTCTCAAAATGACTTTTTGAAAACATTTGTCAAGATTTAACAGTCATATTGATCACTTATTATTTGTGGCTTTAACAAAGCGTAGAGTGGCGGCCATCTTCAAATGTAGTCATGGTATCACTATAGATACATATAACAACTACAACAGCATTTTTTGTATATCTGTAGAGGTAAAGCGTTGACCCCTTTCTCACGGGTAACGAGTAAAGCCGCTGGAAATCACCGGACCGGATAGCCGCTCAAGATGATCGGCTACACTTTTCTGACTTTACGCTCCCTCCACTTTCTTTTATCTCCATGAACACAATACACAGATTGTTCCAACTCAAGTTAGTTTAAATGTTAAAATTTATTGCTTACTAGCATTTTACACGATCTTCCCCGGGAATCCAGTTTGAAGTTTTTCTTTTGAGGTAGATAATTTATCGTAGTGGTCACAATATTACAAAATTGGGAAGGGTGAGTGAAATACCATACTGTGTTTATACCATGCAGTTCGTCTGTTTGAAAAGAGACATTCACAAAAATAAACTGTTTTTGCACTGATGATCTGAATTTTTAGTGTTGATTATAAGTAAACTACATTTTTAGCAGCATTGCAGTTTTATCCACCTGCATAGTTTTGTGATTAGTTATTTAATGATTAATTAAATCTATTACACGAAAAGCTCAATACAATAAGTAAGCTAGCATGACGTTGGGTAATTAGCAGCTGTAATATTGATAATCTGTTGCCCTGGAATAAGACAAATCGTCGTATCACGTTATTAGCTGTTCCATGAGCTTCCTGCTTCTAAACAAATTTTGAAACAGTAGTAGTGCCCATAAGTGAAATTTGAACATTAGTTTTGAAAAATCTGAAAGGAAAATCAAAAATCGGTGTACTGAATTGAGTTTAGAGGAAGCTTTGTGCCAAATTTAGTGTTACAAATAGTTGCAGTTTTTGTGAAATCCGTAAGACAAAACACACACAATCACATGCCTACTCTCTCTCACTCTCTCTCTCTCTTATTACATAGGTTAAATGCTCTCAAAAATAAACTGAGGCTCACATTACAACTAACCTTGACTGGAGGTTTCCTTGTTATGTGCGACACAAGAAAGTTCATTGCAATATCTTCACAATTCATGTACTCATCCACTTTATCCCTTACTGCTTGAGGCAGTTGATATGTGTACATGTACATGTAATACTTATGTATAAAAGCTGCACCTGTGAACACAGTTAATTGGATAGTTAGCAAACATCCTTAAAATTTTTGATCGCAAAACACGAAAATTTACTTTAAAAAATAACAAAATATTAATATTAGAGATTAGAAGAAATTTTTCTCAGCCTAATTGTAAATTTGTCTGCTGTGAAATCACTTCCCGGTGGTTTGGAAACCACCTTAAATTGTAAGACTAACTCATCAATTACCATCATCCAACTCATTACGCACGCACAGGTCTCAGACCCGTCGGTTTTATCCTTTAAAAAAAATTATAACTTTCAATAGAATAACACTAAATGCAGGAGCGTCACTGACCTAATGGGGTGGAGAGGGGGCAAGCAGCGAAAATCAGTCAGAATTGTTGAAAAATCTATCCATATTGCTTGAATTTTGACAAAATTATGTTCCTTTTTCTATATTATCAAGTTTGGTCAGATTTGTTGAAAAATCTAAATTTAATTTTGGCTCAATTATGTTCCCTACTACTATGTCATCAAGTTGATAAGTTATTGCAATGAAGAAATTTTATTCACTATAATAATATTGATTCACGCATTTCTATCCTTTTTTGGCATATCTTGGGTGGCCACGGTTCAATACCCAAAATTGCCATTAAATTTGGAAATGAGGATGATTGAGTTCCAGTATTTATAATATTTATAGCCAAATATTAGCTGCATCAGTTGTTTAGGATCTTGTTTGAGAAAATGTAGAATTGTATTTCTAGTAACTGCTCAAACTTTGAAATTGCTCTCCGGAAAAATTCCCAAAACATGATTTATTTGTCATCTGAATTTACCTGAATTACCTTCCTCTTCACCAATACCAGCATAGCCGGATGGGTTGCGTCAAGAGTTTTTAAGAAACATCAAAACATTAATATATCACATTCAACTGTTGAGATGCCAGCTCGGGTCAGACAAGGCCCACCAACTCATCCTCAAAAAACGCATCAATACTATAAAACTGTGTTTTCTTAAGCCAGCGCTTGAGTCGGGAACAGAAAGCTGGTATATTCATACTCTTCACCTCACTAGGCAGCCTATTGAAGACACGCAGGGCCAAAGCAGGAAACGCGTCACGGGTCCTTGTCAGTCGGCGGAATGGCACATCTAGGAGACTCCTATTTCTAGTGTTATGGCCATGAAAGTCACTCCTTGTATTAAATTTTCCAATATTTTCTCGTACAAATACAGCACACAAATATATGTAATGACTATAAATTGTCATTATACCAGTAGACTGGAAGAGAGGTCTGCAATGCTCCAGGTAGCCACTGAGGGTAACAATACGGACTGCTCTCTTTTGCAGTATGAAAACATCATGACATGCAGAAGCATGACCCCAAAGCAGCAGACCATAGCTCAGGATGCTATGGAAAAGAGCATGATAAACTACTACCAGGTAGGGCCTGCTCACCAACTGTGTCAGCTTCCTCAGCAAATAGGTGACTCTTGCTAGTCTCTTACAGATTCCCTCAATATGGTGATCCCAGGTAAGCTTTGGATCAATGGTGAAACCAAGCAAAGACACACTGTGTGTTCCAATGTCCTGACTGCGACTCAGTGTACATAACAATCTTTGAGTCTTGTCAATGTTTAGTAGCAACTTATTTGCTTCCAACCACCCTCCAGCTACTTCAAATAGGGCGTCAGCCTCCTGCTGTGCCAGGATTGGATCTACCCACAGATATAAGTAGAAATCATTGGACATTAGATACAGGAGAAAATTAAATAGGAAATAAATTGAGAAATAATATTTAATATAATAAAATATATTATTATAACACATAAAATACCTGATTTTTTTATTTTTCAATTCAGGGAAATAATAGCCGTGAGCAGTAGCAGGTATCTGTTCAGTGAAATAATGATAAGCTACGAGCTCCTGGGCACTCTGTTAAAGGTGACCGATTGGATTGGTCAAAAAGACTGTTCTGTAAAATCAATCAATTCACGGTGGTTCGGATAATCACATCTTTCAACATCATCCAACTCATTAGTCTCAGACCTATGTGGGTTTCATAAATAATAAAATGCCACACAATCTTTAGAAAAATAATAAAATATTATTTTTCTAAAAAAATTTAAAATAAGGATTTTTTCAGCTTACCTTAGTAAAAACAGTCGTTAAGTCTCGCAAGAGGCCCTGAACTTTGTTCAGGTGCGATCTGAGAATTCTTGATATCAGACCTGAACCAGCCAGGTCACACAGTATAATAATAATAATAATAATAATTATTATTATTATTACCTGAGTAGCTCCTTTTTGACGCAATAACAATGTTATTTCAAATAAGAATTACAATAAACTTACATTTTAATTTTCTAATTTGGTAATATTTACCTGTTAAAACCATAGATAATTCACAGGAATAATTTGAGTTGTAAAGCCAACCACCGTAGTTGAGATCTAGTGCATGGTAACGTCCCGGAAATCCAACGACTCTGTCTCGTTGTTCTCTCCAAACTCTAGAAAATTTGAAAAATTCAGTCAAACCTCTACATAACGAACTTCCAAATAACAAAATCCTCTATGTAAAGAATTTTTATGGTATCCCTAATCACTGCAAGATGACCTCTCATAAACGAATACCTCTCTTTAATGGAGAGGCCGTAGCCGAGTGAGTTAAGTGCTAGTTAGCTAACTTAAAGGCCCCGGGTTCGATCCCAGTTCTGAACGAAAAATTTTACCTCGGGCCAATTCCATGTTTCGGAGGACACTTTAAGCTGTCGGTCACGGCTGCCTAAAAACAGTTATTGTCATGTCAGAGGGCCTGAACTAATTCAGGTGTGACCGGATAACTCTGCACCAGACCTGAGCCAGCCAGGTCACACGATATTATTATTACCTCTCTATAACGAATTTTCTGCCTGGGTTTTATGTTGTTTATTGACATTGCAATCTTGGCAAGACGACTTCTCATTAACGAATACCTCTCTAGAACGATTTTTTACGATTTCATTATGGACACCTTCAACTGTACATGCATATAAACTTGAACTTTACAACAGCACTTATACTTTCAGTATTTAAGGACGAGTTTCAGGACTGAGGCCCGTATTTATGTATCTAACTTGAGGATTCCTTGACTCAAAGGAAGCTTGAAGTGTTTCGAGTGAATGCTTTTCAGGTCTACCATGAGTTGAGGGAATCTCAAGGTTAGCAAATAAATACGGACTTGTCTCATCTTCAGCGAAAGTTCTTGAAAATTACATAGGAAATCTAGAAAATTCTTCAGAAAAATTAATAATATACATAGATAATATAGTACGGTACTGTAATTGTAATAAGAAATTTACATTTTTTTATTACTTCTTTACAACATTAATTAATTCTAATATTCAAGTTTATTACGTTGATGTCAGATTTCTGAGTCGTTCAGTAAATTCTTCAGTAGCTATTGATTCAATGGGTTGTTCACAGGCTTGTTTCACACATACCTGACAGTCAGGTAAGTAGTGTAATTTACCCTTCATAATTACATCTTATCATGATTTAAAAAATCGGGGAAGAGTGAAGCGTTCCTTATGATACAATGTTCTTACACCTGGGTTAACAACACCGGTTAGGCCAGTTACACAGCTCGTGCGACCGTCAGTGCTTACGTTCCATCCTGACCGTACGCAACCGTCCATCATATTCAGTACTCTCCTGACCAACGAACTGATCTGACCAGTAATCATATAAAATGGACGCGTTTACGAATTGTTTAATTGTAGCTTATTATCTTCGTCGCCGTAGGAACAGAAGACGTAGACATCAAGCACACCCAATCATCGCCCACTTTTCAAGGGGAATTCACTGCTATATATTCATTTTTGCGTGGATATTATATTATTGCAGATATCAATAATATTTAAAAATAGCCAGAAATGATGAGAAATTTAACAAAAATTATGTGTGAAAATTAATTTATGAAGATGTAAAAATTCTACTTGAAATTAATTCCTAACATACCTAGATTTTGATAAATTGATATCATCTTCAATACTGAATGTATAAACACCCAGGTATGTTAATCGATTTCAACTAGAATTTTGACAACCTCTTCATCAATTCATTTTATTAAGTTCAAGTTCTACATAATAAAAAAATTGGTTGTTTCAATTGTTTGATCTGGTTGCTCTATGTTGGAAAAAATAGCAGCACATCAGCAACATAATTTATGAATTTCTGTTCCAATTCTTGAGTAGTTGAATGAGATGATGAATATGCATGTGACTTTTTTCCAATAAAGGCCGATTTTCCATGTGGTTTGTTCACTGATCAATGCAGCACTGAATGCTTTCATTTATTTCCATGGCGCCTCGGTCGACCGATGATACGAAAGCGCACGAGCTCGACCGATGGTCCTTGTACGCAGTGTGAAGCGTTTGAAGCGCACGTAACATTGCATTGTAACGATAAAATTGTCATATAAAAGACAAGCGCGACTGATGCTCATACGCACCGATGGTCGGCAGAGCTCTGTAACCGGCCTAACCCCACTGCCCGACAACTGTAGGAACATTGAATCATATGGAGCGCTTCACACTTACGCGATTTTTTAAATCAAATGATACAATGTAATGAAGTCAGGTAAGCGACACCGGCTGCTCGACTGTCAGGTATGAGTAAAACAAGTCTTAAGGCAGCTATTGCAACAGCTAACTTACCCTGAATGATTTACTAAGCGACTGAGAACCCAAACATGAGGTTTATTAATATGTTGAGTTCAATTCAGTATGGAAAATATACAGATAAACATTATTAGTTAATTAATTTTGTGATAATACCTGAATCCAAACATGATTTCGTCATGCCTTAAATGGGCGTCATCGTCCACTGATAATACAGCCTCAGTTTCCACAGTATCATATGGCACAAAACGATTATTTAAACTATTTGTACTGGCCTTCACCACCTGAAAAGAACGGAATTTATTTCTGAATTCGTGATTTTCATCCTCTCATGAATTGTTGGTACCGGTACTATCGAGAGGTTTCGCAAATATAAGCTTAAAACCCGTTAATGCTGAAAATACGATGATCAGTTTCAAGACACTTGCACATTTATGTACAAACGATATTTCTGTTAACCCATTCCGGACGCTGGACGTGCACTGTACGTCCAGCTCAATCTGCAGACAGTTGACGGAAGACGTGCACTGTACGTCCTCCACTTCTGAAGCATTTCACATATTTCCCTTTAGATTTCGCTGGCTGTTCAAGTCTTATATGAATAGTGTATCATCTTCTCTATGTGTTCTGTTCATCGTTGTTCAATCCAAAGCTGATTTCATGATGGCAGTGGATTTTGAAACATGCATTGCAAATCTGTATTCTAGATTCTAGTTTCTAGGTTATGAATCCAGTTTTTCATGTTGTTTTGCTGATCGTGGATTATCAAGTATGGCTCATTCTTCACGACAAGTGAATGAGAACGATTTCGAACAATATGTAAATAATATTTTATATGAAAGTGAAGTTGATGATGATTTAGATTTAGATGATGAACTTATAATTTCGGGAAACAACTCTTCTACTGATAGTAATTCATCAGATGATGAGCCTGCCCCTCAGGATGAAAATCGTCATGAAAATAATATTATTTTGAATTGGGATTGGGCTGAGCAAGATAATTGTGTTAGGAATATTCCTTTCACAGGACAATCAGGTATAAACAATATTATCAGTAGAAGGTTGGGTGATGACAGTACAGAACTAGATGTATTTTTTACTTTTTTGTCAGACGATTTCTGGGAGTTGATAGTTAGGGAAACCAATATTTATGCTGCTACCAAAGAGCCTGGTAATGTTTGGAAAGCTGTATGTGTAGACAAACAGAAACTCTACATATCTTTATGCATCCTTATGTCTCAACATAAGAAATCCAAATTGAATGACTACTGGACAAAGAGGAAAATAATTCAATCTCCTATATTCAGTGAAACTATGCCTCGAGATAGATTCAAAATCATTTCCCGGTTTTTACATTTCTCTTCCATAAATACTGAAAACGATAAGATGAGGAAAATTAGGACAGTAATCGATTATCTGTTACATAAATTTCAATTTGTTTTCACTCCAGGCCAGAACATTTGTATTGATGAAAGCCTAATGGCTTTTCGCGGTCGCCTCTCTTTTATTCAATTCAATCCAAGTAAACGGGCGTGATTTGGAATAAAGATTTACAAGGTGTGTGATTCAGAAACTGGTTATTGCCATAATTTCAAAATATATGTGGGAAAGGAGAACAATAATGCTGGGGGTATGTTATGTTATGTTATGTTTGAAGGGACGGATTCAAAGATCCAGAAGATTCAAAGATCCTCACACGTCAACCGAAGCTTATTGTGTGTCCCTAGTACGTTAGTTAGGCAAACCAATACCTGTGCCCTTTACAAGATCCAGGAGTTTCTTCCCTATGCTAACGTCCCATTCATCACCTGGTTGCTTAAAGCCAAACAGAGCCATTCTCCTTGCCCCGAGTCTCTCGCAATCCAGTATGATATGCTTGGCAGTCTCTTCAGACTGATTGCAAAGCCTACACATCTGATTTTCATTTCTGAGTCCGATTGTGTGGAGATGTTTCCTGAAGTGGCCATGTCCAGTTATCAGAGCAATTAGCTGCTTAACCTGACCTCTACCCAGCCTCACCAGCCAGTTGGTGAAGTAGGAGCTTGTGTCTGCTAGCAGCCTTTTGCCAAGTGCTTGGCCTGAGTGACCTTGCCATTGCTGGTGATGTAAGTCCCTGGACCATTTGTTTATTGTGTGGAAGGCAGTAGTTTTGCTTATGCCACAGCTTGGCTCTGGGCCAAAGAATGACCTACTAGAACCTTGCTTAGCAAGCCCATCTGCACACTCGTTGCCACCTATGCCTACATGGCCAGGTACCCAACCAAGATGCACAGAGTTGTGTGTTGCGAGCTTGCTGAGTGTTTTGTGACACTCCCACACCAATTTTGACTTGATTTCATTAGAGTCAAGAGCCTTGAGGGCTGCCTGACAATCTGACAAGATTACTATATGCTTGTCGCAATAGCGTCTGGCAATGCCTATATTGGCACAAGCCATGATGCCCCAAATTTCTGCTTGAAAGATAGTACAGTATTGTCCCAGACTTGCACAGATTTCTGTTCTGGGTGATTCACTGTACACCCCATAGCCAGATTTCCCTTCAATAAGAGAGCCGTCTGTGTACCAGACAAGGCTACCTCTCCTGATATAGGGCCCTTCCTCAGACCTCCACTCCTCTCTAGAGCAGAATTTAACAGAAAAAGGTTTAGTGAAAACCATCTCCATACTCATGACATCTGAAGTCATTTCAAGCACAGGGCTATGAGCAACAGCTTTGGTGATTGTGCAATGGCCTGTTCCAGACAGGCCTTCCCTCCATTGGCCTGTGACTTTCAATTGATAGGCTGATTTTCGTGCTTCTGCCTTGATAAAAATATCCAAGGGCAGCAAGCCAAGAGCAACTTCAAGAGTTGCTGATGGGCTGCTCCTGAAAGCTCCAGTGACTAGGAGTGTGCCCATCCTTTGTAAACTTGTGAGTTTGGCTGTAGCTGTAATCTGGTTCACCTTTGTCCACCAAACTAGTGATCCATATGTGACTTGAGGCCTTATTACTGCCTTGTACAGCCACAGCGCTATGTGAGGCTTGATCCCCCACATGGAGCCTGCAAATCTCCTGGACGTCATAAGCGCCCATTTTGCTTTGTGCAGTATATTATTCAAATGATTGTTCCAAGTCAGCTTGGAGTCGATAGTCAGCCCTAGGTATTTGACTATACCTGATACTTTGAGCTGTGTTGGTCCAAGTTTCAACCGGGAGAGAGACTCCAGGTTCTTTTTCCTTGTAAATGGAACAACTACAGTCTTTGAAGGATTTATACTTAGTCCCTCTCCAAGACACCAGTCATTAACAAATTGAAGGTTGACGTTCATGACATCAGCAACAATATTTGTGAACCTTCCCTGTACCATGAGGACTATGTCATCTGCATAGCCCTGGACAAAGACACCTCTACTAGTGAGTTCACAGAGGAGACCATCCACCACAAGGTTCCACAGAAGAGGAGAAAGCACACCTCCCTGCGGACAACCTTTTGCAGGTATGATCACCATCGATTTGTCTTGAAGATCAGCCCTGATCCGCCTGGAGTGGAGCATGGCCTCAATCCACCTACATATAGCAGACTCAAGACCACGCCCATGCACTGCCCGGACCATGGCCGTGTAAGTAACATTGTCAAAAGCACCCTCAATGTCCATGAAGGTGCATAGAGCAATCTCCTTGGCAGCAAGGCTGTCCTCCACCCTGCTCACAAGTTGATGCAGGGCTGTTTCACAGGACTTACCAGGCTGATAGGCATGCTGATTCCGATGAAGAGGAGTACCTGAAAGCACTCCCTTTCTTAGATGTCTCTCCACCAGTCTCTCCAGTGTCTTCAAGAGAAACGATGTAAGATTGATGGGGCGAAATGATTTTGCAGTTGAGTAGTCTGCTCTTCCTCTCTTGGGAATGAAGACCACCCTACTGAGGCACCAAGCTTGAGGGATGTACCCATAAGCCAGACTTGCTCTGAAGAGTTCGCACAGGAGGACCAAGAGAGCTTCTGGTCCTTGCTGCAACATAGCCGGTATGATACCGTCCCCCCCAGGAGATTTGAATGGGCCAAACTTGGAGATGGCCCATTTAACTTTGGAAAGTGTGACAATACGTCTGGCTAAAGTCCAGCTTCCACGATCAGCTCTTGGCCGTGAGCCCATTTCGCTGTTGCCGGACATGCCTGAGCAAGCACCCTCAAAAACACAGTCTGGAAAGTGAGTCTCAAGGAGAAGTTTGAGACTTCCACCAGTTCCAGTGGTATATTGTCCCCCTGGTAACCTCAGAGTTCCCAGGAGGCCAATTGGGCTTGAAGCTAAGACACGCTGCAGTCTTGCTGCTGCCCTAAGACTATTTACCTCCTGTGTAAACAGTCTCCAAGAGTTCTCTTTGGCTTTCTTGATTGCAAGGCTGTATTCTGTGAGTGCCCTGTGGTATGGTTCCCAGTTACGGCTCCGTTTGCAATGGTTATGAAGCTTCCTGACAACCGCCCTTCTGCGGTCAAGGTCAGCAGTCCACCATTTAGTATTAGTACGACTCTTTCCCCGCCGCAATGGACAATTGTCCTGAAAGCAGCTTATGATTGCATTCTGAAGATCGGAAGCAATCTGATCAATGTCTGCAAAGCAGGTGACCCTCTTGCCTAATGATCCAAGTTGAGACAGGAGGTCAGACTTATAGAGTGACCATTCTGTTCTCCTTGGATCTCAATAGCAGGATGAGCTGCCTTCACTTTGCAGGTTAAAACAGATGAACCTGTGGTCAGACAAAGAGGCCTCATGACTTACGTGCCAATTGTCGATGGCACTAAGGAGTCCTTCTGAGCAAAGTGTAATGTCAATAACCTCACTTCGATTTCGTGTAACGAACGTCGGACGGTTTCCAGCATTACAGACATAAAGATTATTAGATATGAGAAACTGAAGGAGAGCCTCACCTCTTGGATTAGTGTCAGAGCTTCCCCATCCAATTGTGTGATGAGCATTGGCGTCACAACCTAAAAGGAGTTGTTGTCCGCCAGCGCAAGATGACTCCACCAGAAGTTCGAGTTCTCTTGATGGAGGAAGGTCCCCGGAGTCGTAAGGCAAGTAAACCGAGCCTGCAATTGTGCTCCATTCCTTGCCTTCATTGCTCCAGGTTATAGACACCGCAGTGAGATCTCTAGAACAGAATTCAGTGAGTGTTAGGCAGTCCATACCTCTCTTCACAAGTATGCAGGTTCTCACATTTTTGAGAGAGGTACAGTAAATTAACCTACCCTTGGTATCACCCAGGCCTGCAACCCTTCCTTGGTGAAGCCATGGTTCCTGGATCAGTGCCAGGTCAAATCCCTCTCTGAGGAAGAACTGGCAGAAAGCAGCTGAGGCTGCTTTACTGTGATGTAGATTGATCTGGAGGACCCTGGGCATTGTCCTTGACTGTTGTTGAGACAATTGAGACTTGCCAGAGTCCTAGGTTGGCTCTAGAGTTGGCCGACCTAACAGCATTGAAGCAGGCCTCATCCAGGAAACAGACAAATCCATAACCTTTTGGGTCTGGCTTGGCTGGCAGGACCTTCCACTCCTTCACCTTCAAGGTGGGGTTTTGCTTGTCAAGCATCTCAAGGACCTTTTCTGGAGTCTTTTTCAGAAGCTTTGGATGAGCTCTAAAGAATACCCTCATTGACTTCATAATGTCTTTCCTCAGACCAACAATGAGTTTCTTCTCCCCAAGTGGTTTGAGTCTGGGGATGAGTACCTCCAGCCAATGCTTAGTAGCATCGTTAATGCAGGATATAATCAAGACACCTTTTTCCATGTAGGTGCCTGCAAATGATGGAGTGCAGCCGTCCTCCAGGAGCTCATCCATAATGGCGTCTTCAATGACTTCTCCTTGCTCTGCTGAAAGCTTAGCCTCAGGATAGCTTTCCAAGACAATGGCCATTTTGGTGGCAGAAATGTCCCTGTAAGAGACTCCTTTACTAGAAGTCCCTAGATTAAGGGGTTGGACATCATGACCTCTATGAGTTCCACTCCTGGCCTTTTTTGTAGGTCCTTCCGCTGAGGGAGGGGTGGCCATGTTGCCTCTAGGGCGCTTGGCCACCCTTGACCCAGCCTCTAGACCCACATTTGTGCCTGGAGTTTCACCCATCTCTGGTCTCTTAGGTTTTTTCTTTTTACCCCTCCGAAACTTTGCTGGGTCAAAAGCTTCACCTCTCTCAAGAAGTTTTGCCTGAATGGCCGCCCTTCTTTGGGCAGTGGTGAGGTTTGGTTTCTTTACCCGCAAGCTGCTCAGTTGCTCTATGGCATCTTCAAGCATACCGGCGGATTTTGGTGTTTCTGGACTTCTGAGAAGCTCATCCTCCCCCTCCAGTGGGGCTGATGCGATTGAGCTCATGTCGTCCATGTTGATATCCATAGAAGCCTTCTCAATGTTGATAGCCTCTACATGAGAATGCAACGGAACCTCTTGTGTTCCTGATGCACCCATTTCAGATTGAGGAACCTGCCCTGATGGGGCGGATCCTGATGGGTTTGAGGGCAAGGCAACTTCTGGAGTTACCTTGGGGTTTGGTTCTGGTTGTTTTGAATTTTGGAGATTCATGTGGTTCCCACAAGCAGCTAGGGAAGTGGAGTCAACCCAGACAGAGCCCCGCATGCCCGGGCAAGGCTACATACTGCAGGAGGGCGCCTGGTGTCCTGCAGGCACCGTTTGAGACACTGTACAAAAGGCCCAGTGCCATCCACCCATCAGCACGGTTCACATCACACCTTGGGTTGGCCTATAACAGAGAAAGAGGAAATGGTGGAGGAAGGGGCTGGGATGAAGAGCAGGATAAAGGATAGGTTTCCAGGATAATGAGGTCAACGGACAGTTGCCCTTTTAGTTGCCTCTTACGACAAGCAGGGATACTGTGGGTGCAATTCTACTACCCCCACCCACTGGGGAGATGCTGGGGGTAATGCAAATTTGTTGGTAAGTGAGCAGGTAGTCTTACAAATGATGGAAAATTTGTTGGATGAGGGAAGAGTTATTTTCATGGATAATTGGTACAGTTCTCCTGTTTTGTTCAAGACATTGTTGGATCGGAATACTCATGCAGTCGGTACAGTTAGGAAGAATAGAAAATTTTTTCCAAAAGAACTTGCATCAATAAAATTGAATAGAGGTGAACTGAAATATAGGTCTTCCAACAATATATTAGCTCTAAAATGGCAGGATCGGAAGCCTGTTTGCATGATTTCTTCTGCTCATTCAACTCCAGATTATGTAGATGTAATAACGCAAAGAGGGGCACAAGTATCAAAGCCAAGTGTTGTAAATGATTACAACCAACATATGTGTGGTGTTGATAAGGAGGATGAAAAATTGAGCAGTTTTCCAGTTATGAGGCGTTACAGTAAAGGATATAAAAAATTGTTTTTTTTTTATTTATTGGACATGACACTCTACAATTCTAGTGTTATACATAACATAAAAACCGGCAAAAAAACAATCCATTTCAGAGTTTAGAGTAAACATTGCAGAACAGATAATAGAGAGTGTACAGATCCCAAATCATTATAATGCTGTAGGTAGGCCAAGCTCTGTTGAAAGTCCAATGCGTCTTCAGGCTAAAAATTGGGCACATTTTATTGAGAAAATTCCTTCCACTTCAAAAGAAAGAAATGCTAGGAGATGTAAAGTATGTGCAGCAAATAATAAAAGGTCAGAAACAGTGTGGTGGTGTAAAAGGTGTGAAATCCCTCTTCACATTCCAAAGTGTTTTGAAGAGTATCACACGAAAGTTAAGTACTAACTGTTAGTGAATAAAGTGTAAATAGAATAAAGTGTAAATAAATATAGTGAAAATAGGATATAGTTTCGATGTGAATAATTGAGTGTTAAATAAACTACATCTCCAGGAAATATTTATCAATACATGGAGTCTGGTGAGTAGACAGTCAACCTGACCAACCATATACTTAGCATGCAAAAAATGAAAATTAATTCCGTCCAGCGGTCCACTTTTTTCTCAGTAAAATTCCGTCTGGAATGGGTTAAGATAAACAAGCTCAGACGTAAACATAAACTCTTCCAGGTTATGTTAGTCGATCAGAGTCGATTCACAGGAAGAATGTCGACGTGTTGAAGTCGGAAAGTTGATAGTCGAAAAATGTGGTACAAAGGTGCAACAAAGACGTTAGAATATTCCACTAGTGGTGTTCTATTCATTCACTCTTTTTTCGATTCATTATTTTTCTTTCTTCCTAAAAATTCATCAATGACTGGTCCACAAATGTATTTTAGATGGCAACCCAGCGAATGCACAGGCAGATATAGCCTATGTTTGCTGATTCCATAGGACCAGCTATATTAATCTATCGATGTACATTTCATGTTATAATAAAGTGGTTCAAATGAATCTTTGTATAACGTTTCTATTATGTATCATGAAAAATTTCTGAATGGAATAAATTTGATTTGAATGTTTGAAATGATTGGTTTCTTACAAATTCAGAGGGATATGTAATACAGTATTTAAAAAGGTTAAGACATGATGCTGTTAATTCAATAAATGAATGAAATACCAATAAATATATGAAATATTTCAAAGTAACTATGAAAAATTATATTCCTGTGCAACATCTTTGGAAGTCAGCTTTTAATTGCAATCTCTTTGTTTGCCTTGATAGGCCATTCTATACATTATGTCAATGAAAATAAATATTTATACTGAAATCATAATCTAAAACATATTCCCTAGGTAGCTTTGTGATGTATTTAATTCAATTATGAATGATTATACATGAATATTACATATGTGTTGTATATTTTAGGCTACCAGTTACTTTATTATGGCAAAGAGAATGTTTAATACCTCATGCATGTCAAAACATAATTCATTTCGCTCAAATATGAGAAGCATTCGGCCATATTTATTTCTTTTGTAACAGAGTAAGTTGGCCTTTGAACTAATTATCGTATATTTTAGCGTTAACGGGTTTTTAGCATAGATTTGTGCAACCTCTCTAATAACGATTATTAGTTTGCATTTACAACAGCATCTACTTTGAGAGTATTATTGGACGCGTTTCAGGACCTGAGTCCCATCCTTAGTTGACAGAAAATACATACTCATTGTATGGATTCAGAGTATGCATTCTCTGTTCCCTGTAGAGGAGCCTCAGACCCAAAACGCGTCCGATTCTACTCACAAAAGTGAGTGCTGTTGTAAATGCAAGCTTATAATCGTCATTAACATCACCATAACACCATTAAACATACAAATGCAATAGGCTAAATCAAATTGATAAAAAATATACATAAATCACACAGTAAGTTGAAATATAAGTCATATAATTACATGCATATAGTTATACGATTTTATAAGAACTATTATAATACAAGTATAATATGAAAACTAAGAAAAAGAGTAAGAGTTATATAACAGAAGCATATGAGATTAGTCATTGAAGCCATGCACAATAATAAGCGTATGGCTTATTGGTGGGGAGACCCTTACATGTAGTTCCACCTCGCCGTATTAGCCATGTTACAGGGTACGTGGTGGACCTACTGTTTTAGGTAAGCTCCGAACCGCCGGGTAAGTAATAATAAAGTCAAGCACAGGTTGAGATGCAGCACAAGCAAGTAATGGCAACAAAAAAGATAAGAAAACAGGCAGCACACAAAAATAAGCAGACTGGCAATCATTAATTAGTTTGAAGATGAATTACATAAAATTCAAAGTAAATCAATCTTCCTATCAAAGCACTAAACAGATACAGACATTTTCTCTACACCTGAGCCAAACAGTATCTATAAATATCAACTGAATGGAGTTTTATTCTTATAACATTCTTAAAATAGTTCTTACTTACTATAGTAAGTTATGTAAGTATAGTTATTGTAGGTCTACTACCATAGTTCTACTTACTTTATGTTCTAACTTATTATAGTTCTACAAATATAAATTATTAATATAAGTACCTACTTCTCTATTTTTAGGATGAAGCCTACATAGGTCTGAGACCTGTTCATGGGTAATGAGTTGGATGATAGTAATTGATAAAACCTGCAGTTTTAGGTGTGTTCCGAAGTGATTTTACAGCAGAGAACAGTGTATTTTTTGCTGGCCAGTAATCGGCCACCCTTACAAAGTGCCCAGGAGAACGCAGTTTTTATCTAATTGAACAGATTAACCTGCTACGGCTCACGACTATCAATTCCCAAGATGTCAAACAAGAATTGATTAAAAAGAATTCACGTTTTTTGAACATAATTATGATTATTTTGGAGAAAACAGAAACGTAAAAATAATTCTGGAGAGAAATATTTGCAATAATACACTTAAATATGTGAAATTATATATTTTATTGTAAATCAAATAAACAAATAAATTGGACTTACATGAACAGGAACTCCAATATCCGGCCAATGCAAATCAGTCAATGGCAGTCTGGGAGAATTCCACACCACTATCACCTTTAAATAGAGAACAAAATATTCATTTATTTATTTATCGCCTTTTGGATTTCAACGGAAAGATATTCAACTGTATTTTGTACAATCTGTCATGCTGAATAGATAAATTATTTTATCATAAATTTCAAAGCAATAATGGTTTGTTTGTACTGATGTGATGTTACTTGTATTGTCTTTTGGAATTCGAGATGGCGATAATCAACTGTATTTTGTTTCAAATAGACTGTTTTGCATTTGTTTGTTACGTACTTTCGGCTAAAAGCGAGGACCAAATTCTTAGTGATTTTGCATGGATGTTCCTTTTAGGCTCGCACATCGATGAATGTGTGAGGTGTTTCAATATTCGCTTGCATTAGAAGTATATTTAAAAGGAAAAAAGGAAGGAAACATATCTATATCACATCTTGTACAGGAAACATATGATTTAAAATGGGCTATTCCATCATAATATGGGTAAGCATCAGATTTCACGATAGCACATCCATAGCTCTCAGACCCTTCTAATCTTCTGGTCGAGCAGGCTAAATCTAGGCTAAATTACTACACTAAACTACTCATGAGAATAAAGTTTGTATAAGTGAAACAATATAATTTCCAATCAAGTAAAATAACAAATTATTACCATGTATGTAATCACTAGTAGTTCTGTCAGCAGTAAACCTCACGCCCAAGAATAAGGGTGCTAGCACAGAGGAACATACTAGATGCACTGATTTTTTTGTAGATTACGTCTTGGAGACTCCACTCAAGGAGTATAAGAGAAGTCAGACATTATCAATGATAATCACCATCACAAAATTGAACTCAATCATCAGACCCAACCCTTAATTCAATTTGCGGTGTCTATTTCATGTCTGCTTCCCACTAAAAGTCACCAAGGCTGTGTTTCTATTTTCATACAGCCAGTACAGCGTGAGCTGAGATATGAGTGCTAGCCATCGTGCAACGAACACTACTAAATATGATACAGAAAACGCAGCAGAATAAGGTGCGCTCAGGCGCTCAAGCATTCTATTTAAGTACACAAATGCAGCATAAGCTACTTATTGGTTGGGCACTCTGCTGTTCATCTATAAATGATATAGGCCTTTTTGAATGCTTATCATGTATAATGATTGCTCATTTTATTATATTTGCATCTATAAATAATTAACATTTATGAATATGAATACTTTATATATTATATTAATTTGAAAGTGATAGAAAAGGCATTTATCGATGAACAACTGAGTGCCCAAACAACATGTGGGCTATATATGTTTACTATACATTAGTTTGTTTTGGCTGTTTCAGCCTCTGTACGCACCTACAGGCTTACACATTTTATGCCTATTGGTTCTTTCTGTTTTCAAATGAAACGGCTTGTTGCATATCGAAACATATGCGTATCTTTCTTTAGTTTCTGTATCTTGTCTTTGGAGAGCTTCCTTGTTCTTTCTACGCGCATGCCATAGACACTCGCCTCACAACTTATCCTAACTTGTTCCAGACAACTTTCTTTAGTTTCTGTATCTTGTCTTTGGAGAGCTTCCTTGTTCTTTCTACGCGCATGCCATAGACACTCGCCTCACAACTTATCCTAACTTGTTCCAGACAGCTGATTGCTCAAATCAGATCAGATTTCGCATGCCTGATGAATGAATTTATAGAACTAGCGGTTCATCCGTGCGTTGCAACGGTATTTTAGTTATGATAGTGCTACCTGGCGAATTCCCAAGAGCCTAGCACAAACCATACCTTCCTAAAATGTTAATTTTTGTTTGGTTTAATTGAAATTAGAATTTTTTTCACCAAAGAAATAATGGATGAGACATAAGCTGAGCTTTGATTCACCAGTCATATGTTTCCTACATGACTGCAATGCTCCGACTACACAAGTCTGCAGACAGCGTAAATAACCCCGCTAAGGGCCCACCATATGATTAAAAACGGTTTTCTATCAGCTGTTCCTTTAAGGATAAATTTCTCCTTTTTGTGTCCTTCAGCGAGGACTTTTGAACTCTCAACCAAGTATTGTGCGATTTCGAATTAAGTGAATGGAGATGGTAATAGTATGGTTTTAATGGTTTTTACAGACATCCTTATGTGGTAATAAAATTTATCCAAAATCGCACAATACTTGGTTTTTAAACGTTTATTATTCTGTTTAAAAAAAGTTAATTTAGTTTTTTATAGCTAAAGACATTGTCAAAAAAGTTTTCAATACTGTTAAATAACTTAAATCCCGATCGATGCTCTCGCTTGTCAGGAGAAGGCCGCGTAAAATGCCTTCGGGGCGTGACAGACAGAAATTGAGAAAAGACTTACAGTTTCAGCTTCTAAAACGTAAAAATAACCAAAAAATATATAATTCTGATAAATGTACAGACAAAACTCTAATTTCATTTATATAGATATTAATTAAATTTGTATGATTATTATTTACTCAGCATAACCAGTTATGTTGAATAAACAAATGATCTTATCCTAAAATTCAATACAACAAAACTCACCTTATTCAGGTATGGCAATCCCTGCAACCTTGACAGCGAGTTCATCAGCACCTGATCTCGCTGATAGGTTAACATAACAATGGTGAATTGTTCCCTGGGGCTATTTCCTCCCAGACTATCACAGAACTCCTTCCCCGCTCCTCCTGCACCCCCACCTATGGGTCTAAACCCCACTCCCGACCCCACAAACTTGGCATCGGAGGGTAGAAGGGGGTCCTGGGGCAGGGCAGGGTACAGGCGGAAGGGGTCCCCCCACTCGTTCCACATCTCGTAGCCCTGAGTCACAAACAGGGAGTAGTTGCGTCGGTAGGCGGGGGAAGGGTAGGGGGGCTCCAGAGGACCCAAACTCTCTTCGGGTTCGACTATTGCGTCTGGTTTTACCGGCTGTAACGACAGAAAAATAATATTAATTTAAAGAAAAAGCCAATAATTAATTATCCACCATCTTTTCAATTTTTTTAAATTGGGTGTTTCAAAAATGACGCAGCCCATGGGGTATAATATATGACATATTCAAAGATTAAATTACTAATGACATGCACATGATTAAAATTCAATCTTGTTGTAATGTTAGGAAGTTAGATGTTGGATTTAATGCCCTATAACTTTAAAATAAATTTGTGCTAATTTCAATACACTTGTAACAACTTTCCTTCAAATTTACTTTGTTGCTCTAGTTGAAATAATCTTTTGAATGTCGTTCAAGTTTCAAGTCAATCAATTCTAATTATTGTATAAGAATTTTGTCAACAACTTAGTAATGCAAAGAGCCCCTATTGGAAACATCAGACAAGATGAATTCCAAGGATCTCAAGACTAGAATCATCATGAAAAAATAGATCTGACACAATTTAATGAAAAGACTGCTAAAATAACGCTCCACTTATACATTCCAATTGTCTTAAATAGTTGACATTTCATCGAATGTTGCTCAAATATCGATTCGGACACAGAAAATTCACCCCATGCATGATTTCGCTATTTGATCTCAGTGTTGCGTCATTATTGAAACACCCATTATCATGTCTATATTTAAATAACCTCTGTATGAACAACCGGATATGTTTTGCGATAGAAGCTTGCATTATGATTGCTTTTGAGCCACAAGTTCACTTTATTCAATCCCTAAACATCTCACAAATTACTTAAGGATATACGTAGAGTTTTTGGCCATATTATATTCATATATTATTATAGTAGTTTATGCAACGATTTTATTTTGACTCTTATTAAGGCACGAGTTAGATGTAAGTTATAACACGAGCGAATGCGAGTGTTATAAATATCTCACGAGTGCTTTAATGGCCAAATAAAATCGTTGCATACACTATTTTATCTACGACCACTAGTATACATTTAATTAAAACAATTTCATTTTACCTGTGACTGTCAGAGATACCTAACCCCTCATCTCAAATACGAGAAGTTATAGTAGATTGTTAGGTTAAAGCAGCTGGTGTAGCAGTTTGATCAAATCAGCTGATAGTTTCACAATATTGAATTACGATATTGATTCCATCAAAAATGCTTCTGATTGGTCCAGAACCCGTATTATAATGTAGAACCTGTACTATAATGAGCTCATTATGCAACGGGTTTCAAAAAGCATTTCGAAAAGACAGCTGTTTTGGCATCAATTGTGAATCTGTAATGAATACATTATGACATGGTCGTAGATAAAGGTATTGAAAAGTTTTCTAAAGCCATAAGAAAAACATTTTTCATCAATTATTTTGTTAGTAACTTTTACTGTTACTGTGAGCTTGTATTTTTTCCTATTCAAATATAGTGCAAATAGTGTAATTTTCTTTTTTATTGCTTCATGTACTACAAATATAATTGCGTTTATTTTATCTTCTTGTAATATTTTTCTGAGGAATAAACGATTTGATTAAGCTTCAGAACATCTCTACTCACATAGGACTCATGCTCTATGAGGGCAGCCTGAGTATCTTGGCGTGGCCGAGGCGGCAGACCCAACCGATCCCTGACTGTGGCGACAATTGTGTCGACAACTGCCTGCAGCGACGCCAGATAGCGTTCCCATAGCAACCGACCTTGTCTGCGCATGAGCAGAATGTCCGCGTCGCCAAACGAACGAAGCAGAAAGTGTAACTCTGGCAACCTCGCAGCTGGCAGGAAGATCACTGCTTTCTTCCAGTGGATTACCTAGTGAAGAAAAATTAGAATTTAATTCGTTGTTTTCAAGGATAAGTTGCCAGGTCTTAAAGAGCATATATATTAACTTTTGATGGTAAATTTAACGACTTGCAGTTAATTTTAACTGAGAATAAATAAAATATTTACACGCGTAGGCTGAAACGTTTTAGAATCAAGATGAATCATTTTCAACAACAACCTAGTTCGTCAGTGTAGGGTTTGGTTAGAAAAATTATTGCGGTTTCGCAGAATGTAATCGAAAAGATTGTGTGTGATGTGTTTGTATATTTCAAATATTAGAAAACAAAATAAAAACATTACCTCAGAATAAGGCAGCTCAACACTGAACTGGTCGGCACCAACAATGACAGGAATGGCGCCATTTTGAAGTGCCTCGTACAGGCGTGCCAACATAACACTAGTCGACACATAGCTGGTGTTAACTGGTGACGGTATCACTACAAATGTGGATGCTTTCAGAATTTCTGACCTGCTTCCCTAGAAAAAAATTTAAAATCAAAACGAATTCATTTTTTTGTGGCTGATGAATCTGAAAACAATTTAAAGCTCCAACAATTATCTATTTCTTGTCATTAGTGATGATTGGTCACGTGGTGAGCATGGCGTTCATGCGATCATGATGTTCAGTCACAAGCGCTCAAAACTACGCTTGGATGGGTGACCGAGCTTCAATGACTTGATGTTATAAGATTTATTATCATTTACCCGGTAGTTCGGAGCCCACATAAAATAGTAGGTCCACCATGTTCCTCACAACTTGGCTCAAACGGTGGAGTGGAACTAGCCGTAAGGGTCTCCCCACCAATAAAAGCGAAAGCTTATAATTTTTATTTACTTATTGTGGATGATGATGCCTACATGAGTCTGACACTCGTGCGTAGGTCATGAGATAAATGATGACACAAAAATTATCTTAAAAACTTAAAAAACACTTTTAAGTGTAAATTATGACTCGAGTGTACCGTGGGTCGTTTGACGATGCTCTTGACAACAGAGTGAAACGGCCGTCACGCCAAAATGTGAGTCATAATTTCCACTCAAGTGTTTTTTTAAGTTTTAATTATATTAGTGGAAAGAAGATGGATCTTCAACATCACAAAAAATACCTAGTATCGAACCCACGACCGCAAGAGTACCTAGTAGTTATTCAGATATCGTACTGATTACAACACTGAGGCTGCCCAACTATTTAGCTCACAACTAAAATAAATTGTATTAATAGGAAGTGATAACCGTGAGCCGTAGCAGGTATCTGTTCAGTCAGATAGAGATGAGCTACGAACACCTAGGCCCACTTTGTAAGGGTGACCGTTTGAATTGGCCAGCAAATAAACTGCTTTCTACTGTAAAATCACTTAACGGTGGTTCGGAGCCCACTTAAAACTGTAGGTTCACCTCAACAATCACCATCATCCAATTACCCATGCACAGGTCGCAGACCCCGTGTGGGCTTCATCCTCCAAAAAAAAAAAAAATGATATAAAAATAATGCAAGGTTTATGTTGTTTCATTACAATACAAACAAAACAATAAAAAATGATTTAAGATTAATTTTGATTCTTAAATACACATTTAAATCAATAAACGTCAAATAATTTGTGTGTATAAATTTGAAGAAACATTGGATAATAAAATGACTCACCTCTGAGCCACAAAGCTGCCATTCGTTGGCATCTGATTCTGGAGTGACACAGTTCGTCTCAAGTAGAAACTCATCCGATGTGGACCACGTCAGGAACCTCTCAATATCCTCCACTGCAAAAGAAAACATTTGTCACAAATTACATTTTTATTGAAAAACGGAAGAATTTCGATTTCGTTCATTCTTTATCTTCATTCAAAAAAAGGAAACCGAGGTGTTAGTATTCATTTATTACTATTTCAAGAAAGACTACATGCATTACGCCCAAAACAGTCTTCACTAATGTTTACAATACAATTAATCAAATAACTATATACAACAAAACAATAGAAAGCTCATGAAATTAATTCACAAAGCGATGAGTATAATGAAATTAGAAAAGAAAAAAAAACGATTGAAAGAATAAAATAATTATAATAACAATTAAAGGTATGGTAAAGATAATTTAACAATAAAGAACGGTTTAAAAATCAAAGTTAATACAAAGAGAATAGGTATTGTTATAAAAGAGTGCTCAAAGTAATAATTAATGTAAGCTTATAAAAAGTAAAAACTTTATACGTTATTATTTAAATAGTGATCAAAGCTATCAATAATCTAGGCTTGTATTGAACCAATCTCATGAACTGTCACTGTATTCAATGAGGAATAACCTCAACAATTCTCCTTCTCACCTCACTTTCAGACCTATGCACATCAACATCCTCACAAACCTCATGAAACAGTCTCAGGGCACTGATCAAACACTTCTATTTTTCAAGTCTCCTGCTAGTGTTGTATGAAAGATGAAAGTCATAGGATCGACAATGTCTACAGTGGCACGGTCAATCGAATTGGTTGAATGTATTTAATTTTTGGGTAAGAACGTGTCAATAATCGTTGTTATGAAGGTTGAAGCTTCTTCTTCCGTCATTGAAAGGTGTGGATTGAACGTACAAATAGTTCATGAAGTGTTTGGTCTAGGGAGTCAACTCTGGAGAGCCAGTGTGAAGGTTCCATCGTCTGGTGTGATACCCCAAGATTTACGGGGACTTAATAAAAGACTGTCACAGACCAGGTAGTTTAAATCTTTGTTAAGTTGTTAAGTTGTGAATATTTTGGTAATAGTCAGAATTTTGCAGGGCGAAAAAGAACTTTATTTCTCGGCAATTACAGATTCAAAAAAGTGTTCATTCGCATTCTGAGGTGACAGGACTTAGGAGCTTCCTTTTTGAGGTAGGATTTCTTTATTTTTGTTTTTTTTTCTCACACGGTTCTAAGGCTACGGCCGGCCACACGAGCGTTTTTTCACGCACGAACGCAGAATGAAAACACTCTGAAAATATGGGCAGCATTCGAATGTAATGGGGTATGCCACACGCAGCGTGTTTTCCCGCAACTGGAGTTTGTAGCAGGCGCGTCTTCAAGGTCGCCCGCCGGAGAATAGGCTGGGGTCTATTTCTGACGCTTGTTTTCATGCTCAATCCCTGACCACACGAGCGGGAAAACACGCAGCGTCAGTAGTCCTCACTCACCCGTGCACTGTTGTGTTGTTATTGCTAATATTGTTTGATTACCTAGATGGAGTACCTAAACAGTGGAATAATTATTTATTGGTGCTTTTTAAAAATTTTATCTTTCAGCTTTCATAAGAGTTTTCAAAATGAAGATATGGAAATTAATTAATATTCTAAAACTTGCCTGGTTATTTCTTGAGGATATTATGTAAAAGCACAAATTTTCCCTTCGTTAATCTGTCACTCACAATTGGATGAGTCCAATACTTCCTCTTGCGTCGATGAGATCGACGGCGGTGAACAACCGACAATGCGCACAAAGCATTTACTGCATTTGTGATTAAACTTGGTTTGAATAATGATTCATATTTGTTGTTCACTATTCAGCGATCACGTGAATATATAATTATATATGGCTTGGTGTCCGATGGCTCTTATAGCATGGTGTACAATGGCAAAAAAAATATCTATCTATCTAATACTGCGCTGCGGTGTGGAGAAGAAGCTACATTTACCGCGTGAAAAAACGCACGTGTGGCCATACACATAGCGGGATTTCAAGCAGCGGGAAAAGATGCTACTATTACTGCTTGAAAAAACGCTCGTGTGGCCTTAGCCTAAGCGCAGCCAAGACGAGTAGGATACCAGTAAGATGTTATTGTCGTTTCAGAGTATTTATATCATTTACGTTTTTAATTCATACTTAAAATTCAAATCAATTTTTTTTCAAATCAAATTTATTTCCATTATGTTATACATTACAGTAATAAACATGAAATAAAACATAATGCATCAATATAATAATTTAAAGAAAATAACCTGTAATGGCCAAGCCTGAGCGCAGGTAATCTAAAAATTAATACAATATTATAATAGACAAATAATATAATGAATGCAATATGTAAATAATACACTTAATTCGAGTTGTCTAAGAGAAGGTTAAAGTTAAGGATTTGCCCATTTTTACTACCACTAATTTTTTTTTTGTAACATAAACCAAGACATGTACGATACCAGTAACTTGTTATTGTCGTTATAGAGTATTTATAAAATTCACGTTTTTAATTCATACTTGATTCGAATGGCTAAGAAAAGGTTGAATTTAAGGGTTTGCCCATTTTTACAACCACCTATTTTTTGCAACAAAAACAAGTTAAACAACTCAACCGCCTACTTACAATTGAATTCACCGTCCATATCCTCGTCATCGGTGTCCGATGGTGTCTTATTGGTGGCTCCTTCGCCGGGCGCTCGTCGGCCGCCCTGGAACGACACCAGCATCCTCCGGCGGGCAGGCAGCTGATGGGCGGCCTCTTCCCACACATCGCCGCCCGGCGCACCCAAAACGGGCGCAACCACCACGTCGAAGCCGCGCCTAAAGTGAGAGCGCAAGAAGGTGGACTGCGCCACCAGGGCGCGACCCGTGTACTGGTGGGAGGTGATTGATGACCCACTGGACAGGTTGCGACGGGAGAAGTTGAGGAGGATGTGGTTGCGGCCTGCAATCAGAAGAGGAAGACACATCTGTTATTTATTAATGTTTGTATCCTATATAATGTACAGCTAATTGCTGTTATCTGTCGACGAGACTGTTATGCTGAACAGTAAAGGAATGAAGGAGAAGAAGGTATTGATGACCACTTACTTTACCAGGTCTTAAAAGGCAGAAGAAGAAGAATAAGAAGACCTGCAAAAACAAGAGGAATAAATTTCAAATATTTTTGAATAGGAAAGAAAGTGAAAGAATTGTTGAGTGAGGATTAAGGAAAAAAGTAGAATAAGAAAAAGATGTTAATGAAAATTCCATTATTTTGTTATTGATGGATACATTTTATTATTATTATAATTTTTTCTCTCAATACTCATAAAAAGTTAAACGAACTCAAACAACTCACAAACAAACCAGCAGGTCCATGTGAGTGTTGTTTCATTAATATTATAATTTGTACACAATAATGTATTTGTTATTTTTCTTTTTATTTGTGTTTTTTTATTTGTAATGTTTTTGTAATATTATTCTGGAAACAAATAAATAAATTCAAATATGGAGAAGAAGAAAAAGACGAATGCTGATGAAGAAGAAGAAGAAGAAGTAGAAGAAGAAGAAGAGATGATGATGAATGAAGAAGAAAATAAGAAAAAGGAGAAGATGATGAAAGAAGAAGAAGAAGAAAATGAAGAAGATGAAAAAGGAGGAGGAAGTGGAAGAGGAGGACTTCTCACTCCTTAGTAAACCTAACCTAACAGCTCCTAACTTTACGTTTAGTATACAGCACATAAACTCATTCTCAACAGTTAGTTGTAGGAAAAAGGATGTTTGAAATCAATTAATTGGTGTAATATTTTGCGATTTTATAAAAATTGACATCTCTCTAAATAAAATTTGTAAAAATTTTCTAAATAGAATGAAAACAAACAGCACTCACCATCCCCACCCCAATATGGCAACTGCTCCAACTGATCCAGCCTGGTAGCTCCATCTCCTTCGCCCACAAGCACTAGATACACACAGGCCTCCTTCGCATTATAGGTTATGTGCGGATTATAGCCCACAGTCTGCCTTACACCAGTCTTCAGGAATGGCGACACATTGGTGAACCGGTCCACGTCGTACAAATAAACCGGGTAACCCGAGTTCAGTGCACATCGGCTGTGATCGAAACACGTGGTCAGTTGACAGGCGGTGGCCAGTGAGGGGGGATGAGGGGGAGGTAGGTGGGAGGGAGGGGAGAAGGCAAGTATAGGTTGAGGAGGGGAGAGGTCGGGTGTGTTGCGTTGGCGGGCTTCGCGGTAGGCCATTTGTGCCTGTGAAAAAATGTTAATTTATGCCAATTTCAATCAAATTACTATATTTACAAATTTAATGTAAAGGGAAAGTAGCCTAGAATTAATTTTTTCTGATCATCCAGTTCTTTTGTTCAATAAATGCATTCATTCGTCATTTGTTACTGAAGTCTGTGAGAAAATACTTCCAACACAGACCAAGACAGGAGAGAGAGGTCCGATGCTCTATCCCTTACAATTCACCCCCACCACATAGCAGAGTTCACTCCGTTTCTCCCAACGACAAATTAACAATTCTACTGTGCGCAGGTCCAACTCCTCTCTTCCTCTAATCCTCCTGACTACGATACAGAGCATCATCTGTGGTGGTGGAAGATTGTTTCCCCTATTCCATGTTGGAAGTATTTTCTCGCAGACTTTACATTTACGATTATATGGCATAATTTTCACTATATTTTAAATTATATTACATGAATAGAATGCTGGCTGAATCAGGGAAGTGATAGCCGCGAGCCGTAGCAGGTATCTGTTGAGATAAGATAAAGTACGGACTCTTTGTAAGGTTGACCGATTCCATTGGCCAGCACTCTCAAAAGACTCTGTTCTCTGCTGTAAAATCACTTCCTGGTGGTTAGGAACTACCTAAAACTTTCGGTCCAACTTCATCTAACTCATTACCCACGCACAGGTCCAAGACTTATGAGGGCTTCATCCTTCGAAAAAAGTATTGTATTTTAATAAAATATTATGAACAGATTTATGTTATATTGTAGGAACTCAAATTTATCCAACTCTTTTAATAACAGAGGTTCCCAACAAATGATCCATTTTTGTTCTAGAAAATTGGTGACATTTGATATTCTTAAAATTCTGTAATTAGGGTTTTCTACGGAAATAATGAATACTGAATGTTGAACAATTCTTCTTCTACTCTCCTCCTTCTTCTTCATTCTTCTTTCTTACCTCCTCCAATTCCTTACTCACCTGCCTTAAATGTTTGTCCACAGATAACAGCAAGTAGAGTTTTATTACATAAAATGTAATACATAGCCTGGGCACTGGAATCTGATATCAACATTTTCCAAAAGAGAGTGAATTTTGTCATAACACAAACCACAAAATTTATCTCAATTTACCTGTTGAACAGACAGTTTAACTCGGTCCAATTCATTCTGTTGATGTAGCAGTTCCATATTAAGTTGATCTATTTTTTGTGTAAAGGATGCCACTGCTGTTTGTAAGCGCTGTCTTTTACTTTCCAAATCTCTCAACTCACTACTCACCGACCCTGCAAACAGAACATAAAAATAAGTAAAATTAAAAAAAAATTTTTAAAAAAGGTCCGGTTTCTGTCATTCAAAAAATCATTCAGGGACGAAATAATATTATCACAATACTAATTAACTAACATCTTCTATCTGTATTTTTCCGTATTGAATTGAGAGCTCAACATATTGAACAAACTAGAATTAATAATACTCATGCCCGGTTTCTCAGTCGTTCAGTAAATCGTACAGAAGCTATTGATTCAATAGCGGCAACACTAAAGCCCGGTTTCTGAGTTGTTCATTAACTTAATGGACCATTAATGGACCATGGAGCAATGCTGTCAGCACTATTAATAATAACTATTATTATTTTAGGTAGATTCGTAGGGTCCTTGGATATGTCGTTGTATCGGTTTGTTTACTTTTTTTTGTAATTACCTTTTATCCTGAGCATTTCCTCAATCCTCATACGAAGATCGGATGCTTTCATTGCACTGAAATCCTCATATGTTTCTAATTTAGAGCGCGACCTATGAATATCACTCAATGGTGCATCCCTTTCTACCTGTTGAATAAAAACAAGTTAACTTTTTCAGCATAATTTTAAAAATGCAACTTCAATTCAAAGCAGTTTTGAAGTTACATGATTGAAAATTTTATAGATTTACTTCTAGTAACAAAATTTATTATCTGTACAGGAGACAGTAACATCCAAATTTTCAAAGTGAAAGACAAGCAAGATCGAGAAAATAAACATTACAGTAGAACAACAATAAATTGAGCCATGACAATGTGATATTGAGTACAAACCACATGCAATTTGAGAAAACAAATGTATTACACAGTACAAATCACTTTAAATTAGAAAAACAAAGGTGATACAATGTAGAAATCACAAGAAATTTCATAAACAAATGTAATACAAGTACAAATGTACACATGAAATTTCGAAAAAATCGGATTATGAAATAGGAGACATTAAAAAATAGTAAATTTGAAATGCGCCAGTGATATATCTAAACAATTTTGACTATTCTAAATCGATACTTCCCGTAAATAGTTGAAATTATTTTTACCCAGTTTCTTACTTTTGTAAAAAAACTCGAATTGCAGATTATTAAAATTCATCAAACCAAGCAGAATTTCATCTTCTATTTAAGAATTCCTTCCAGAATAAAATTCATGCAACTGTTTTGTATAAATCAATCAATAATCAAAACTATTTTAATCTTGAAATATATTTATAAACATACATAGTGAAAAATTAAAGAATCAATTTACATGCAAGGAACCATCCTGTGCGCAGGCAAGAGTTGCAAAATATTCAAATAAAAACTGCAATGATCGATCAAAGAAAACCAACAGTAAAGGAAAGTTTTGGTAAAAAGATGAGAGAGACAAGAAAACGGAAAGGGAAAAATAAATAGAAGAAAAAGAGAGAGATGTCAAACACACTTTGAATAATGAACAGAAATCATTCGAACAGTTTTCCTCAATTTTATTGGATAGTATCCATCCATTTGTTCTATTTTAAAACCTCTTATTAAGTCTGCAATTTGTATTTTAAAATTATTAAAATTAAATAAATTGTTTTTTTAAAATTGTTTGTCATGTAATTATTTAATTTATGTGGAAGTATTGTTTCCTACAAACATTCAGGTCTACTCTTACATTTTCATATATATTTCTGGAGGGTCGTAAATTGAAATGCGATTCACGAAATTCAAATAGGTTTATATCATTTTTTATAAATAGAATTAGGGTTTTCACGTATAGTTGACGAAATGTCAAGACCTTGAAATCATTGAATTAATCTACAGTCGGCGTCTACCTAGAATGGTTTTTATAAGGTGTTTTTGCATAAGGAAGAGAACAGTAAAAGACGCATTCAAAGCTCCCCCCCTTCCAAGCACTGATACCATATTGTAATACAGATTGTGCATATGAGTAGTAGATCAGTTTAAAAAATTTAAAATAATTTAATATTAAATACTGAATTATGAAAACTTTATGTATAATATTGTGGTGTTAAACTGACACATCTCATACTCTATATTTGGATTCTCTAGAAAGTAATTAAAAACGAGGGTGTAAAAATATGCATTACGGTACTAAGAAAAATAGAAATTAATCTATACAAAAACATAATAATAATTGCCTTACCTTCTATAACACAATGGTTGTTTTACAATTAAAATTTATCAATAAAATGCTCTATTTGAAAGAAGCAATAGTAAAAAAGTATTAAAATATAATTATTATACAGAGAACAATATAAAAACAATGAAAAATTAGATACGATGAAAAAATAAAGTACATTGAAAAGTAATATTACAGTATTAACATACAATACAAAACATGCAAAACACACACAGTTTTAATTGAATACAGACAAAAGAGAACGAATAGGTAGAATACTGTTAAAAATACAGTTAAAAGCATGCTAAAAATGAAAAATAGGCACCAAAGATTTGAAAATATTCACTCATATTTTTTTAATACAGAACATGTGAAAAAATAATAGCATTGGTTAATAAAAATAATAGCATTGGTTATTAAAAATAATAGTGAAAAATATCATTAAAATGAATATAAAAAGAGAAATACTTACATTTGAAAGGTAATAATGTGTGAATAATGGCACCAAAACCAGTGCTAAAGTGACCAGAACTATAATACGAGATAGTTTGATATTAGCCAGCCAGAAGCATATTAGCTCCTTTGTGTAACTCATGGCTGCAAGTTAATTATTAGATTCTAACTACACGTAACGTAATTTACTTCAAGAAATCCATGGCCAGAGAGAGTGGATGTCCAATAGAGACATTTTGATTAGGTCATTATTTACAATGGTGTCATCACCATGACTATCAGTCATCCGAGTTTCTTGACAATCTGTAAGAAAAATGTAATATTACTTTATTTATTGATGGCAAAAAACAATTATGCAAAGATGCAACAGGCCATCACCACAACTGCTTTCTCAAGACATTTCCAATACTGAAGAATCCAAATGTTAGGCCTATATAAACTTTTCACAAGGAATTTCACTTTGAAGAACAATGAACAAATTCTTTCCTAGAATAGGAATAAGAATATGTAAATAAGCAAGTGCCTTGCTGAATTGAATTGGAAAAGCTTATTGCCAGAAATCCTAATATGGTAAACAGCTACTTGCTGTTCCCTGTCAACGAAACTAATACTTGAGAATAAGTCATTGAAGGGGGAGAGGAGGAAGAAGAATAAGACCAATAAAGAAGGGCAATGAATGAAGAAAATCTATCATAACTATGATTTCAAGTGGTATCTCATTCATAAAATAAATTCACTACTAGTTGTAAAGGAGTTGAGTGGAAAAAATAAATGGAAATCCTGTAGTAGAATTGAACATAGAGCTATGGTATTAAATGTGTGATGCAAAGGCCAAGATCCTCATAATAGAAAAATTATGTCTTAAAGTTTGGAAGCATTTGAAAAGAAAGAGAATATTGTCGCCTACCAAACATAGGTTTGCTTGCAGAGTGGAGCATTGATACTTTCATGACAATCACCATCGCAAAACCAAACACAAGCTGTGGAATAGTGAGATAAGTTACATACTGCTCCAATCATAACATGAGTTTGATTATCTGATGTTGTTTATAATCGAGCATTGATGCTCCACTGTGCAAGCACCCCTTAGGAACATAAATGTAATCCGCTATTTCATTGTTTGACAATTTGGAGAACAATTACTGCATAACTCTTTTTGTGTAAAGCGATTTAATACATTCATTTTATTGGTCAAAAGAGGTTTCGCAGCTACAGTATTATAAATATCTGTTGAGAAGGCGGGATTAGATTTGGATAATACTTTTTGATGGTTCAAGTACAAGTTAATGGTTTTCATAAACACAGTTAAAAAAGTGAGTTTGAACTGTACCCATTAATATCATAATACAGAATTTCAAATACCTCAAGTGGTTTAATTGGAAGAAATTATACATCATAAATTACCCAGGAATTGAAAACTAGAAAAATAATCTTTCAAGAGCAAGATCGATGTAAATTCAAGTGAATCATAATTGGCTTGTCTTGTAGCCTAATTCTCACTGATTCAAACATGAGTCAATTAACTATTGCTATGAAATGAATTGATATTTATAAGACTTACCGCACAATTCTTCACATTTTAATAAAAATCTGTACAACAGCGAACCTTATCCCTAACGCTAACATTAACATTAATAACATAACCTTAAAGCTGTAACTCTGAAAGATCCGCTGCCAACTGAAAAGATGGAAGATGGAGATCAACATTTTGATGAAGATCTTATTCATTTAAAATCGCTTTAAACAATATAATGTCTTGTTTCAAATTAAAATATTGTAAACTATTGTTGAAAAGCGAAGATCACGAGATTTCAGTTATTTTTATCGACGACACAAAAAAGCCACTGAATCTGTACCCGCCAGGATTCAAAAATAATCAAGAGACCAATGGCTTACCAATATCACATTGGTAGTCTATATAAATAAAATTAGAGTTTTGTCTGTACGTTTATCAGAATTATATATTTTTTGGTTATTTTTACGTTTTATACATTAAATAAGCCGAAAATAGTCTTATCTCAATTTCTGTCTGTCTGTCTGTCACGGCCCCAAAGGCATTTTACGCGGCCTTCTCCACAAAAACGAGAGCATCGATCGGGATTTTAGTTATTGAACAGTATAGAAAACTTTATTGACACTGTCTTTAGCTATAAAAAACTAAATTAACTTTTTTTTAACGGAGTAATAAACGTTTAAAAACCAAGCATTGTGCGATTTTGGATACATTTTACGCGGTCTTCTCCTGAAAAACGAGAGCATCGATCGGGATTAAAGTTATTCATCAGTATTGAAAACCTTTTTTTAAATAAATAAATAAATTTTTATTCAACCAATCAAAATGTACAATGCATTTTCATATGACACAATGATATTTCAATATGCAAAATATACAGGGTGGGGGAAATGTTTGGAAACGGCTTAATATTTCATATACAAAGGTGATTTTGCGGTAGGTATGATTGAGGATCCTACTCAAATTGAAAATACTATTTTACTGTGACTTTAAAAATCTGGTCCGCCATCTTGGAACCGCCATTTTGAATGTAACTTTTTTTTTTAAATAGGAAGGGGGTCATGCGATACATGATTTCAATACAGAATTTTAAGACAAAATGAATGCCGAAAACCGCACATCGATATGTCAACCCGTTTCGGAGATATTTACATTATTAATCGATACCATGAAAAGCAGAAATGAAATAAATAAGTACATTAAAATCTTACCTATCAAATTTTTTGTTAATAGTGTTTGCTAATAAACATTAAAACCCAATTATTTTAATAAATGTTCAAACTGTTTTCCTTCAGCTGTTTGACAATGTGCTAATCTTAAATAATAGCCATCAAGCACATTTTGAATCATTTCGCGTGATGAACATCTGACTCTGGATATCATAATATCAACAATAATCATGATATCAACCTAAAATCATCTGTAATAATCCAACTGATTTAATGAATTCTTTTTCAATCATGAAGTAGTGAGTGTGTTTAAAGTCGTTCGCAATGGCATTTTTAAATGAAACCGCACATTTTGAATCATTTCGCGTGATGAACATCTGACTCTGGATATCATAATATCAACAATAATCATGATATCAACCTAAAATCATCTGTAATAATCCAACTGATTTAATGAATTCTTTTTCAATCATGAAGTAGTGAGTGTGTTTAAAGTCGTTCGCAATGGCATTTTTAAATGAAACCGAGAGAATAACTTTGTTAATGATGCGCGGCTATGGAGATAGAGTACGGTCTTACCAAGAAGTTTCTGATTTATTTAACGAAACATTTCCCAACAGAAATCCAATTAGTAAAAGTGTTGTTTTTAAGACAGTAAAGCGGTTTCAAGAAACGGGCAAAGTGACTGATCGTGCTCGCACTGGAAGAACAAATACTGCCACCAACAATGAAAAATCTTTAGAGGTAATGCAATCATTTGTTGAAGATCCGCATACATCAACTAGAAGCGTTGCCAAGGAACATGGTATGTCTACTCGTTCTGTCAGAAAAGTTCTTAAGGAATCTCATTTCCATCCGTTTAAGCTTCATGTATTACAAGAACTGAATGAGGATGATTTCGACCGCCGGGTAGAGTTTTGTGACATAATGATGAACAAGTATGACAATGATCCAAACTTCTTTAATAATGTAGTATTTTCGGATGAAGCTACGTTCATGCTTAACGGCAATGTAAATAAGCAAAACTATCGTTTCTGGACCGATGTCAACCCATACTGGATGAAGGAGGGTCATACACAGTATCCTGAAAAATTAAACGTATGGGCTGGTATGGTAAATGGTCACATTGTAGGACCATTTATTATCGAGAATAATTTAACAGGTGCCATTTACGAGAACATGTTAATAAATTTGATCGTTCCAGCCATCCAGAACATCAACGGACAAGAGTTACATAACTTGTGGTTTCAGCAAGATGGGGCGCCCCCTCATTATGCATTAGGAGTGCGGGATATATTGAACCAAACATTTCCCCAACGCTGGATAGGTCGTAGAGGTGCAATAGAGTGGCCCGCTAGGTCACCTGACCTCTCTCCACTTGATTATTTCTTTTGGGGCTAAATGAAAGACAATGTGTACAAAAAGAAACCAGCAACAATTAATGAACTGAGAGAATGTATAACTGAAGTGGCTAACAGAATTCCACGCGAAATGATTCAAAATGTGCTTGATGGCTATTATTTAAGATTAGCACATTGTCAAACAGCTGAAGGAAAACAGTTTGAACATTTATTAAAATAATTGGGTTTTAATGTTCATTAGCAAACACTATTAACAAAAAATTTGATAGGTAAGATTTTAATATACTTATTTATTTCATTTCTGCTTTTCATGGTATCGATTAATAATGTAAATATCTCCGAAACGGGTTGACATATCGATGTGCGGTTTTCGGCATTCATTTTGTCTTAAAATTCTGTATTGAAATCATTTATCGCATGACCCCCTTCCTATTTAAAAAAAAAAGTTACATTCAAAATGGCGGTTCCAAGATGGCGGACCAGATTTTTAAAGTCACAGTAAAATAGTATTTTCAATTTGAGTAGGATCCTCAATCATACCTACCGCAAAATCACCTTTGTATATGAAATATTAAGCCGTTTCCAAACATTTCCCCCACCCTGTATAAGCACCCTATACAATAAAATAAATAAAGTTTTATTTTTAAATAAGCAAATAAAACCTCCCATAAATAAATGAGAAAAACAAATTAAAATAAAATAGTTATGGAATATTCAAAATCAAAATAAATATAGGATATTAAACTAATAATTATTTATTAACTAATAATGAAAAATATTAACTAATAATGAAAAAAAAGATGGTTCACCCCTCTCTAAGCCAAGCTTGTGCTGAGGGGTGAGTCGCTTAACCAAATAACTACTGTGGACTGAAAATATCTTTCAACAAACTAAAATATAACTCTCAATAAACTAAAAAAAAATCTCCTTTTCACAATATTATTAACAAACAAAAAAAAAACATGGATTAATAAGATTAAAAAAAATCTCCTTTTCACAATATTATTAACAAACAAAAAAAAAACATGGATTAATGAGATAAAAAAAAACAACAACATCATCCTTATTGATTGAAACAAAATCTCACTATAACTATAATGACTTGGAAAAAAAACTATAAAATCATTACAAATTTTCAGAAACGTGTACCCTGAACTGTTTGCCAACTCACTGCAAATCAACTATTTAACAAACCAGTGCACCCAAAACAATATAAAAAATAAAAACAATAAAAGAAATATAGGAGGGTCCGGAGTTTTTTTTAAATTTAGTGGTGTGAAAAGCTAATCTAGACAACTTGTTAGGCTCTAAAGTTCAAAAGAAAGTTTTGAAAAATTACTACCCAAGAACCTAGGTGGCCAGTTTTGAAATGATAAAGTTTGATATACCGATATCTGTGACTATTTTGAGTCAAAACCCTTGAATTGGAACTAATCATACTTAACTTATGTACTGAATCTCAAAATTAATACTAATTATTATAAGTTTCATATAATTCATGTCATTAGCCTAAAACGCACCCAACCCAAAGTTCATGAAATCGGAATTTTTTTTAATCATAGCACACTGATTTTACACGCTTGCATAGAACTTGCATTTATTTGTGTGTTTTCATTTATAAAATCCCGATTTTATGAACTTTGGGTGCGTTCAGGCTAGTGGGTTATACTGAATTTTAACCTCAAAACTAAATTTTCTACAAGATTAGTTTATTCAAAAAAGTGATTTATCAATAATTAACAAAATTAATCCACTTAAAACTTGAAAATTGCATTTTATTTCATGTAATAAATAAATAATTATGGTAGTCACAGTTTTCTAACATGTTTTATTCGATTTCGTAGCTCATTTTAAATCAAAATTATCCATTTGAGCACCTAACAAGTTTCTATAAGAGTAACTATTGAGGAAAAATTTGAAAAGTGCATTAATCTGACAATAACTGTAGCTATATTCCATTACATAAACAGGGTTTCTGTAATCTGTTCGTTATAATACAACAAAACAGATAGAACCCTTCGGCTTTAATAAGTAGTTATTTGAGAATTTTTTAGAAATTTCGGGGGGGGGGGGGGGCCCGGGCCCCATGGGCCCCCCCCTGGCTACGCCACTGGTCCCAGCACTGTGCCCTGCGGCACTCCTGTACTCACCTCAGACATTGAACTCACCACTTTATTAACCTTTGTGGCCTGCAACCTTCCACTCAGATAAGATTGGAAGAACTGTAATGCAATCCCTCTGAAACCCATCAATTCCATTTTTTGCAATAGAATTGTATGGTCAACAGTGTCAAACGCCTTTGCAAAATCTAGGAACACACCTACACATTTATTTCCTTTATCTAAGTGATTTATAATATCTTTTGTTACATTAAAAATTGCATCAGAAGTGTTCAATCCACTGTGGAACCCAAATTGGGAATCAGATAAGATTTTATGCTTCTCAAAATAACTTACCACTCTTGATTTCACACACTTTTCAATAATCTTGGATATGCTTGATAGCAGTGAAATGGGCCGGTAATTATTCAGGTTAGACTTTTCTTTACCTTTATGGAGAGGGATAACCACAGCATGCTTCATCTCCTCTGGGAAGTAACCCTGCTCAAAACACAGATTTATTGTTTATGCTAGAGGCATAGAAAGAGCCAAAGAGCAATTAATGAGACATTTAGAATAAATCCCATCTATACCAGCAGCTGCTTTTCTTTTAAGTTTCTGTATGTTATCCTGTATCTCCTGTGATGACACAGGGTTGAAGAAAAATGAACTGCAGAAAGCCCTATTCAGTCTATGTTCAGTACTACAATTTACATCTCTCTCATTTTTAATCTTTTCTGTAATATTTTTACCAACATCTGGTGAATTCCTTAGCCATTTCCACCTCCCTATCACTTTTTATTAGTCGGCTATCTGAAGATACAATATCTGATATAATATTTTTTCTTTGACAAACAGTATCTGTAGCTTCATCGATTGTTTTCCAAACCTTTTTCAAATTAAGCCCACATTCAACAAACCTTTTTTGAAAATACATTTCTTTGGTAGTCCGCAAAACAGACTAAGATTTTATTATAGTTTTTATAAGTAATATGTAATTGTGGATTAAATGGCTGTTTACGAATATCAAGTGACATTTATCTCTTTTCCTGATTGATTTCACCAAACTATTAGTTATCCATGGCTTAATTCTAGTATATATATATATGCATAAATGCTTCATTGGCCATACCCAGAAGTTTGAGTTTTCATATCACAGAAAAAGATAAAAAATAAATAACAAACCATGGTTACATTAGTTTGAGTCAAGAAGTAAACATGAAAAAGCAGCAGAGTAAGTTCTTTGTCATAGAATTAAAATTAACATGAGGAATAGATAATTTACATTAGAACATAAATATAATATAGGGGAGAGATATGCGCTTGATATGCCAATTCATATTTGGAGGACATCAGAGATATCACGGAGCCACTGGCAAGCCTGTACTCCAGCATCATGTACCCCTCTTAACCCCTCGTTGAAAGAGTAAACTGGACAGTTGGAGACAAGATGGTCCATTGTTTGGACTTGGCCACATTCGCAGTGAGAGTCTGAGGTGAATCCCCATAATGTTGTTGACTCAGCACACCTACCAACTGACGTCCTGAAACGGTTCAAACAGCACCATTCTTTCCGTTTCAGGTGAGTACCGGGGACAATTGTGTTAGGGTCTGTGATAAGATGCTTGTTTTTCACCATGGCCCGCGACCATCTCTCCCTCCAGAGTTCCCTAGCATCAACTATATTTAGTTCATCTAGCCTCACATATTTCCTTGACTTTAGGTGCTTGGGGGGAGGATTGTATGCCTCCCTGGATGCTGGAAGATCTCTCTGCAGACGCAGCTGTTCAGCAACTCTGCCAGTTCTCTCCAGCCTACGCAGATCTGGTGGCATAATATTAGATAAGATGGGTAGCCACTCAGTCTCTGTGGGTCTTAGAGTGCCACTTATCTTCCGCATTGCCTCGTTCAGGACTCTGTCAACCTTACAAACATGTGCACTGCGAGCCCAGACAGAAGAACAGTATTCACTAGTGCTATACAGCAAGGCCAGGCAAGATGTTCGTAGTGCCTTCATATCACAGCCCCATGTCGTTCCAACCAGCTTACCAATGATGTTCAATCTGGTTTTTAGTTTATCCTTTAGATCTTCCAGGTGTTGGCGGTAAGTTAGAGCCCTGTCCAGTCTAACACCCAGGTAACATGGAGCATCTTGGTGTACTATTCTTTTGCCACAGAAAGTCACATTTAAAGTTCTCTGGGCTTTGCAGTTGTTGAGGTGAAAAGCTGTAGAGACTGTTTTTGTTGGGTTCGGTCTCAGGAACCACTTCTGAAAATATTCTTCCATATGCTGAAGGTCTTGATTCAAGGAATCCTCCAGTTTCTCAAATGACTTTTCTTGGGCGACCAGGCCAATGTCATCCGCATAGATAAATTTGCGAGATTGAGTAGTAGGCAGGTCTGCAGTATAAACATTGAACATTATGGGAGACAACACCGAGCCCTGAGGCAAGCCATTTTGAAGTGTTCTCACTCTGCTTTGCTCCCCATTTAGAGATACCCTGCATGTTCGGTCACTGAGCATGGCCCTGAAGAGGTTCACCAAAGTTCTGCATCCTAGTATCCTTGACAGCTTCAAAAGCAGCCCATTCTTCCACACAGTATCATAAGCTGCACTGAGGTCCAGGAACACAGCTGCTGTTTTCATATTTTTCTCAAAACCATGTTCGATGTATGTGCTCAAACCCAGGACTTGTTCTTCACAACTTCTCCCTTTCCTGAAGCCAGCCTGTTCCACAGGGAGGCACTTATCCAATGTCTCACCAACCCTACTCAGCAACACTCGTTCAAAGAGTTTGTAAGTTGCAGACAACAGGGCTATAGGTCTGTAACTTTTAGGGTCCTTTGGGTCTTTCCCAGGCTTAAGCACTGCCATCACCTTGGATTGTTTCCATGATTTAGGAATTTCTGCCTTACCTAGAACTTCTGAGAAGAGCTTTGAAAGCCACATAATTGCTCTTGGGCCCAGATTCCTGATAAACTCCGGCATGACTCCATCCACTCCTGGGGCCTTATTTGGTTTCACCATTCCTATAGCAGCACTAACTTCTTCTGGACTTACTAGCTCAGCTGCAGATGATTTCTCCTCACATCTTGACATTTCTCTCCTCAGTAGGCGTTTTATCTGAGACTTCACCTTTGGGGGAACTGCTATGCTGGAGTGTTTTTCAATTACATCAGCAATCTCATCAGGACTCACCTCAGCACCCCTCATGGCCTTGGTTGATCCACTCAATCTGTGGAGTAGGCTCCATGACTTTCTACTGGAATGTGTGAAGTCCAATTTTTCCATTGCCTCCATCCACCGACTGCGTCTCCCCTCATCAAGCTTCATTATAAGCCTATTTGCTAATTCATCACTTGGTGTAGCTTTGTACTCCTCCAGCAGGCTGTCACATTCAGCACTCCAGCAGGGAACATAGTTTTTTCTATGTCCCCTTGGGATTGACTTTTTTGCTGCCATGAAGAGTAATCTTGAGAATCTCACATAATTATCTGGACATACTGGAATTCTTGTCACTGTCTTCTCTACTTCCTCAGTGAACTTTGCCCAGTCTGCTTTGCGAAAATTCCACCTGGGGAGAAAAGGGTTCTGGATGGAAGGCAATCTAATTCCAATCTCCAGAAGAATGAGACTGTGTTGGCTTCTGGGGAATCTGCACTCAACTGTTCTTCTAACAGGTAGGGGCTGTCCCTGCCTGCTGCATGAAACAAAACATAGGTCCGGACAAGTAGAGGTTCCCCATCTTGCAGAGTGGAAGTGTTGCCCTGTTTGGCATCATACTCAAGGTGAAGATCGTTTATCTCAGTCCAGTGTACCAAGTCTTCGCCATCTGCATTCTCTGCTCCATATCCCCATAAAGGGCTATGTGAATTAAAATCCCCAGCATATACACAAGGATGTGGAGCAGGAGGCAGTGCAGGAGTTCCCCAGCACTCAACAGGAGGCTTGTATACATTGTAGATACTTAAAGCTCCATAAATAATACCTATTGAGTGCCTGTTTCCATCAAGGATCCTACAGTGAGGGGCCATCTCAGGGGAACATATGTAGCTAGTCCATATTTATCATGATTCAAAGAGTTCACCAATGTGTATCCAGGGATCTTCAGCCTATTTTCAATGTCTGAGTCCACGTGAGTTTCCTGAAGAAGTATAACATCAACCTTGTGGTCCTTCATCATTTTTGCACATATCTCTCCTTTTGATTTGGATATGCCCTCTATATTAAGTTGAGCAATTATAAGTGTATTATCTATTTGGTAGCCCTGAGAAGGGCTGATTTGGCCAATTCGACCGGGAGACATAATGTGTCCGGCCAGCAAAGATGAGCTTCAAGTTGTATTCCTCAAAATCCACTCATATATACCTTGTCGCGCTAACAATCAGTTAATTCCTTACCAATTCACTATACAATCATTGCCAATCTAATCACCAATACCAACCCCACCGCCCAATGAGCTTAAGGATCCAATTTTCATCACAGTTTAAGCCATCAGAGTCTATTATGTGGATCCTTTTGGCTGTTGTTCTAGCCAGTCCGCCATGGCGGATATGGTCGCTGGTTTTGCTTCGGATTGCATTGGATGCTTCAGTGCATCATACATCTAGAGTTTAATAAGGTGGAGCACAGTACAATCCTACTACCTGGGACACTTCTACCCAGTCTACAAAACCAACTTGCTCAGGAATCCGGGGGATCGCCACACCCCAGGCAGAATAAATTCTGCCCCCCTGCGGGATTAATTCCAGTTAATTTGTGACTTATTTTCCCCTCATTAGTGATTGTACAAGAACTAAAGAAGAACAGTAATCTATTATAGAACAAAGTGAAAGCTTTAGAAGCATTATTTTCTGCAAATAAATCCATCCATGATTCACTTTCAACTAATGAATTGAACAATTGCTCATCAAATCTAGTACAACTGACATATTCACCTCTATCATTATCAGGAGCATTACCTTCTGGTTCTGAGCAATCACCACCAACAATAGAGATAGAACCCATTACTATTTCATGGTCAGTTATAGAAGAATTATAAATGGCTGGTCTTAACACAAAAGATTGACTCTTAACAAATAGGTGGTCCAAACAAGGCTTACGAACAGAGGAGTATCTTGTACAACCCTGCAGGTATTCTACAAAACCGTGTTCTGACAATAAATCTAAATATTTATGTCCCGTAATGGATAAATTTCCTTCAGAAATGTCAATAATTGTGTCACCTATTAAGATTCTGTTTCTATTTGCTCTGGTTTGATCCAGAAATAGCTCTAGACTATCCAGAAAATCATTTGGATCAGTATCATTTGGAGATCTGTACATTGCTGTACAGTAGAAGGGAACATTTTCATAAGTTATCACAAAATTTAAAACATTTGTATTCTTAATGTCAGTATTTAGAATATTGAACTGTATATCCTGCTTAATGTAAACGATGATGCCATCGCATTTATTATACTTTGTTTTCTTAATTACCTTACTATAATTAGTCAATTCATAGTTACCACACTCTTCTGAGGCCCATGTCTCTGTTAAAATTATTAAATCAAAATTTATATCCAGACTTGTCAAGAGTACACATAATTCATTGAAATTTTTTCTAACACTTCTGATATTCAAATGAAATACTTTCAAGGAATTTATATTGAAAAATCTTTTACAAACATTCACATTTTCTAGAATACATGTTTGGCAAATTCTACTTTGTAGATTGTCTAAAAAAAGAGGAACATCCATGAAAAACCCAAAAAGAAAGAAAAACAATACCGTAATTGCAATTCAAATAGTCTATATTTTAATCAAATCTTCTTCAGCTCTGATGTAAAGTGCGGGAAATGTTTTTCCCTCATCCCTCTCAATCAAAATCCTTCCATCCTTAACCCATATGAATTTATATCCCTTTTTCGCAGCCTCTGTCTTGGTTTTTTTCAATAACTCCAATAGGAAAGGTGAAAGATGGTCATGAGCTAAAACCCTTCCATCTGGTAAGTCCTTATGGATTAATTTGGTAGAAATGCCCGGACCAGTCATATCTTCTCTAGCAAATTTTCCAAAATCATTCAACCACTTATGTTTGTCTTGACGCGTTAGGAACTTGAATACAATCGGTTTTATTGCCCCCCTAACCCTACTTGGCATTCTTTTTTTTTTTTTTTTTTTGTAGATTACGTCTTGGAGACTCCAGTTAAGGAGTATAAGACAAGTCAGATCAACAATATTATACACTAGATACCATAATTACTTCAATTAGTTGAGGTGAGGCTTAATTTTGATGTGAAAGGAACTCTTGTACACTATAAAAAGCTTTATCAACTAAATATTTCTTCAATTGTTTTTTAAATATTTCTATATTTTCAATACTCTTCAAAAACTGCGGTAGCTTGTTGTAGAATTTCCTACCAATATAACTAGGTTTTTGTTTGAATGAGCTACTATTGTGACTCACCAAGTGATAATCTCCTCGGCTTCTTGTATTATAATCATGTACATCAAGATTTTGGTTAATATCATTCGTTTTTACATATAGAACATTTACATATTCTATGACCAATGCTCAGGTTCACGGATTTCAGTGTGCTACCAATTTCAACAGAAATCCTATCAAACACGTCATAGACCGACTCATTCATAGTTTCAGGAATGCCGGCTAGTACAATATTATCTTTTCGAGTGTACCCCTGTAGTTCCACTAACTCACTTTTTAATAGTTTATTTTCACCTCTCAGCGCAATGACTTCACGCTTCAAGGCATTTATTTCAGTTTTTTGGGTTTCCAGTTCCTGCTTGAAATAATCAAATTCATTCGAAATAAACTGCACTGATGTTTTTATCTCGACTAATTCCTTTTAAGTAGAGACAACTCAGTTTGAATGAGCTGAGATAATTCGGCGGTTATCATATTTTTGACAGTAGTCGATATAAGCTGCAAATCGACAGGAGAAAGACAACCGGCAGTGGAAGCACTCGCACTATCGCCAGCACCCTCCACCTCCCTCACGACACCCACCGTTGTTGCACCGACCACAGTCACGCTATTACCTGACTTGCAGTTCACACAGCTCCACTTGGATTTCATATCAGCAGACATCTTACGAAAATTAGTCTCCTTGATGGATTGACAGGAATAATGATATTTTTTATCACATCTCGAACATATTATGTCACGCTCTGGAACAGCAACATCACAGTAACCGCACCGCATATTTATCAATAAATGAACTTGGATTAGCCGAATCACTTCTACAGTGCAATCAAAACACGTCCACTCTCTTCGGTTGCCTCGGCACGACTGAAGTATAAAAAACTAAATTAATTTTTTTTAACAGAATAATAAACGTTTAAAAACCAAGTATTGTGCGATTTTGGATACATTTCTTCTAAGTTTTATTACCACATAAGAACAAATCACGTAATTTATCATGATATATCAATCAGCTGTTCTCAAAAAATATTCTCTCCGATACCTGTCACTGAATTGCTTACGTTCTTACAGTAAATTTGCTGTATCAGTTGTTTTGCAGTGCTTTCGTTTGCATGTCCATTTCATATTGTATGTTCACACAATACTATTTCGACTGGATCCAGTAAAAAAGCTGTTCTAGCCGATTTCTACATTCGGGTTTGTCTTCGAAAACTGTATCGTTAAAATCAGCTGTACCGCAAAATAACTGTATCCATATCCGGTGGCACATGTATTGTACCGGTAATGGATATGTTCAAACGATACGCTTATTACGCTGGAAGCAGTCTTCAGATTGTCAGCATTGATCTTCTTCATTGATAGTCTTCAGCATTGATCTTCTTATTAGTGAATTCCAGTGTCCAGAAATGGAAGATATTAATTGTGAAAATTTAATTTCTCTAATATGTGAGAGACTCGCCTTGTGGGACAAGACTTAAGATTAATATAAAAATAAAGAAAGAAAATGATCAGCGCGGCGAGAAATGTGTGGAATATTGAAACCAGAATTTGCGTACTTTGATCAAAATTTAAGAGGAACCTTCAGTAAGTAACTTATTTAAAAAAATCTTACAATAAATAAATAAAACTGAACTGGTAGCGCAATGGAAGAAAGAGGAGAGCATAGCAATAAGCAGCAAAGCCGGATCGTGTGAACATCACAGTACAGTTGACGCTGTACAGTAAAAAAACCGTACCACAAAAAAACTGTATCCTCTGAACGGGGCCTAAGCTGCTAACAACTTCATGATCGTTGCTATCAAAAAAGCCGAAACATATCTTAATATATAATTCCGTAAGTCAAATTTTTGTAAAGAAATTGTGAGTGACTGGATGGCCGTAGAAGGATGGGAGGGGTCTTATTTTAAAGGTCTTGACGTGAATTTTGAGGGAAAACTATTCATTTTTCTTATTTTTTCACCATAAATTCGCAACAGAATAAAACTTTTCCCATTAAAACAACATGGGGTTTAATTTGTTTACATCTTTTGAAATTAAAACAGCTGTGCCACAGAGTTGTCTTAGTTGTATATCTGTGTACTCATAGCCTTTGATATTGATACCAGCTGTACTTTTTATGAATTCAGTTTGTTTACTTTTAAACTACAGCAATGTATAATTTTTAGTTATGGTGATCTATAGTTATCTTATCGTATTTCTTCTTTATTTATTTAGTAATGAACAACGGAGGAAGGCCGCGTCGCCGAGGTGTTGGCTTTCGAAATCAGCATGACAGACGACAGCGTAGGCGAGAAATTTATAATGAGGAAAGGAATGAACAACCACATCATGACGTCGAAGATACTCCTATTTTTAGATTACCACTTATAAACGAGATACCAACACACAATCTGGGCCTGATGAATGATCAATGTATGCATTGTGGTGCGTTGCACTTTGTTGAAGAGTCTACAAATCCTAACATGCCTTTCCACATGTCAAGACTGCAATTTCCCTTACGACTTGCCTTTGCTATAACTATCAATAAGGCACAAGGCCAAACCTTCCAGAAAGCTGGAGTTTACTTAGATAAACCAGTTTTTATACACGGACAGTTATATGTTGCATTTAGCAGAGTAAGGTCATCAGATGGAATCAGAGTATATATGGCAAATACAGGAGAACAGAACAATACAGAAAACAATTCATATACAAAAAACATAGTTTATCCAGAGGTTCTGACTAATTATCAAATGCAATAAGTAAGTAGTGATTTCTATTCATGTAAATAAAACTTGAATTAAACCAAATTTTAATTGTTTTTTATACTTATTATTTTCAAAATAAAAAAGTTTACTGTTTTAGAGGCTATTGTCCCTAAAAACCACCATTTAAATGTAAATGTATCTACTGTATATAATATATTGTATACAGTTTGTGTTGTAAACTATATTATAATGCTAGAAAATCATTGCTTATTTATAAATGACCAATGAAGGTTGATAAAAAATTTATGTATTTTGGTTTTTTAGGGGCTTTTGCCCCTACAAGCCCCTAGTTTAGTCTTATTTCTAAACATAATCCGTACGAAGGACGGGCACAATAGCTAGTAGAATAATAAAAGTTTATTGTACATCATTAAACCATGACAAATATCAATAATTTTAGGCTTCTTGAGAATTTGAAAATTAAATATATTATTGGAATACAAAATACCCTACAAACCTGGCTGTCATCTGTCAGTTACCCATACTTGGAAGAAATAAGAATAGTAGACTAGATTAGACATTAGACATAGGATTGACTTAATTTAGATTAAAAAATAGAAAATAATATTCATAAAAGATAAATTAGAAACAATATGACAGTCCATTACCGTATTAAGAAGAGAAACATCAAATTAAAGTTAAATCAATACAATAAATAGAAAAAAATGTACGGTATTAATTTATGAAATACATAAATCTATTATAAATGCTAATTAACTCAGAAAAACTGTGTGATAATGTTGATAAATAAAGCAAAAGGAGAAAAACATAAAACAAGGGAAAAGAAAGGGTAAATAAATACAAAGAAAAAAGGAAAGATAAAAAAATATCATAGAAAGGAAAATAAATAAAAGAAAAGCTTTACGAAGCCAAAGTTTAGACAGCTTGAAATGAAATAATTTTCTGTTGTCAGGCTGTTGAAAATGAATCATTCGAAAACGTTTCAGGCTACGTGAATAAATATTTATTTATTCTCAATAAAAATTGACAGCAAGTCGTTTAATCTATCATAAAAATTTAATAGAAATCATTTTGTCTTGACGCATATTCCATTTCTTTTATCAATGATTCTGTGTACCTTTCTGTTTTGAAGTTTATGACAAATTTAAAACATTAAAATCATAGTATAAACACAGAATAGATACTATCTGATACTAAATATTTTCGGTGGGGTTAGTAAAGCCGCGTCTCCACCTACCGAACATTGTTGGCGAATACAAAAACGGACAAACATTGAACATATGGGTCACCGAATATGTTCGTGAGTTCAATTGAAATGTTCGGTCTGTGAGCGAAAAGTGTCAACCAACAACAGGTTCCCGCCACTACCCCCACCACACCGATCATAATGTTCGAGAAGGCGCCCACACCAAACAATGTTCGGCGACATCAGATAATTCCAGCAAACACTGTTCGTCGAGCATGTTCGGTTGATGGAGACGCGGCCTTAGAGAGTGAATCGTTTTAAAAAGGCATAATCAGGCTGCAATTAGTTTAAAAAAAGCTAAAAAATAATTTAATTGGAATCTATTGAACAGATTACCATTAAACAAAATCTAGGCGTACAAAAAGTGTTCGGTTGTAGGAAATTAATCAATATATTAATAATTTCTCTGGTTGTGAGAACAGCACTACCAGAGGAGTTTATTCACAATAAAAATACAAAAAAATCAACATTTAAGAAAAGACTGTATGTATAAAGTCTTAAATATAATATAACGTATTGCAGAAATAATTAATTATTAAAACGTGTATTAGTTGGTGAATGTATTATTTCCAAAAAAACACCAAACGTTTCTGAATTAGAATAATATTATTCGGAAAGTCAGAAGCCTTATATAGCAAGAACACACCCATTTCTCATAAAATCGGCTCTTGTTGAATCGAAACACAATAATTCTGCAAAGTTTGATACAGCTTGCTTTTTTAACCGTTATTATCAATAGAAATTTAAATTTCATTAGGGTTAAGTGCGTTTTCGGCTATTGGGCTACGCTACTCAATTCATTAAAAATATTCATTAAATTTCATCAAATATAAATTTTCATTAAATTCTCTAGTGTAAAGAAAAATAAATATTGTAAATTCATTCCTTTTTTCCCCTCTTTGGAGGATGAATCCCATATAGGTATGAGACCTGTGCGTGGTTAATGAGCTGGATGATTAAGATTAATGAGCTGGACCTACAGCTCTAAGTAGGTTACGAAGGTATTATTCGTCAATATATTGAGTCTATTTGAATGTGTTCTTGAATGCATTCAAATAGCCTCTAGTAACTCCTATTTTGTAAAGATTGCCCTCCACAGTTAGATAAGTGTACTCTTAAAAAATTGAGTTCTACAGTTTCACGGATGTAACGCGATAAGTTGTTGACAATCTTAAAATGAAAAATTGCTCTCTTGTTGACAAATGGGAAACACTTCATAATTAAATTATTGTCTACTCAAGTAGACGCGTCTTACCTAATTTAGAGCAATAACAAGTTAAATGACTAACATTTTCAAGATAATTTTTTGAATAATGACATTGAAAAAAGTTGTTAGATTTGAAGGAACTGACAATTTTGCAAACTGTCAAATTAATGTGCAGAACATAATTTATTAATTTTAAGTCTTCAGTATATTTGATAGCACTTTAAGCAATTCGAAATTAAAAAATTATGTTCTGAAGAAAATGTGTTCATGATTTTTTATTGTGCTTCACAAAAGTGAATAATGGTATTAGAAGCTAGAAATTCCAAAACGCTATTTCTCGATTTTTTTAGTTTAAAATGTTGACAAAGTTGGTATTCCAATTATTATAATTATTATTGCAATGCATTTTCACTGATATTTCCTTTATTCAATTTCAAATTTATTCTTCCTTTATGATTAAAATAATACGAATGATAGTGTTTCATCAAATCCAAAGGTTACATAAATGTTTGGTTGAGAAAAGAGTATTCTTCCTACTAAAAAATGTAGTTAAATTTAAAATTGGATTTAATTGTAAATTTTTATTAAAATATTTGAACAATGCTCTGATTTATGTACATATCGCCCGTCATTCTCATTAATTGAGATAAGTCGTAACAAAGTAGATGTATTGGAAAATGTATCAATGAAAAGAAACAAACTAGATAAAAGTATAAATAAGAACACATGAATTAATAAAAGTAAAGCTACAAAAAAATGAATAATACTTCAACTTGTATATTTTTCGTTTTTTCAATAAATTAAGATTTTTTATTTTATTGTCTTGGAACTTTAAAAACTTGGAAGTTTAAAATCGGTATACGATAATAACTTAAAAAACACAGGCGATGTGTACTGACCCACTCTGTGTACTGTGGGTCGTCTGACGATGCTCTTAACATCAGAGTGAAAAGGCCGTCACACCATAACATTAGTCATAATTTCCAATCGAAAGTGTTTTTCAAGTTTTTATTATATATTAGTGGAAACAAGATGGATCTTCAAAATACCGGTATACGATTACCGGTCTATAAAAATATTATTCAGGTAAAAAAAAAATTGCTATTAAAAAAATACAAAAGAATCCAACAAGTGAGAAGTTTTCAATTTTATTGACATATTGCATTTTTAAACCCACAAAATCTGTTGACAAAATGTTAATCTCAATGTTTGTATGAAATCTTTACTCAGGATTCCTTTTTTATTCTCTGACACGTGTTTTCTATAACATGTGGACATTTCTAATTTTCAAACACACAAAATAATAATTTCACCTACAGCAATTGAGTGGATATTCATCCTTTCAAAGGATGAATATTTTCTATCCAACAAATTGTTCAAACAAATAAATCCAACCCAAAAATAGAAGTCAAGTAAAATAGAAATCCATCTTCAACGATACACTTCATTAAAGAAGAACCAATGAATACAGATACTATATGTATGTATAATGTATCTGTATTCATTGGAAGAGCCAATATTGCATTGCAAGGGCTTTAAAAAAATTAATTTTTATTAATGGTGGAATTGACCTGATGGATATTGCAGTTAGCAATCTCCAATTTTTAGGATGTAGGTGATAATAAATTACGAATTTTAAATTTAAGTTCTATTAGTTGCATAGATGTTGAATAGAATTACTTACAACACAACAGCGAAAATTCGATGAATGTTTTAATGAATTGAAAAAAATGAGCCTGCTTCATTAAAGATTCATTAAAGATCCGATTTTTTAAAGTTTTGTCTGCTAGTTGGTGCTATTTTCAAAGTAATTACATTTGCAAAGTATTTACACATTTGAAGACACTTTTTAGTCTCGGAATTAATTACGATGCATAATAAAATTTTCATGAGACACGAAAAGAATCAAGAATTGGTGTATTATTTCTAAAAATGTCTAGCCTACTGATTTGAAATCATTTGTTGTGCAGCTCAATACAATCTTCTGTCTTCATACAGATTTGTTACATCAGATTTTTTATGCACAATCAAATTATAGTACAACCAACGTAGACGATTATTTATAATAAATTCCAAAAAATATGTATGTAAATTCTTCATTCATTGGTAGTATAGCAAAATCTTAATCCTCCCACGTTCATTATTATCATTATTTAAGGTCCTTTTCTCTCATAATTGAATTGGTGATAGTGATCCTATACGCACGCACATGATAAATGTACGCCCGAGGGCTGTGCTGGTGTTTTCAAAATCGAAAATCTAATAAAGTCACGAATAAACAAAGTCCCCTCTTCTCTTTAAGGGACCCGCCGTCCTATCTTTACACTACCCTTAAACCCCTTTGACAAAAACCTGGGTCACCCTTTCACGAAGAGGCAGTCTTAAAACACCCTTTTTGGGTGTTTTTAGGGAGGGGGTGAGACATCACACGACCAATAAAACTCTGATAATCATTTTCACCACGGATTTAGTGTTGCTCATTTTACTTTTCCACTTTATTGATGATATTTTTTCTTTCTTTTTTCTTCTTTTCTTCCACTTCTTTATATCTTTAACTTCTCCTTCAACTCCTCCTCCTCCTCCTCCTCCTCCTCCTCCTCTTCCTCTTCCTCTTCCTCTTCCTCTTCCTCTTCCTCTTCCTCTTCCTCCTCCTCCTCCTCCTCCTCCTCCTCCTCCTCTTCCTCTTCCTCTTCCTCTTCCTCTTCCTCTTCCTCTTCCTCCTCCTCCTCCTCCTCCTCCTCCTCCTCTTCCTCTTCCTCTTCCTCTTCCTCTTCCTCCTCCTCCTCCTCCTCCTCCTCCTCCTCCTCCTCCTCCTCCTCCTACTCCTCCTCCTCCCTTTCTACCTTCCACTCATTGCCTCTTTCTCTTTCTTGGTCTAGCTATTCTTATTTTCTCTCTTTTCACTACTCTGCATTCTGCTTTCTTCACTTTTCCTCCTTCTTCTTCTTCTTTTCCTCCTTCTCCTCCACCTTCTCCTACTCCTTCATACCTCCTCCTTCTCCACCACCTTCCCTCCTCCTACTCCTCCCTTTCTTCTTGTTCTAGCCATCCATCTTCCTTCTTTTCTTTTCTTCTCCCTCTGCACCACTCCTTCTGCTTTCTTCACTTTTCCTTCTTCTTCTTGTTCACCATATTTTCCTCTTTCTCCCTCGCCTCATCCCTCTCTTACCCGTATTTTTCCGACTTCTTCTCCTCCTCCTTATTCTTCTTCTTCTCCTCCAACCACTCCTCCTCTTCCTCCTTCTCCTTATTCTTCTCAACACTCCTCCTCCTTCTTATTTTTTTGTCCCCTCCTTATGATCATTCTTCTTCTTTACCCTGTCCTTATTACCTCCTTTTGTCATTTTCTTTTATTCATTTTTCTGCTCTCAAAATAGATATGTTTTTTCTACTCTTTCTTTTCTACTTCTTGTTCTTCTTCTATTTCATTGTTTTCTCTTCATTTCTATCAATAGCCATTTCAGATAGCTCTTGTCACCTTCTTCATCATCCGATCTCTTTTTCTCATTTATCCATCTTCTTCAAAGTGTGCGCACTCTCCCAATTAATGAATTTTTAAAAATCGATTTCCTGCTTTTTTGTTTCTCTCTATCACTACTTTCTCCACTTCTTTCTTTTCCCCCTCTCCTTTAAACTCTTCTCACACTCTCTCATATCCCTTTTTTGTAACCCCTCCACATTATCAATCTCTGCTTCCCCCACTCCCTCTTTCTCGTTAATAAATTCAATAATAGACATCTCTCCCCATCTCTAAAAGAACCGCCTAAGCTTCGTGTAATCCCTGTCTGTTTATTTATTTGAGCTTTCCTTTTCTTATTTAATGAGATCATACAATGAAGGGACTTTGATTCTTTTATTAATCTTGGATTAAGAGCTGGCATCCCCATCAATCACTGTAGTAGATATTGAGGAAAAATTTACTTATTTATAGATTCATATCCATTACATTTATTGGTTCCTTTTTTCGGAAGAATAAAAAAGTTAAAAGGTTACTGCTTGACTAAATGGACGCCAAAAAAGTATGTACGGTTCCTTTTTTTTGAAGATTACGTCTCAAAGACTCCGGGTATGGAGTATAAGACAAGTCAAGTCAGATCAACAATTATATACAATATTGCAACGTCTTATTCATTAGTTACCACAATTGCAATTTTAATTGGTTGAGCTGACTCAATTTTGATCTGAATGGAATTTTTGTACTCTATACAAAGCTTCACCAACGAAATATTTTCTCATTTGTCTTTAAATACTTTAAAATTTCCAAGATGTTTTCGTAAATTAGTTGAGGTGAGGCTCAATTTTGATCTGAAACTAATCCTTGCACACTTTCTCGTCCACTATAAAAAAGCTTCAACAAATAATACTTTCTAAATTGTTTTTAAAATATTTCGATATGTACATGATTTTTTAAAAGCTGCAGTAGCTTGCTATAGAATTTCGACGTTCTATATACGTTCGGCCTACAGAGTAAGTAAAATACTACTTATTCTTAATAAAAAATTAACTGCAAGTCGTTGAATCCACTTAACAATTTAATATTAACAACGCAGTTCGTCATGGAACAACAAGTCAAGGAATATAATGCAACTTAATACACATAAAAGCAAGGCACAGTTCAGATACCTAGTCTATTGAACAGTGGCCTACATGAATCTAATCGCACTTTCCATATACCTAACAGCTTTCATTTGGATCTTTAACATAAGGATCTTATACCCTATCAAGGTATTGTTTTTTAAATAAATTGTAGACTGAGAAAGACAATACAAGAATTTTTAACTATAGTTTTACTGTATGTGTGGTACAGGGCTAACCTTACGCACTTAAGGCGGCGCTTACACTGCTGTAAACCAAAATAAAATCACATATAACAATTATTAAGAGGTAATAAAATAAGCCCTCTTAAAAGATCTCCTAATAAGATCAATTTCCTCTTAGTATAGTTAAAATAGAAACAAATAATTCAATAGAAGATCTATGAAAACTTCAAGTGCAAAATTCAAAAATCTGAAAAAATTCACTGGAAGTATGGTGGCCATCAGTTTTACATGTCATGAGAAAGTAGTTGAAAGTTTTCGAATGGTCAATCCGATCAATCACGCATAGCATCATAATTCATCACCTCCTCCCTCCCCATATTCATCCAATCATTCATTCACTACACTCAATCTCGTAGCTTATCGTAAATCACGAGAATCTGTCTCACTGGACAACGCTTCAATCACTAAAAGTTTAATAAAAACATCAAAATAGCGGATCGGAATTTATTACCCCTAAAAAAACAACTGTCGAAGTTTAACAGAAATAAATCCGATCAAAAAACCAGTAATAATGTTGGTAACCCTGTTTTTGGTTGGCGGGAAAAACAATCAGGCGCGTAATCTTATTAGTGGTGCTGATGCATGTGTTCTTTGGGGTGTCATGATTAATAAAACAAGGGTGAATAATCTCCTATTTCAATTCACCCCTATTGGTTACTGGGGGATGATTCTTATTACGTCACTATTTAGGCTTAATCCAATCTAGAATAGATTGGATTTTTTGGGGAATAATTTGGTTTAATCACTGTACGCTTATGAATTGTGAAAAGGCAATAAAGAACGGTTTTTGGTAGGTGAAATCTGTGTGATAAGAGTGAGAGAGAGAGAGAGAGAGAGAGAGAGAGAGAGAGAGAGAGTGAGAGATAGAAAAATATAGTGTGAGAGTAGGTTTGTTAGTGAAAGTATGTCAATCTTACCATAGACCAACCATCATTCTATGGTCTTACGGATATCACAAAAACGGCAACGATTTGGAAGATTAAATTTGGCACAAAGCTTCATCCAAACTCAATTCAGTGCACTTCAAAGCCCGATTTTTTTATTTTCTTTTTAGAGTTAAAATTAATGTTCAAATTTCACTTATGAACTTTATTACTGTTTTCAAATGTGTTTAGATACAGGAAGCTCTTAGAACAGGTGATACGTCACTATGATGCAAAAAAGCATCAAGTCACAAGCCAAAGCAACGCATTTGTTCCGTTGCATTATTACAGCTTTATTATTATTATTATTATTATTATTATTATTATTACAGTTCCTTTTCGAAAATTGTATTGTCATTGGTGGTTGAAATAATAATATACTAGTATCACATGTTTAATTTAAACAACCCGTTGCAAAGAACGGGTAAACGACTAGTTGAATAAATTATGACCGTATAGTACAGTATATTTATAGTAGGAGAGACCCTCATGGGAGATATAGTGGAGAGATAGTTCCACCTCAACTCACCGTTTGAGCCATGTTATCATAATAAGTTGATAAATTTATCAACAATAAAATACATACGTTTTTCCAAATTTCATTATAAATTTCAATGACTTTTATTGAATGAAATTTCTATCTTCAGTTGGCTTTTATTTGAAAAGTAAAGATTAGTAAGGTGATCATTTTTTTAAACATCCGATGGGCTATAAATAAAAGACCAGTGAATGTAAAAAAAAGTTACTACCAAAATGTACTTACACTTATGTTTATTTTTCTGCATAATCACCTTGAAGATTGAGGCATTTGTCATACATGGTTTAATTCCCTCTTCATAAAATGTTGTCGCCAGTGAAATTGAATGAGTTGTCTTGAAGTTCCTCAGTAGTGGGGTAGTGCTGACCTTCAAGCAAGCATTTCTTCAGATCACGGACAAGATGAAAATCGCCAGGTGCTAGGTTGGGACTGTATGGTGGGTGTTCAAAAATTTCCCATTAAAATTGTTGGGTTTCACCGGAAATATGAGAGCGGGTGTTGCAATGCAGCAGAACAATAATTCCAAACACCATCATGCCTCTTCGTTTGTTCTGTATGGATCGCCGCAAATGTTGTAAGATTTGGTAAGAAAAAGCTGCATTAATTGCGCAAGAAATGGCTTGCAGGTCAGCACTTTCCAACTATTGAGATATCTCAAGACAATTCAAGACTCAATTAAATTCACTGGTGGCAACATTTTATGAATAGGGTATTGAAAAGTTTGCTAAGGTATAACAAATGCCTCAATCTTTCAGGTGTTTATGTTGGGAAGTAAACATAAGAGTGTAGGTACCTTTTTGCAATAAAATAATTTGTTTAAATTCACTAGTGTTTTCCATCGGTGGTTGAAAATAATTCGCTCTCGTATATATTTTGTTCACTGAGATATGATTTTCCCAAGTAATTTCTAATTTTCTGATGTTGAATTTCTCGATTGCACTGGAAAAGCGCCATTTCCAGAGATGTGATCAAGAAATTCGTAAGAAAATCTCCTCCTGAAGACGTTCGCAACGCAATGGGGTATCACACCACCCACGACGACGAATCCAGCTAAAATTTATTTCCCTCATCCCTTCCAGATGCATCCCTTTTCTTGGCGCTAAATTCAAATTTATTTATTTTCGCCACATAAATTTCAATTAACTGCCACACAAGCGAGCCCGTGTTTTAATTTGTATTTATGAGCCATTAAAGGTACTATTAATACCTTGACAGTAATTGAAAATCTAGTAAAATGTTCAAGATGATTAACTTGAAATTTTTATTTTGGTCACAATTATTTAGAAAAAATCAACAAGGATTTTGATTAGTTTAGAGTATGATTAGAGAGTAAGATCGAGTTAAGATAAGAGTTAGTTTAGAATAAGATGTTTAAGATAATTAACTTAATATTTTAACTTTTTGTTGTAAATTTAACGATTTGCAGTCAGTTTTAGATTTTGAATATATAATAAACGCTGAAGCGTGAGTACATCTTGTTGTATATTCACAATCTAGAACTCGTTAAATTTAAAACAGAAAGTTAATATCAACAACGCAGATCGAATGGAACAAGAAATCCAAGAGTTTGATATTTTATTTATCTCACAATTATTTAAAAAAAAATTCAGCAAGATGTCTCATTACATTGGGGTTACGAATAACTTATGTGTTTTAATTTGTTGTTTATGGGCCAATAAAGTTATTAATAGCCTACCTCGACCTAATTAGAAATTTAATAAGACGTTTAAGATAATTGGTGAGCTATTTTAACTCAGAATTATTTTTAAAATTCAGCAATGATTTTGATTAGATTAGAATTGTTTTTCAAATTACTGTTGTGAATATCCATTTTCGTGATCTGCAGATTTAACTGCAGTATAACTATTCATATGTAGAAACTTGCTATGCAGAACTGACTTTTTTGAGTCACGGCGGACGCGTTTTGAACTATGTAGTTCTTCCTCGGCGCTTGGTTGCAGACTGACTTTTCAAAATATGGAGTCATTGAAAAGAGTGCATTTTTTATGTAACTTTACCCATCCACGCTAAAACCCTTTTCTTTTTTACAAACCCCAATTTAACTCTTGAGTTTTTTCTCCAATTACGTACTGCACATTATTATAATAAAAATGTATAGAGTAATTGCCGAAGCTGCAGTAATTTTTTTTAAAGAAAATAATTAAAATTATTTTCATTTACTACACAAGATGTATTTCAAAGAAACCAGGAAGATTTCGACAGCCGAAAGATCTTGTAATGAGATCTATTTTTTGAAAGGATGAAGGCCACATAGGTATGAGCGTGGATAATGAGTTGGATGATGGTGATTGATTAGTTGGACCTACAGTTTAGGTGGGTACAGTAGAGAACGGAGTCTTTTTTGCTGTCCAATTCAATCGGTTACCCTTACAGATAGGGCCCAGGAGAGCGTGACTTATCTAATCTGGTTGAACAGATACCTGCTAAGGCTCACGGCTATCACTTCTTCAGCCGAAGTATTAAGTAGGTAAGTAAGTAATTGTCTCAGACCTATGTGGGCTTCATCCTCCGAAAAAATATGTACCCTTCTTAAACGAATACGATTGGTTCATAGAATGGGAGTTTCTGATTAGTCACACTCATTGGAGGCTTGTCATTGTTTGATATTAGACTCGCCCATCATGAAAAAGAAATAGCCTCCCAATACGAAACAACAATGAAAAACAAGTATAAAAAAGGTGTCCTATCGACAAGAAACAAATCAACAATGAAATAAACTTGATAAATATTGAAGATCAATAACTCAATGAAGATCAAACAAACGGAAAATCAACCGTTACTCAGCAGACTGTTTAAAATTAGTTTTGTTCTAAATTCTATATAAAAAATGTTTCCTCAATTCTCTGACAATGACTGTCGAAACTATAGTATCTTGAATGTTAATTTAATTTCTAGTGGTTGTGAAAAGCTCTGTATTATTCGTTTTATCATTATTCTTGACTAGTAGTTTACCCGTGCTTTGCAACGGGATGTTATTTTAAACATTATCTAATATCAAAACTGACACTTTATTTCTATTAAAATTATGATTTTTACTCATTTCTACTGGAGGGATGCATTTCACTTCTAAATGAACGAATCTTCTCTTCAGAAGTGCATTCCTCCAGTACAGCAACTAATGATCACAATTGAAATAGAAATGCAGTGTCAGTTATGGTATTAGATTGATCATCAAGTATTTCGTCATGGAAAACATCACAGATTTAAAGATATGATGTATTAATTTCAACCGCCAATACAATACAATTCCAAAAATGGAATCAGGAGCAGCAATATCGCTACGGAATAAATGTGTTGCTTTGGCTTGTGACTTGAAGCTTATTTGTATTATAAGTGATACCAGCTATATTCTATGAGCTTCCTGCAACTAATCACAATTTAAAACAGCAGTAGGGTCTATAAGTGGAATTATCAATTTTGAAAGGCCTGGAAAAAAATAAAAAATCGGACTTCGAGGTGCACTGCATTGAGTTTAGAGGAAGCTTTGTGCCAAATTTAGTTTTCCTAAAAATTGCTGTTTTGGTGAAATCCGTATGATTGACATTTACACGCACACACACCCCTACACGCTCACTCACACTCTCTCTCTCTCACTCAATCTCTCTCTCTCTCTCTCTCTCTTCTCTACATAGAGTAGTCTATATAGACTACTTCATCGCTGATTGGGATAATTTTTCCATCTTATTATCTATATATATAGGCTACGTATGTATAACAAATTATGCTATCAAATATAACTTATCTTGATAAGAACGATGAAAAGAAAAGAAAAATAGATCGCGTATGATTAGGATAAACAAGCCGTTGATTCAATGTTACCAATATAGGGAATGATGGGATGCAATCAAACCATATGAATGGCATCATTACTATGAAAAGGTGCGGTGATTGGCTGATTCACGGAACTTTCTCTATCTTTCTCACTAATTCTCCCTCACCTACTCGCACTTTTTCTTCTTTTTCCATTATTTTTTTTTTTTTTTTTTTTTAGGATGAAGCCCACATAGGTCTGAGACCTGTGCGTGGGTAATGAGTTGGATGATGGTGAGTAATGAGTTGGACCTACAGTTTTAGGTGGGTTCCGAACCACCGGGAAGTGATTTTACAGCAGAGAACAGTGTCTTTTTTGCTCTTACAATCCTTCTCATTTTTCACCTTATTTACCATTTCATCTTCCTGGTATTGGTGTTGCTAATATTGTGGTCAGTCAGGGGAGTATATAAGGAAGGGGCCCAAGTGACCTTCCCCCACCCCCGAAATGAAGATAAATTTGATTAACAAACTTTCACTCAAAAATTTGTGTTGTCAATAATTATACAATTTGCTTGAGTATTTAAAAATAATAATATTCCAAGAATTTGGTGTCATTTTATATTTAAATTTGTGAAATTATCTACTAAAATAAGGAACTTCATAGTTTTTATTATTGGTCTTGGCCCCTTAAAGAATTGAATCTATATAACTTTTCTCTCATTATTTCTCTGTTTATTTTGAATCACTCTATCCTACGCTTCTCCATAATCGTTCTATTTAAATTGGAGAATATCACAGATATTTAAATTTCTTTCACTCTTCTTCTTTTCTTTCATTTTTCTCCCTCGCTTCAACTCTATTTTCCTCTCCCACCCACAGTGGCGTAGCTAGGATTAGATTTCGGGGGGGCTCACCAAAAGGGGGGGGGTGGGCAGTGGCTTAGCCAGGATCAAATACCTCACCAAGAGGTATAGGAGGCTCACCAAGAGGTCTGGGGTATAGGAGGGTCCGGATTTTTTTTAAAATTTAGTGGTGCGAAAAGCAAATCTAGACAACTTGTTAGGCTCTAAAGTTCAAAAGAAAGTTTTGAAAAATTACTACCCAAGAACCTAGGTGGCCAGGTTTGAAATGATAAAGTTTGATATACCGATATCTGTGACTATTTTGAGTCAAAACCCTTGAATTGGAACTAATCATACTTAACTTATGTACTGAATCTCAAAATTAATACTAATTATTATTATTATAAGTTATATGTCATTAGCCTAAAACGCACCCAACCCAAAGTTCATGAAATCGGAATTTTTTTTAATCATAGCACACTGATTTTACACGCTTGCATAGAACTTGCATTTATTTGTGTGTTTTCATTTATAAAATCCCGATTTTATGAAATTTGGGTGCGTTCAGGCTAGTGGGTTATACTGAATTTTAACTTCAAAACTAAATTTTCTACAAGATGAGTTTATTCAAAAAGATGATTTATCAATAATTAACAAAGTTCAAACTTGAAAATTGCATTTTATTTAATGTAATAAATAAATAATTATGGTAGTCACAGTTTTCTAACATGTTTTATTCGATTTCGTAGCTCATTTTAAATAAAAATTATCCATTTGAGCACCTAACAAGTTTCTATATGAGTAAATATTGAGGAAAAATTTGAAAAATGCATTAATCTGACTATAAAGCCGCGTCTCCACCAACCGAACATGTCTGCCGAACATTGTTGGCGAACACAAAAAATGGACAAACATTAAACATATGGGTCACCGAACATGTTCGTGAGTTCAATTGAAATGTTCGGTCTGTGAAAGTGACGACAGTGACGACCAACAACAGGTTCCCGCCACTACCCCCACCACACGGATCATAATGTTCGAGAAGGCGTCCACACTAAACCAACACCAAAAAATGTTCGACGACATCAGATAATTCCAGCGAACACTGTTCGCCGAGCATATTCGGTTGGTGGAGACGCAGCTCAACTGCAGCTATATTCCATTACACAAACAGGGTTTCTGTAATCTGTTCGTTTTAATACAACAAAACAGATAGAACCCTTCGGCTTTAATAAGTCCTTATCTATTAGTTATTTGAGAATTTTTTATTTCTGAAATTTCGGGGGGGGGGGGGGGCCCGGGCCCCATGGGCCCCCCCTGGCTACGCCACTGCCCACCCATCATCTTCCAAATTCCTCCACTTTCCCTCCCCCATCATCCTCCTTTCCCTTTTCCCATTTCCTTTTCTCCATATTCCATATTTTTCAACAGAAATCGACTCAAGAAAAAACAATACCGCCCTCAGAAATTTCCTCGCCACTTATCATTACGTGCGTTTGATTGCCCATACGCGTATGTAAGCGTGTATGAATGACGTAAGCAGTAAGCATATTGAATTTTGGCATCTCTTCCCCTCTTCTATTTATCTATATTTTTTTATTATCAACCCCCTACCCCTGCCTATGTGCGCGTCTACACTAAATCACAGCTATCAACTATCATCCCCTCTTGAAACCCGTGAATTCTGTCAATGCACCCCCACCCATCACCAGAAACCATCCCCCCCAAAAGACCTAAACATGCAGCGATAATCAACATCTATTGTAGAAAGCTGCGGGTGTTCCCCGTGCCTTGAGTAGCACTTCCCCCCTGCCTGCATGACAAAGATCGTCTTGTTTCCTGTCATTATTGCTATTATTGTTATGATTACTTTGTTGTTGTTAACGCTATCATCATAATCATAGTTTTCTTATTATATACGTCATATTCATGGCAGATGAGAAAATTTAACAGAAAATTAAAAAATGCTTGACAAGCGTTGGTTTATTATTCAATTATATAAATTTTGTTTGTTTTATTGGTCGAAAATAATCCTTATATGAGGTGTAGTGTATCATGTATAAGGATTCTTTTTTTTGAGGATGAAGCCCACATAGGTTTGAGACCTGTGCGTGGGTAATGAGTTGGATGACGGTGATTGATGAGTTGGACCTACAGTTTTAGGTGGGTTCCGAACCACTGAGAAGTGATTTTACAGCAAAGAACAGTCTTTTTTGCTGGCCAATCCAATCGGTCCTACTAAGAGGAATACGTAGCTTGTCTTTAAACTGAATAGATACCTTCTATGGCCCTGTTCACACGAGCAACGTTTTGCGGCGCTACAGCCGCTCCACTAACGCGCGTTAGTGGAGCAGCTGTGGCGTGACGGTAGCGCAGCAGCCTCACGTCTGTTGCTCCACTACGCGCGACTAACGCGCGTCAGCTTGCAACCAAAACCATTTTTATGGTAGTTTTATGATTACTAGCGGGCAAGCTCGCCTCGCTCGCCTCATCCGTTTGGACAGGGGTTGCACCCTCCGGATCGTAAGAGAGAGAGGGATTTTTATTATAGATTTTTTTTTGCTCATTCCATTTTTAGGTTTAATGCAAGTCTTCTCTACAGCAGGAATAATTGTAAATTACAAACGTAGCAAACTCAAATTCAAATTAAAAATACATCACAAACATCAAATTAAAAATAAAATACAATACATCAGAAGTACATTGTCACAAAATAAATTGTATTGACATGAGTAGTATTACTTCATTAAGAAAAAAAACAAATAGGCCTATCGTAACGCAAATGAATAAAAAACACTATAGTGGTTTAAAAATGTGATAAATCTTGGGTTACCCTCAAAATTAAGAGACAATTTTGCTTTCATTGCACTCTTCTACTATAATAGCTATTAAATAGCTATTATTTAATAACTATTTTTTTATTTCTGCTTTTTTTCTGTTTTTATTTTGTTCAATTGTTTGTTAAAGAGGTTTTGTATCTCGATAAAGAGAATTTTTCTTGGCTATGGCTAAGATCAGGTCAAAAAGATGGGGGAGTGATAATATCCGTAAGTTATATTTAAAAAAAAAAAAAATACTCGGCAGTCGGCAAGACTGATATTTTATCAGTTTATTATATATTTCTTCTTGAATCATAACGATTTATCTTAATATATAATTCCGTAAGTCAAATTTTTGTAAAGAAATTGTGAGTGACTGGATGGCCGTAGAAGGATGGGAGGGGTCTTATTTTAAAGGTCTTGACGTGAATTTTGAGGGAAAACTATTCATTTTTCTTATTTTTTCACCATAAATTCGCAACAGAATAAAACTTTTCCCATTAAAACAACATGGGGTTTAATTTGTTTACATCTTTTGAAATTAAAACAGCTGTGCCACAGAGTTGTCATAGTTGTATATCTGTGTACTCATAGCCAGCTGTACTTTTTATGAATTCAGTTTGTTTACTTTTAAACTACAGCAATGTATAATTTTTAGTTATGGTGATCTATAGTTATATTATCGTATTTCTTCTTTATTTATTTAGTAATGAACAACGGAGGAAGGCCGCGTCGCCGAGGTGTTGGCTTTCGAAATCAGCATGACAGACGACAGCGTAGGCGAGAAATTTATAATGAGGAAAGGAATGAACAACCACATCATGACGTCGAAGATACTCCTATTTTTAGATTACCACTTATAAACGAGATACCAACACACAATCTATGATCAATGTATGCATTGTGGTGCGTTGCACTTTGTTGAAGAGTCTACAAATGGTCACTACAACTCTTGCTGCCATGGGACCCCGACAAACCATCCCAACGACAAAGCATACCAACGACAACCTGGTCCAGATTTTTTGGACAAGGTTGTCGTGTGCACGCACCGACAACCTGTACCACTCTGGAATGTGGACCAGTTTGTCGGTGGGACGGGTTGTCGTTCGTTGACCAAAACTGATTTGGACCAGTTTGTCGTCTACGAGCAGCGTCAACCTGTACCACTCTGGAATGTGGACCAGTTTGTCGGTGGGATAGGTTGTCGTTCGTTGACCAAAACTGATTTGGACCAGTTTGTCGTCTACGCGCAGCGTCAACCTGTACCACTCTGGAATGTGGACCAGTTTGTCGGTGGGACAGTTTGTCGTTCACTGAAGAAATGTTCAATATATTTATCTGGCCAAGCTATCGATATACCAACATATCGAACTACCTATTCTTTAATAATCGGTGTGTTGGAGATATCGATTCTTCAATAATTGATGTATTGTGGAAATCGATATTACAAGGAGTATTCATAAAATAAGTTTCCCTATCCAATAAAAAATTCCTTGCGCCGGACCTGACTTTATGGGCATAAATACATTTTATTTTTCATACACTATTCTATGAGAATTATATTTTGGCTCAAGGTTCTCAATAAATAGTCTAGGCTTATTTGTCTGTTAATGTACGATAGTTCTAATACTTTTGTAAAGATTGATACAATAAATGACGACTGCCCTAGGCCTACTTATCACCTCAAAGATTACCGTACCCACTCCATTGATGAAGGTGATTCATCTTTAAAATGAGTTTACGCCACACGCTATTAATTCCAAATGTGGTTGCTGTCAATTTACTCTTAGACTGTGCGGTAAGTGACGAGAAAGTAACCTTAAAGAGAAAAATACCCCTAAATATTTATATTTATCGACAATATCCATTACGGTACTTCCTCACCATAATACCGCTTATCTCTCACCAATTGTCTCCCCCCTCTTCTATGTATAAAATATGTACGTATGTATGTTTGTATTAATGTATGTATGTTCAGTCCCTTAGCCGATTCCGGCATAGAGACTCTTCAGACCTCAACACCAATAATTATTGTCTCGGTCCAAAGAGAGGACTTTCGAAAACGAGGAGTGAGGTAGGTTGCGATTGCTTTCCTCACTGGCTCAAAAATTCTATTAGTATTCCAAGTCCACTGAAACAATGCTGAAGCTCTATGCTAGACAGTCCACACTCACTACAGGATCTGGCTGCACCGGTGAGTGTGGAAACTATCTTGCACACCTCTGGGCTACTTCCAAAAAACTACTAAAAACTAATATTTCAGATTTTTACATACTTACCATTATATTCCACCTAATGCAATTTATTTTCAATCCATCTATCATTGAGTGTAATTCTTGTGCATTTTCGGGCATAAAAACCACATCATCCGCATAGAAAAGAGAGTTGATCAACTCTTCCCCGATTTACAAACCCGACTTAAATCGTTTAAGAAAAGTGTGAAAAGCAACGGGGACATAACACGGCAAATAATTCTATATAATAATAATTTAACATGAATGGTGACGCTAGAGATAAAAGGTTTTTTGAGAAGCTCGTGGAAATATACCTATCCTAATATCGACTTATTTAATATACAGAAAAATCAGTGTCAGATTAATAACCTTGAGGCACAAAGGTTCTTAATCCTGATATGCAAAGAGGCCCCCCAAGACCGTTATTTTCTTTTCTTAAACCTGGATAACCCTACATGTTTGTGCGGTATTTCTTGTTGCATTTTAATTTATATGCATATTTGCTGCATATAATTAAAGTATTTTTGAATTTTGTGCATCTAAACTTAAAACACATAAATTTTTAAAATTTATTTGCTTGAAGAAATAAAACAAACAAATAGTGAACATGAGAATAAGCCAAATATGCAAAGCGACCGGCGTGGAGTAGTTCATAAAGTTGCTTGCTGCGACGACGCTATTACTCCAACTCTATGGACTCAAGTTAAATTCCTGTTCTAGGCCTGGTATTTTTGCACCATCATTTTACTTCATTACCCACGCTCAAGCCTCGGCCTCATGTGAGAGTCATCCGCAATAAAAAAATTCTCCACACAATGGTTGTTCACTCAACTAAGAAGAAAAATTCTCTTACAACTAATTTGTGAAATATGGGCGTTTAAGTTGTAATTGTCTGCTATTTGGGACTGGTATTCTCCCCTACGAGTTTATATGAACTTTTGATAATTTTTATAATGATTAAAAAGTATATCAGAGATTGATAATAATATGGCATTCATTCTATTGCAATAAAAACATCATTTTTTTAACTTGAAAATAAGGACTTTAAACAAGTCCTAAGAAGAAACTAAACTGTTAGTTCAAATATAGAATAAAAATGTGATTTTTATAAGTTTGAATGATAAATAAATTATCAAGATTTTATATCAACTTGTAGGGAAGATGTCGTGCCCCAAAAAAGGAAAATTTAAGCTTTAAGCGCCCATATTTCACAAAATAATACTGAAAATTTAATTTAAATTTCAAGTTTTAGAGCACATCATTCTCAATAACCATGCAGATATAGGTCTGTAATAGAAAGAAGAACTGATCTGTTTTGTGCCATTGTCGAAAGTGAGAGTTTTTAATAACTTTAATTTTTTTAAATGACCATTCGTTGGTTGCATTAATTTGTGATCGTAATATACCTCTTGAAAACTGTATTGACAAAAATTTGGAAGTGTGGATTCACTAAACTGCTAGCCTTTCTACTATATGAGACTATGTATTAATTTCATGACGTTTCATACGTCCACCTTATGTTTTGTGATAAAAATTTAACAATTTAATTTCAGAACAAAAATTGGTTTTTCATTTTTTTCAATTTTTGTTTTGCTTAGGCCTCTGAGACACCTTATTTGAGGGCCGATGCCCCAAAGCAACTGCTTTTCTTGTCTCAGGGTTAATCCGGCACTGAGAAAAATTAGCTTCAAGCTTCAGCATCTACACTTGAACCTTTGATCTTTGTCTGTACTATTAGTCGACATTATGTTTTGTGATAAAAATTTAACAATTTAATTTCAGAACAAAAATTGGTTTTTCATTTTTTTCAATTTTTGTTTTGCTTAGGCCTTTTTCACTCACCTTCCATGTTTATTGCACTTTTCTCTAGATGAGTGTCAAAACATATTTTTTAAATGCTTTAAAACCTTATTTCGGAAGGTAAATTTTTTGGATAAGGTCTTTGGACTTTCCGCTCACAGAAAAGTATTCATTACATGCAATCCCCCCCCCCCTCCCCACCGATACGCTTGTAATATAGAAATAAAGTACTTTGTACTTTCTGTAATACAGAAGTAAAAAGGAAACTGATTCCTTCCTCCGATTTTTAATTAATTTAGTTTTAAATTTAGATCTGAATTATTTGTAACTCGAAGTGTCTCTTTCTAAATTACTACCAAGAATTTGGAGAAAGCTCAATGGTGGGCCATCGGTCAGTAATAATTGTTGCATGGATCGTTAGGCATCAGTTCGTTTATGAAAGTTTCTCAGAACAGTGGATATGTTAACAATTGGGTCGTGTTGTATTCTTTTAGCCGCATGGATCTGCTACCTGTGTCTAGTTCAACAACTGGGTTTTTCCAATCTCTTACCTAGCTAGGTGTATTTATAGAAAATACAACAATAAAGTCCGAGCCACACCAAACATTCATACAATCGATGTATGGATGACCATGTATAAAACATCCTCAGGTGGCTGCTCGGCACCGGAATTCTCAATTTGCTGGATTATTATTTTTCTTTGATCTTTGCGGTACTCGCTTGACTCGTCTCTACTTCTGTCATTTAGTGTTTGATTTCTGCTCTAATCCTCTAATGCACAATCATTAAAAATTATTTAAAAAAATAATATGTAGTTTTTCACATAGCTTCCCATCTTTAGACACTATATAACTCAATAATGAATATTTATAATTATTATAATGATGCACACATGCTTGATGCTTTCTCTTGAGATCAAAGATTGATATGCAGATATTATAGAACAAATTGCTGCACGCTAGATAATGATTGAATAATGTTTTGAACACTGTAATTGGAAGATTAGAATTATTACTTTAGTATGGGGTAACCCTAATTTTAGGTTGGCCTTTAAGAACTTTTTATGTTGTTCCAAATATCTAATATTGTTATTTACTCGAGGTTATAAGTGTCTAAGGGATTTTCTACTTTAAAATATTTGAAAATTCAAAGTTTCTGTGAGTTCCAGGGCCCTACGCGAAATAGATAGATGTTCTCGTTCATGATAGGTTATTTAATAATTATTGGAAGTAGTTAAGGTCATTTCATCTGCTGGAAAAAAGTCAAGAGTAACTTTTTTCTTCAATGCGTGGATTTCTCTCAGTTCAGTGCCAGATTAAGAGCCTTGAGCCCCAAAGCAAGATATTCAGAGTCCCCTCAAGACCTTCTGTTCTTTTCTAAAACCTTGATAGCCCCCATGTGTGTGTGGTATTCTTTGTTGCATTTTAATGTATATATGCTTGTATATTTTGCTATTAAAAATACTCAGCAAAACTACTTTTTGAAAATTTTATTATTGAAATGTATATTTATATTTTATTAAATGTATATTAAATACTATTATTATTAACATCATCATTCCTCCTTTTCCCTTTACAGTTGGTGATTGAAGTGCATTCGGATCAAATGATTAAGAATGCCCTTTATTACTATCATCTCATCTTTCACATTTCAATGATATATTATGATACCTATAGTTTTCTTCTTCTGGATACTATTACATTGCTGATACAATGAGTACATTCTGTATTTTACATCGCTATATCACTGTTAAAACTATATATATAGTTATGGAAACACGCCAATTCTGACCTTCAATACAATTCTTTATTGCTAGCATTAGTCAACACAAGATAACTAATATGGTATTTTTGGCTACTAACTGGAATATTGAAATTAATAGTAAACTGGAAAAGTCAGTAGGCTACGTCCTTAATTCATAGCATTTTTTTCAGTTTTTGGATTGGAAAACTGAAATGAATTGTGGATTTGGACATAAGCCTTCATTTAAAATATATTTCTAAATTGGGATGAGATGCTTTAGATTTTGATTTTTTCCTATAAAGTTTATTGTACATACTTTAATTAGAAGACGTTCTAATACTGAGAAAAATTGCATAGAACATTATGAAAAATGCAAGAGTGTTGCAAATACCAAAGTGTTCTAAAAAAATAGTGTTTGCGTCAATATCCAATATATTTTTCAATAACTCTTCACTCTGATATAATGAAAATCTGCAGTCAAACAAGTTTTTGGGGCTTTTCTCCAACACTTATTGTTGTATTTCACATAGTGTTCTACACAATACGCAACAAGTTCTATAAAATAATCGAGATTAACAAAAAAATACTAACGATATTATAATACGGTACTTAATTTTTTTTCACTTTTCCACATATTAGCCTACTGGCATGAAAAGTGATACATTTTTTAAACTGCATGTCAGTAATTAAAGAAAAAGTTATTATTTATATCGTAGTTTATCATGGATCATCGAATACTAACTTCATTTTTATACAGTCTTATTGTATACCGGTACTAGCATTTTACCCTTTTTGGGTTAACTTTACTATTACTATTTTTGATCAATGTTAACTATTTTCAACATAGTAGACTACTTGGGCAAATAGCAATGGCCATGAGCCATGAGTCCCAAAGGTAGACGCTGTATTAGGTCTACCCAGTGGCGGATTTACGGGAGGGGGGGCTTTCGGGCTGAAGCCCCCCCCCCCCCAAAACCTCCAAGAGTAAATTTTTTACCAATATAATCAGTTTGATGCTCGTAAAATATTTATTAGCTTGAATTACCTAATTCCACTACGAAGACTTCAATTGTATGAAATATGTTAACGTTTTACTGTATAATGTCTTAGTTACATTTACATTTCCTGCAACCAATCAACACAAAGTGTTTAGATTTTTTGTGCCGGGCACAGTACTTGCTGAATAGAAAAGGTAGTGCAACATGAAATTGCAGTAATTTAATCACGACTGTACCAACTTTCTTTTAATGAAAAGTAATGATGAACTACATTAACATATCAAACCAATCTTTTTTCATCATTCTATCACAGTGTTCGGTAAACGAGTGATCACCAACTACTGATATAGGTTATATTGTGGAAAAATTCCAGATACAACGCTTGCATTGGGTTTACTTATATATAATATGGATCTGATAGCATTTTAAGTGATTTCTCAAAGGGAGTATACAAAACTTTTCTGGGGGAGTGACCTCAGATCCCATATTTCTATAAGAGGAAAACTAATCGTCAATCGTCAGATAAAAGCTTTAGAAAACATCTCTTTTTACAGTGTGGAATTCACACAAAATTTATCTATTAAATCTAGATGAAACATTAGTTAATTGAAAAATTTGTAACTAGTTAAAGCTCCCACATTGATTTTTATTCTTAAAAATTGAATATTATGACCGTGATACCGGAATGATACTATGTTCCTTGACAAACTGCTGAACTCACCAGATTCAGCCATAAGTCAATCTAAATTTTCCAATATACATTAAATTTAATAGTTATTTATGTATTAAGAGCGTGAAGCGCGACTTTATCGCTCGAGCCAAAACATTTACTGCGCGACGCATAGCGGAGCGCAGTAATTTTGCGAGAGCGATAAAGAAGCTTCACGCGCGAATTGCATACAATATTTTTCCTACAACTGCAGTTCTGGATTACAACACAATAAAAACTTGTAGTTTGTAACATCACAGACCGTGCGCGGATTTGGTTAGCGTGCGCCATTTTGAGGTTATGTGAATTCACGGATTCCGCGATCCACCAATGAGAAGACATCAAAATCAAAACAGAAGCGTAAAGAAAACAGCTGGCGAGCGTAAAGTACTTTACCGCTTGCTGAGCAGTAAAGAGGCATTTTACAATTAGTTTTCAGTACGTAAAGAACTACTTTACGAGCAGTTGTAGGAAAAGTAATTTATATCTCTGATACGGTTCAAAGCACTAGTAAATTCCCAATAATATTTAATATGAATAGTTATAGTTATATATTGATTACGAAAAATTCAAAAGCTTTCACAATATTACTTGTATTCAGTACACCTCTACCCCCCCCCACACTACCATCATCCAGCCACCCCCAAAAAAATTCTGGATCCGCCACTGGGTCTACCCTACTCAATAATAAGTCTGTAACTCTTTATACTCAATATAATAAGGGGAGTTTCATTGGAACCACCCAATTCCCAGTAAACTAACTTAATTAAATACTATAGCCTACAATACTTCAGTGATGGCAGCTAACTATTCGGAAATATTTATAATTGCCTTCCAAAATATCGAAACAAATATACTTTGAATTGAGTGCTAGAAGAGCAACGCTAGAATGCGATCTAGCGGCTAAAATCTGAACCTTTTTAGATGGTATGCATATTAACAGTAGTATTGATGTATCGAACCTATTACAATAAATTAGGCCTATAGCTTGTTAACGTGTAATGACAGTTTGATATTAATGGAATAGTGTTTCGAAATTTAAATTGCATTAACATTGGTCTATGGAAGAAACAGCTGTAAAACTGATCTGTTGCTTGTAGTCTATCATAGCCTTTTTAGGGCTCCTCGCTGCATTTTAGACAAATAAAACTAACAATAGGTAGGCCTAGTCCTAAACAAATTGTATCATAAAATTAGCCTAAGTTTCTCTTGATGGCATAATCCACTATTTTTAAATAAGCATTTACATTATGCATTGACATTAACTTATGCTTGTGCAGTAGCCCGAATCAAAATATCATCATTACAGATGTTATATGTATCATCTTATTATCATTATAGATGTTATGTGTTATGATAAGACCCTTGACAACATGCCTGTATATTGTATGTCTCTTTCTTACAATGATCTAACAATAGAGGATGCACAAACGGGTCTGAAAGTGTAGTTTTTCTCGTATTCTTTTTGGTCAAGGCAAAACTAATATGGTTTGAACCTTGCTTGAAAATGACGACTTGTTACGAAATTAAAAAATATCGATATAATTAAATATGGTCGATATATCGAAATGTCGACCTTGGATGATGGAATATCGATGTATTGAAGGCAACTTTCAACAATCGATATTTAGGATATATCGATGATCAATTTTGTCGTTTACGCGACGCGTCAAACTGAACCACTCAGGTGGACCAGCTTGTCGGTGGGACAGGTTGTCGTTCGTTGACCAAAACTCATTTGGACCAGTTTGTCGTTTGCATGCAGCGTCAAACTTAACCACTCAGATGGAATGTGGACCAGCTTGTCGTTCGTTGACCAAAACTAATTTGGACCAGTTTGTCGTTTGCATGCAGCGTCAAACTGTAACACTCAGATGGAATGTGGACCAGCTTGTCGGTGGGATGGTTTGTCGTTGGGACAGTTTGTCGGCAGTGTGCAAATTGAAATGGACCAGTTTGTCGGTGGGACAGTTTGTTATCGTCCCGCTGCCATAACGGTCTCATACATCTACCACAACCTGAAAATAACAATGAACTACAACAGTTGTTTAGGAATGGACATTTTATTAAAAACATAAGACAGTATAATAGTGCTATGGCATTTGCCTCACTCTCTGCCACGAAAAAAGAAGTTCAAGGCAATGGACCATATTGCTTTAAAGTCCAAGGTCAAATTCACCGTTTTATTTCGGACTTATTACCGGGTGATGAACAAGCCCCTTCATACGGTCAGTTATATTTCATTGATACTGCAGTCGCAAATAATCTTAGACTACAAAGAACAGAAAATAGTGCCCTCAAGTTGGAAATAGTAACTCAATTGTCTGACATATTATCAAATAACCCATATTCCCAGACTTATAGAAAAGCTAATGAAATGATGACTAATGAAAGCATTAAAAACATTGAACTTCGATTCGTAGACAACATTTCGATGGATATTAGAAGATTCAACAGACCTTCCGCAGATGAAATTGCTGGAGTGTTTAATTCAGAAGAAGGTGAACCTCCACACAATCGTCATGTAGTAATTTACAACCGCCAAAGTGGGCCTAAGCTTTTATCAATATTGAGCCCACACTGTGATCCAATGCTATATCCTTTGTTATTTCCGAGCGGCGAACCTGGGTGGGACGCAGAAATGACTCGGCTTCTCAAATATCCATGCTGCTAAAAAACTATTTCAACAATATATTGTAAACATAGTTTATCAAGAGGTTCTGACTAATTATCAAACAATAAGTAAGTAGTGATTTCTATTCATGTAAATAAAACTTGAATTAAACCAAATTTTAATTGTTTTTTATACTTATTATTTTCAAAATAAAAAAGTTTACTGTTTTAGTATTGTCCCTAAAAACCACCATTTAAATGTAAATGTATCTACTGTATATAATATCTTGTATACAGTTTGTGTTGTAAACTATATTATAATGCTAGAAAATCATTGCTTATTTATAAATGACCAATGAAGGTTGATAAAAAATTTATGTATTTTGGTTTTTTAGGGGCTTTTGCCCCTACAAGCCCCTAGTATGATTATAATTGACTAGTTTGTTGATGTTGTAATTTTATACGACGCAAACATGCCATTATCACCTGATTCAACTCCAGGAATTCTAGAGAACAAGTGTCAATATAGTCCACACACATACATACTCTCTCAAGAAACAATAAAATAACTAGAACTAGGATAGTCTAGAATAGAATGAAGGTCACTCGAGAATGGAAGCTATTGTATTATTAATTTGTGAAATTTGTTCATTGTCTGCTACTTTGACTCCATTAATATAAGTTAGTAGGGCTCATTAAAGTTGAAAGGTACCAGACTTACAAAAATAATTCTGTGGGGACTGAAAAAAATAAACGTTCTCATACATCTCTTCTTTTTAGATAGTAATAACATTTGAAGTATGTTAATACTAATAAATATTTGTTTATTCATTCATTATCCATATCATTCACAATTTTTGAAGTTGTTCACATTGTGAACCCACCCAAAACTATAATTTCTTAACTGAATTGTTGTTTTCTGAATGTCTTTAAAGAAGGACATTTTTATACTTGATAAAAAGGGTAATTTTGCTGATAGAAAAAAAATTCAAAAATATATGAACAGTGTTGAACATATAGAACACGATGACAATTTGAAAAATTCAAATTTCCGAAATTTCACCAAATTTAAATTTTGGTTGAGATAAGCATCAGTGGCGCGTAGCCGCGCGTCTACGCGCGTCCGTTTTGCAGCTGAAAAAGTAGCAAGCGTGTGAACAGCAACCGGCAGCTGCCATTTAGTTCTAATGGCACTGAGCCTTTCGGCATCAGAGGCTCCACTTTTTGTGGCAAGTTTCTGCGGCGAAGCCAGCAGCCGATGAGCAGCTAAATTCGTCGCGAAGTGCCGTGTGAACAGAACACGAAAATCCCATATAAGACAATGCTTCGACACCAGCTGCGCGACAGACGCTCCACAAAAAAACGCCACGTGTGAACAGGCTCTATGGCTCGCGGGTGTCACTTCCGCTATCATTATGTGTACTGTGTAATATTTCACAATTATCACTGACTGAAACCTATTATTTTATATTATTTAATGGATGTAGTATTGTATATTTATTGAGAAATATTCTCAAAACATACAAGCAAATCATTGACTGAATTTATTATCGAATTTATTTTTAATGAGTCGATCATAACACAACATTAAATCAAACTTTTCAAAATAATACATGACATTGCAGCCATTTTATATGAAAATAATGAAGATGTAAATGTGGTGAATAATCTTCATTTTTTTATAAAAATCACTGCAATGTGGTGAATTATTCTAAATTAATACGTGCAGTTCGCAATGGAAAAAGAAATTCAAAAATAAAATTATACGGTTATGAAAACAGGTTATTGTAGGAATAGTGTATTCGCACAGTGGAGCATCTGATACTCTATGTTAATTACCATAGTAAAATCTAACACATGCTACGAAATGGTGGTATTCACCTCTAATCTGTCATTCACTATTCCACAGCATGTGTTTGAATTTACGATGATGCTTTTATCACTCACATTCATTGAGTAAATTAATTGAAAAACATTATTATATTCTTAGTGATTTGCTGTGGAACACATAGTCTAATAATTGAAACAAAGGATATAATAATTTGAAAATAATTTATGGAGCGGAAAAATCGAAGTATCAGATAATTGAAACATAATGTATGGAATAAAGAATCGAAGTATTAGGAATGGAAATATAAAATAATACACAATAAAAATGATAAGAGATGAGAAAATAAAATAAATGGTGACACATAGAAAATTAATGAATGTAAAACTACGAGTAATTCAAGTGTGGAAGTGAGGAAACATGGAAATCACAAATTGAAAACTTCAAGTAGAAGAAGGAAAATAATAGAAAAATGCATAACAAATAGAATAAGAGGGAAAAATAAGCAAAGGATACTGCCAAACATGGTGAAAATAAAAACTTAATGAATGAAAAACTGTCTCAAGTGTAAAAATAGTGATGCAGAATGGAAAAATCGAATTAATATAAGAAGAATGACAGAAAACTACGCAATAAAAAAATTGGAGAGGAGGAAAGATACAATAAATGATGCCAAACATGGTGACTCATAGAAAATTAATGAATGAAATTGTTTCAAGTGTGGAAGTGTGGAAATAACATAAAAATCATAAATAATGGAAATTTAAAAAAAGTGTGTGCATAAGCATATAATATAAGTATCAGAGCACGAGTATATAAGAGTAAACTACATGTATCTGCTGAGATAATGACTAATTTACTAACTTTTCATCATTATCTTGGAGCATGCGTTGATGAGGAGCACTTATTCAAGTGGAGACAACTATAGGCGTACTATATCAAGTTGGAAGTTGAGATTTCTTACAGAATCTGTCATTCTCAGTCAATCCCTCGGTTGAGATACATACTAGATGTTGAAGAACCTTTAAATTTTGTACAAAATGGTGTTAGAACCTCTAAAAAATTCACCCAGCTCTGTAGTAATTATATTTATTTTGATTTCTTGTTCAATTTGTCCTTCTAACGCAGGATGGAATGGCTGGGATAAGGAGTTGGATTGGTGGCAGGACACCATTGTTTATCAAGTCTATCCTGCATCCTTCATGGATTCAGATGGAGATGGCATCGGGGACTTAAAAGGTGAGTATGCAGTAGTTTTATTGCATTTATTTGAGTGGTAATTGATCCAGGTTGTAAAAATCTTCAAAAATAATACATACTCAATAATTGAAATTATACAGAGTGTATCGCATAAAGTTACCAATACTTCGTGAGCTTGTTGTGCTCACTAAAATAATGAGAAACGTTGATATAAACATGTCCGGAAATGCTTTGTTACAGAGTTAAAGATGGCAGAAGTAAACAGCTAGACTCCTCATTTTACTCATTCAGAAATTTGTAGAGTCTTCATTGCATTGTGTGAACAATACTTTGTGGACTTATTGTACTCATCAAAATAATGAAACAGTTCAAATAAACATAGGTCCGGAAATGCTTTGTTACTGAGTTGAAGATGGCGAAAGTTAGAAGCTAACTCCATCACTTTACTCATTCAAAATGTGTACTGCCTTCATTTTACCTTTTAATTTGGTCTATGTGTGGAATGAGCTGAAAAATCGAATAGAACAAGTTATTTGACATCATTTCTTTAGAATCAAAATTTATCAATATGTTTTGTCATAAAAAACTGCCAATTGCGCAATTAACTAAGTTTATCCACTTCAAACGTAGATCTGGAAATGCTGTTTTACAGAGTTTAAATCAATTTACTCATTCAAAATTACTCAGGTTCTATTTGTAAAATGAGCTAAATAATCGAACATGTTGGAAGTCGGTAATTGTAACTACAGTAATTTCTGAGGTATTCAACTGAATATACGAAAATGGTTCCAAAATACTTTATTTCGTGTTTAAAGTGAATTAACTTGATAATTTTGTAAAATTATATTATAAAATTATAATTGACTATTTTATTAAACTATAGTTTATAAGTATAACTATAGTATAAGCTAAGTACAGCTAAGTATAAACTATACTATAGTTTATGAACTGTAATAAACTTTTAGTTTTTTTTTCTGACAAAACTTGTAAAAAAGTTCATTCTGATAACCCAATAAAATACAACTGAACTTCATAAAACTAGTGCTTTAATGAGCCAAACCACATACAAAGAAGGTAAGCTTTGAAAAACAGAATTTACCAAATTTGGGTGTGTTTTCAGCTATGTGGTTATTTGAATTATTTTTGTTCAGAATCAAGTCTTCTAAAAGTTTTGTTTCAAAAAATACAAGTTCAGTGTGGAATTAACAAGTTAATTCACTACCTCGGACTTCAAACTTGTTTTTTGAGCCACTTTTTATTTTTGTCGAATATTTCAAGAATTACTGTAGTTTCCTTCTTCTAACTCATTTTATTCTATTTTCCAGCAAAATAATTGAGTTAAACACTATTGAAAGTTATTTGAAAGAAGAATTCTTCCTGAATTTTACTATTTGTTTGTTTCTTTATTTATTACTAAAGAACAATAAAGCAAAAATACATCAGTGCTACTGTTTTTTTTTTACAAATTTTCAACTTGAAATGTCCTCTAGAAATGACACTTTGGAGTGCAAAGTCACTAATTTTTTCACAAAATATATAATAATTTAGAAGTTCACTTTAAAAAAGAAGTACCAGAACTGCACTAAGTCCAAGAATTAGATGAAAATTAGAACTTTGTTCAAGAATTTTCTCCATTTTTCAATGAAAAACATGGGACATTTTTCAATGTGAAATTGTCAAGTTCTATTTCATTTTCCCAAGTGAGTTTGAACCTCTCAATGAAGAAGGTTAATTGGTCAAGAAAAACATTCAATCAATTTTTCAGTATTCAAGTACTCTTGTTAACACAGGTAAAAATGATAAAATAACTGCATGTCAACTATGCTATCAAACCAGTTTGACAATTTCAAGTAGATTGTTTGAAAAATCAAATTCTCATTAGTAATATTTCTCATTCAAGATGTTGCATTCAAGGCTAAGCAGTACTGCAGTAGCTATAGCTAGTACAGGTATCAACTTGAAAAATACAGGTCATTCAAATCAAAATTACGCAATTTTTTGAAATATTTTCTAGTAATTCTACCTGCTCTAAATTTCAAATTTCTGAGTAGGTCAATATTGAAATACTGTATAAAATGGCCTACTGTACTCATTTTTATCATTCAAATACTATTTATGTATAAGTGTAGGGAAGTGTAGCCTTGAGCCGTAGCAGGTATCTGCTCGATCAGTTAGAGATAAGCAACGCTCTCTTGGGCCCTCTCTGTAAAGGTGACCGATTTGATTGGCCAGCAAAAAATACTTTTCTCTGCTGTGAAATCACTTCCCGGTGGTTCGGAACCCACCTAAAACTGTAGGTTTACCATGTTTCTGATAACATGGCTCAAGTGGTGAGGTGGAACCTTAAGGTTCTCCCCACCAATAAAAGCCATATAGACCCAATTTTAATATTGTATAAGTTATAGAACATTCTTTACATCTGCAACATAACAACTGTACATTCTACCAATATTAATTCTCTATACTCTATAAGGGTGCTTCTCATTACTCACTATTATTTTTTATGTTTGGGCAGAGATTATAGAATTAAAAGAAAAATCAAATTCATTTATTCTACAAAATTGATGCAATATAAAAAATACACGCAAATTAAATCTCATTATTTTAACTAACAGTATTCTTTCAAGAAATTTACAATAATTCCATGTCAAAAGGTTAAATTATAAAATTTAACCCTTCTTGTTATTAAAACTTGTTTCAATCTTGTACTTGGAAATAGGTACTTCATGAAGTGTAAAAACACAATATTGGAAGTTACCAATATTGGCTTGTACCGTACTAGTTTGGCCACTTTTAAATTTATATAACCAATAGGTGACTGATGATTCCATCAATATTATTTATTACCTATTATTTGCTATTATTCAATAATATTATTCATAATTCTCATGTTTTAAGGTATTATCTCAAGGCTATTTGACCAAAGAACACATCTGGTTCGGTCATTAAGACCATTTTTACATTCAACCAATTAGTGATTGACAATTTCACTGTTATTATCTATGACCTATTATTTGATATTATTCAATAATATTCTGATTATTTATGTTTCAAGGCATTCTGTCAAAGCTGAACTACTTCGTCGAGTCGGGAATAAAAACGTTTTGGCTGTCGCCAATCTTCAAGTCACCAATGGCCGATCTCGGCTACGATGTGTCAGACTTTGAAAGCATCAACAGTCTTTTCGGAAATATGGACAACTTCAAAGAACTCATGAAAGCGGTGCGCGAAAAAGGTGAGAAGACAAATATTATGTCTCAAAGAGAAGAAATAAATTAAGAAAGAGACAAGTTTCAGATGAAGTTAGGAATTTACAAAGGTGGAGCATCAAGAACACTATAGTATAGAGCAGTGGTTCCCAAAGTGGTCCATGTGGACCCCCTGGGGTCCACGGGGACTTGCCAGGGGGTCCATGTCAGTGAAAAATCAAATTGGGGGTCCATGATAAGTTAATGGGGGTCCACAATAGCGAATGTCTTTGGATCGGGGCGTGGTATATGCTATGTTCAATCTAATATCAAAACTGACACTGTATTTCTAAGTAAATTAGGATTTTTACTCACTTATACTGGAGATACTGGAGGTATGCATTTCACTTCTAAACTAAATCTTCATCAGCCTACAAGTGAAATGCATCTCTCTAATATCTGCAGTGAATACGTGAGTAAAAATCATTATTTATATAGAAATACAGTGTCATTTTTGATATTAGATTGTTCATCAAGTATTTCATAATGGAAAACATCACAGAGTACCAGTAGGCTACTTATGTACTTGTATAATACTGTACTGTTATACGTACATGCAAGCAAGCATTTTACCTATTTGAAATAATAGCGCTTTCTATGAAAACATTTTTTAATCTCAGAGAATTCATACTTAGTTTTCATATATTTTAAAATTATAAGCCTTCACTGGTAGGTGACTAAACAGCTCAGGTTTACGTTTACCAGATATAAATTTCCGTTTTTAGTTGTATTATTATAAGAAAAACATGCCCCATATCTTCCAATTATCTTCTATTATATTTCAAAACTATTAACTAGGTAGGTCACTAAACAAGTCAGGTACTAAATATTTCAAGCTATTTTTAGCATTGGCTTTAGCATTACTGTCATTGGCGTAGCGACGGAGGGGGGGGGTTCCGGGTTTCAACCCCCCCCTTTAGCTTGTGAAAGAGGCCCCAAAAATGAGTAGGGCGGCATCAATAAAAATACAAAAATATGGGTTACTGGAGGTAAAAAAAGTTTTCATATCTGAAGAGTATAGCCTAAATAATGTTACATCTAGAAAAAAACTATAATTTTAATACTTTAACCAACTTAAAAAATACTCCAATTAAAGCTATAGAGGGGATGAGGCGAACAAGGCAAGTTTCCTTGGGCCTCAACGTCAAGGAACCACATCATTTTACAAATGTAAGCAAGTGATACAACAAAAATAAAATAAGGGGCCCCAAATTGTACAGCTAGGGCCTCTTTTTTCTAGTTTGTACAGCTAGGGGCCCCTTAGAAGCATAACACCCTAGAGGCCGCGGGCCCTACGGGCCCGTTTTTATTGCCAGTATAGTCATGTGAAGTAGAGATTCAAATAGGCTGTATCTAGAATATTTCAAATTTCAACGTTTATACATAAGAGTCCCCTAATTGCCTCGGCTTTGGGCCTTCAACGACTCCACGATGCTGGTGGGTCCCAATATTTTCGGAGCCCCCAAACGTGGGTTTGAATTTCCCCAGACCTCTTGAATGAAGTTGACACAGTAGGCTTGAAAGGAGAAAAGGTCTCTTAATATTTTTGCAGATGGGCTTCAAATGCTCATTTCTGTTACTGTTCAGATCTGATACCCCAAATAGTTTATTGTGATCATGAAATTTATCACGCCATGAATCAATCAGTAAATAATATGAGGGTTGATAGCTATAAAAAAAGCTAAAAGTTGCATTTTCTAGAACTTGAGAACAATTTTTTTCAGAATCCCCTATGTTTTGAAGTTTTGTCACCATCTATTTATGTAATTACAAGATTACTATAAGTTAAAGTTTGGAAATGGGTGTGATATTAATTCATTCGCTCTTTGCAAGTTGAACCAAGTTCCATTCAAAATCATAATAATTTTTATAATTTTACATACCGGTATTCCAATATTAGTGAATAGTTCAAAAGATTATACAAAAATAGAAGAGAAGTTTATTGCTCTCTCTGGTGCCAGTTAGTACCCTTTTCCCTAGCTTCGACAGCTTTTTCGACAAATGGTTATCAGTTAGCTTACACTCGAATTTTATCTTTAAATTGAAGAAAGTATTCAAATTAGTTAAACAGATTTTTTTGAGTACAGAAAGCAACGAGGCATAGCTTGAAGACTTAAGCAATGCTAGTTGGGAAATCGAGTCATTAATTGAAAATTGGTGTTTAGGGTGAAGGTGCAAGGGAGCCTCCAGCCTCAACTCTGTCCCGGGCCACTAAAATGTCTCTGGGTGGCCCTGATTGTAATAATAATTTGAAATTACTATAACTTGTTAAATGTGCACTGTAAAAGTAGTATTTTTTAGATTTTATACATTAAAATTTGTTCACAACTAATCAATGAACAAACAATAAACGAAAAGTGGGTTCAAGTTCTCAGGCAAATGATTCATAAAAACAGTGATTTATCGAATTTAAGCTTTCACCTTACCCAATTGATAAACTTCATTTTAATAAATACTCGTATAAAATTACTGTTTTTGAGCCTCAAATCAAGCTCTCAACATCGAACATTCAAAAATCTCCCATAATGTGGACTAAAATTAATGGATTAATGCTTTTTTAGACATTAGTAGAATCTCATGGGTTACAACGTTAGAGGGACTACTTATTAAAATTTTTCCGGGGGAAGATCCCCGGGCCCTCCTCACCCTAAGGGGTATTCAATACCCCTAAGATCCCCCGGGGGCTCCCAAATTTCAAATAAGCCCCCCCCCCCATTAATAATAATAATAAGCGTATGGCTTTTAATGGTAGAGAGACCCTTACGGGTAGTTCCATCTCGCCGTTTGTGCCATGTTACGGGGAACATGGTGGACCTACTATTTTAGGTGGGTTCCGAACCACCGGGAAAGTGATAATAAAGCTTGTAACATCAAGTCATTGAAGCACCCCCCCCCCCCCCCGTTAAAAGATCTTCACTACGCTACTGATTACTGTATTTGTATCGCCCTTTTGTCACAAATTTGATGCAATATTCTAAAAAAGGTGAACTATATTCATTGTTATTTTCCACCTCGTCTCCTCAATTCTCTCTCTATCACATTCTACTAACAATGAGTGTCGTGTTCGCCCACATTGAGCAGCCTTTTGCTGATTTTAATAGATGCAAATGTTGCAATTACTGCAAAGGACACAATGTTGATAATAAAATACCAACTGTTATACTTCTTGAGTTCCATAAATACTATTTCACTATAACCAACAACAATATGTCATACTATTTGATTATTTCAATTCAAATTCTCGACTATATTACAAAAATTTACCAAGTTTATGTGCTTTTTAATATTTTCTTCACCACAATTTGAATTGGTTACTGGGAGCAGTAGACCTACTTCATCAGCTTTCAAAAACACATTTCAACTTATAGTTTAAAAAGAAATTGATGAAATTTATGCAGGGGGTCCACCTAAAACCAAAAATCATGGCAAGGGGTCCATGAGGCAATAAAGTTTGGGAACCACTGGTATAGAGGATAACCACCATCGCAGCATCAAACACATGCTGCGCAATGTTGGTATTCACACCGCTACAGACTACCATATATCATGTGTTTCATTTTGAGATGGTGATTAGCATCGAATGTTTGATGCTCCACTGTGCAAGCAACCTTAATTGCATAGTGTTGCTTTCCAAAAGCCTCTGTCGAATGATGGCTTGGACGCAGGAAGTAGTTCAGAGGTGTGTTAGATAGTATACACATTCACCTGTGCAGTCATACCCTGTGTAAAGGTGGGAGCGGATTGCTGAACATAGAGCTTCAGAATTTGTTTCGGTGGGCTTGGCATAGATATATACAACTCTGTTAGCTCAGTGAGGAAAGTATTTGGAGCCTACCTCACTCTTCAAACCTCATGTTTAAACCAAAAAATGATGCCGAGGTGTAAAGCTAGGCATTCACGTTCCGATTTGCAGTACTACTTGTGGTCCAACCTCCAAGGTTGGATCCGATATTGAAACGTGAATGGGCTTATTGGATAGTTGGAAGCGTAGATGGACGACTGGACGACTGTCGACGGTGTTGGAGCGTGTGTGGGGGAGTCGGATCAAAGTCGTCCAACTTACCTCAGTCAGTGCTTGACTTTCGGGCAAGTTCGGGCAACATCGGGCAACTTCGGTTACACTTTTCGGCTCGAGAGCGACGTTCACAGCTGACTAGGAATAAAGTTGGATTGCAAGAAGGAGCGTGAGTGGAGTCGACTATCCAACTAGCAGTACTACTAGTCGTACTGCAAATTGGAACGTGAATGCCCAGCTTAAAGAGCCACAGTCGAAATCGGATATGCATACATACATACAGACTAGGTTCATAAATACGGATTTCAGTGTCTTTTTCATTTCATATTTTTCTCTTTCGAATTCATTCAATGAATATATCCCGATTATAATTATATTCCTCAGTTTTCAGATAAATCCTTCTTTATTTTATTATAATAATTTGACTACTTAATGAATTTGAATAGTCTGACTACAATGATTTGAAATGAGTTGCATCTCACTATTTACTGAATCATTTAATTTCCTTTTAATTTATCTTCTGATTTATATTTCTTATTACTATTATTTAAGCTCCTCATTTTTCTTGTGCAACTCTATGAACACTTTGCTATGGTCACAGCTGCACTCTTTCCAATTTACTGAATATATACATAGTATGAGAAAAAAGTACATCAATATACAATAACTATTACTATAGTGGTGGAGCATTTTCGATCAGACATTATAAGGAATGAGTAAAACTTGTGATAATGCATAAGTAATTATATATTTTGTTCTTCTCATGCATATAGATTTTATAGTTGTACTACACAGCATCTCCTATTATGTTCTTTTGTTTTCATAAATTTTGTGGAATAAAGCAATTACTGATGTAATAGGCAGCAAGAATAAATTATGTTCTTCCTAGTATTGAAGAGTTCTATACAGATTGAAAATGATGTGACAGTCAAAGCTAGAGCATCTTGTGTGTTGGGCTAGGTTAGGTAATATTTGGTTAGGTTAGGTTAGGCCAGGTTAGAATACGTTAGGTTAGGTCAAGTTAGACATACAAATTATAACATCACGACCCTATACCTAAAATGTTGAATTAAGCAACCTAAAGGTACGGTACCATACATTATATTCAGAGAGTAATATAGAGGTACATATTTGAATTTTGGAGAGCATGTTCTGCAACTAATTATGAGCATAATATATCACTTGAATAATCAGTTTTCAGTGTAAGAATTAAAAAAAGTATTAGTTTTCTAATGGTAAAGGTAAAAATATGAATTTTCATCATAAAATATATTTTTTGAAACTTTTTGTGGAATCATTCAATAACAATTTTAATGGTGTATACTACTGTAGTGGGAAAGAGAGATCTCAAACAAATTCAGCCATTTGTCTCTTATAATTGGTGATAAAAGTGTATCTTTATCTTGAAAAAAAAAATTTCAGTGGCTTTTTCCACTTTTTAAACAGGCCCAGATACAAGTTACTCATTTTTTACAGGTACTTACAATTCTTACAGGGTGAAGATAATTACGCCAATGAAAAGAGAAGACTCCAGAGAATTTCTGACTATAAATTGCGACTATATTTTCGAGAATCTCCCCTCAATTATTCTAGTGTTTGTGACAACATCTGTATTATTCACTGGGAATTATGTAGTCAATTTTTATCTATTTATTTCATTTAATTAATTAATTACAAACTCTAAATGGAAGCAATGGGTATGAACACCCAATAATGCCTCCCTAACACAGTAACATAATACAAGAGATAATGAATTTAAATAAAAATTGTTGAATAATGTTTTGGTCCAATCTAAATAAAAATTTCAATCTGGTTACAATTTTCACTTTTTTAAATTTTATATCAATATTCTACTTTATGTTAACTTTAATTCCGCAACAAACAATTATCTACTTTTCATCTTTAATTTCCATTGATTTTATATTAAATCTAGATTTTATTCTGCTTCATACTAATACTACTACTACTAATAAATAAATAAATTTTTATTCAACCAATCAAAATGTACAATACATTTTCAAAAATACACAATGATATTTCAATATGAAAAATATATAAGCACCCTATACAATAAAATAAATAAACTTTTATTTTTTTAGATAAACAAATAAAACCTCCCATAAATAAATGAAAAAATAAAAATAAAATTATGGAATATTCAAGACAAAATAAATATAGGATATTAAACTAATAATTATTATTTTAGAATGAAAAAAAAAGATGGTTCACCCCTCTCTAAGCCAAGCTTGTGCTGAGGGGTGAGTCGCTTAACCAAATAACTACCCTGGACTGAAAATATCTTTCAACAAACTAAAATATAACTCAAAACTAAAAAAAAGTAATAAAAAAAACCAAAATATCTTCTTTTCACAATATTATAACAAACAATAAATAAACATGGATTAATAAGAAAAAAAATTACTACTACTACTAATAATGATATTATTATTAATATTAATAATAATAATAATAATATTTTTTTTTAGGATAATAATATAAAATAATTTATTATATAGGAAGTTTGATAAAAAATCACAAACAAAAAGAGATGGATGAGAGTTTTAATTCACATTGTTCGTTGTTTTCTTTCTCATAGATTCCCGACTCACCTCTTCTTTCAGTCTTGCCATGAGTCGATCCCGATCTGATTTCAATATTTCAGCCTCTTCAGCTTGCCGTGCATTGCGAATGCCAGCACCTTCAAGTAGCGCCAGATGTGCATCTTTCTCGCTTAATGCAGCTTCCAACGCTTCTTGTCTGAAAGCCAGAGCATAAAATCAATTAACAAGAGCATTTTATATTCACAAGTAGTTATTGTTTAGCAATTTAGTAATAAATAATAATAATAATAATAATAATAATAATAATAATAATAAGCCCTCAGGGGCACCTCTTTGGAAGTGAACGGGTGTGGCGACCCCGGGGACCCCAGCAAGTTGGTTCTGTAAACTGGGTATGAGCATCCCAGGTAGTAGGAAGTGCATGATACCTAACATCTCAAAACAACTGGCAAAGCTCATGTGGAATGATGCAATATCAAGCATCCCATGATTTCTGAAGCAGAACCAGCGACAACCAGTGGGTGTGTTAGCCGCTCACCCAACTGTGAACTACTATTGCTCCAAAGACAAGAAGTATGGCCTCGGATTCATCAGCCACAGGGGCTGCAGCTGATGTAACTGGACGACAGCCCCATTCTGGTGCTGGTAACTGCCGTGTACCAGCTCAGATAATGGACCCACGGCAACCAGAAACCCATGAAAATGACGGCAGCACTCAAGATCTCCAGGCTGCACCAGCAGGAGCTGATTTACAGGGGACTCAACCTGTGACCACTGCTGCTGGAGTTCCGAGAAGGCGTATCAAATGGACAACTCAAATGAATAAGGAAGTCATACGCCTGTACTACTACATTACAAAAATGGAAACAGATATGACTGATTTTAGAAAAATGCTGCTGCAGAGGTTTCTGGACAAATTTCCTGAACTTGCTGCAAGACTGAATGAACAAAATTTGGCAGATAGGAGGAGGGCAATTGCCATGAGAGGACTGTTGACTGCACAGGAAATTGAAAGAATCAAGGAGCAGGTTGGTGTTCAGCTGCAAAGAGAAACCAACCCAAATATACAGGTAGATCCAGAGCCTCAGAGTCAAACTGTTGATATAACAACAGAGGCCAATATTGGAGAAGAAAGAGATATGCACTTGCTTGACCGAGAACCACCAAGTAATGAGTATCAGCAATCATTTGAGCAGTATGAGCAGTTTTGTATGAAAGCCGAGACTCTATTTTATCAGGCTATGGAAGAATGGTATGGAACTGACCCTGGTCTTAGGCCAAGAATTCCCAGGTTATCTTCTTCTGTAAAGTTGAGCATAATAACAAGTTATCTCAACTCCAAAGTGATGCCCAGAGCACTAGCAGAGGTGACTGATCTTGACCATGTTCAGTTTATCATATACTGTGCAGCAATTGCAGTCACCAAAACTGTTGGAAGAAAGCCCATTCCAAATAGCAGTAATGTGAAGCAACAGGAAAAAGACATCCCACCTTGGGAAATAAGGCTGAAATGTAGGATTGAGGTGCTGCGAAGTGAGATTGGAAGGCTCACTCAATATAAGAAGGGAAACCGCTCAAACAAATTGATAAGATACATATGGAAGATAATATCACCAACTCAGATTCATGAATTAAATGACATGAACACTCTAACAGATATAATGGATTTGAGGGTTCAGAAACTAGCTGTGTATGCTAAGAGACTGCGGCGGTATAAAGAGAGTGAAGAAAGAAAGATGCAAAACAAATTATTTGCTCATGATCAGAAAAAATTTTATCAAAGATTGGAAAGTTCTACTGTAGATAACACAGAGGTAAGACCAACAATGGAGGCAGTGACTGAGTTCTGGTCCAACATATGGGAAGATCCAGTTGAGCATGATTCACAGGCAGAGTGGATAAAGAATGAAATGAGAGCTGTACAAGATGTGGAAGTTATGAGAGGGGGTGATATCACCTTGGAAGAAGTTAAAAAAGCAGTATTTGCCACACATAATTGGAAAACACCTGGACCAGATGCAGTGCATAATTATTGGTATAAGAAGTTTACTGTGGTACATGCAATGATAGCAAGAGCTTTCTCACAAATACTGCATGACCCAACAGCAGCTCCAGGCTGGCTTTTCAAGGGGAATACATTTCTCCTTCCCAAGGGTGAGGGCTCAGCTGATCCAGCAAAGTATAGGCCTGTGACATGTTTGTCAACTTTATATAAAATCCTCATGTCCATCATCAAGGAACGGATTTATAGTCATTGTGAAAATAATAATATACTTGCAGAAGAACAGAAAGGTTGCAAAAAATTCAGTCAGGGCTGCAAGGAGCAAGTGATAATTGACTCAATAATTGTCAATAATGCAATCAAACGGCAGAGAAATTTACACATGACTTACATTGATTACAAAAAAGCATATGACTCTGTCCCTCATACATATTTGGTAGAGATTCTCAAGATTTATAAATGTGACCCAGTAATAGTAAAGTTTCTTAGAAGTGTCATGTCAATGTGGGAAGTAGTGGTTCATATGAATACTTCAACCCAACAGCTCAGATCCAGACCTCTCAATATTAGAAAGGGGATATTTCAAGGAGACTCCCTCAGCCCCCTATGGTTCTGCTTATGCTTGAACCCATTGAGTAGAATCCTCAATGCAAGTGAGAGAGGTTATAAATTGGCTGCAGAGAATCTAACAACCAGAGTGTCACACAGGATGTATATGGATGACTTAAAGTTGTATGCAGGGTCAAAGCAGCATATGCAATCCATGCTTGATAGCACAAAGCATTTCAGTCAAGATGTAAGAATGAGCTTTGGGATGGACAAGTGTAAAACAGTAGGACTATCAAAAGGCAAACTGGTGCTCTCAGAGGGTTTTGATGTAGGAGAATGTGAGGTCATAGAGTGTTTGGGAAAATATGAGCAGTATAAGTATTTAGGAGTTATGCAGCTAAGAGGAATAACCCATACAGTGGTGAAGGATTCTCTGAAAGAAAAATTTATGGCACGGGTGATGAAGGTATTGAAAACGCGACTTGATGGTGGGAAAATGATAAAGGCAATCAATACTTGGGCAGCACCCACTCTCACTTACTCCTTTGGAGTAGTGAAATGGTCTAGAACAGATCTAGAAGAAGTTGAGAGGAGGGTGCGAGTAACTATGTCAAAATACCAAGCACACCATCCAAGAGCAGCAGTGGAGCGTGCTACACTGCCTCGATCCATGGGGGGCCGTGGTGTCATTGACATTAAGAACACTTATAGCAGGGCTCTGCAGGGTTTGAGACAGTACTTCTTGGAGAAAGTCAATTTGCCGCTCTATGGAGTAATCATAAAAAATGATGTGGATGGTGGCACTCCTTTAAGATTGGCTGATGCAGAGTTTGCACCTATATCTATGGTTACCACCAAAGAGCAAAAAGTAGTAGCATGGAAGCAGAAAGAGCTACATGGCGCCCATGCACAAATGCTCAGCCAGGACCATGTTGATAGTTTGCTGTCAAACTTGTGGTTGAAGCATGGTTCATTGTTTGCTGAAACAGAGGGGTTCACTGTGGCAATCCAGGACCGGATTATTGCCACAAAGGTGTACAGAAAGCGGATCTTAAAGGAGAATGACATAGATGATCGATGCCGCAGGTGCAAAATTGCCCCAGAAACAATTGACCACATTGTTGGTGGTTGCTCATCATTAGTTGGAGTAGAATATCTGAAGCGCCACAATGATGTGGCTAAGATCATCCATCAGAGATTAGCCCTACAGTATGGTTTTGTGGAAGAGGAGTGCCCATACTATGTCTATCTTCCAGCTCCAGTACTTGAAAATAATAGTGCCAAAATATACTGGGACCGGCCAATCAGAACTGACTTGACAGTGATGGCCAACAGACCAGATGTGATGGTTTTGGATAAGCAAAAAAAGTGTGCCTTCCTGATTGATGTGGCAATTCCACTCAATCACAACATGAGAACAACTCAAGCTGAAAAGATCAATAAATATGCAGCTTTGGCTGAGGAATTGAAGGCATTATTCCATCTTGACTCTGTCAGAATTGTTCCGGTGGTCATGTCAGCGACTGGAGTTGTCCCAAGGGCCTTGACAGGTGGTCTGAAAGAGCTTGGTATGAAGTGTTTGATAGCAGCAATCCAGAAGTCAGTCATACTCAATACTTGCCACATTGTAAGAAAATTCCTTTCGCAATAGCTTGTAGAATACCTGGTACATAGGCCTGTATTCTATGAGATGAAGCCATTCAAATAGAATGTGAATATAGGAATAATAATAATAATAATAATAATAATAACAATAATAATGATAATAAGCGGTTTGAGCCGCAATTAAGAGTCCAGACATTTGATAATAAGAAAATCGCTTGGAAGCAGAAAACACTCCATGGTAAACATATAAATTACATATCTCAGCCTGAAATGGATAGTGTGGCATCCAACTCTTGGTTAACACATGGCAATCTCTTTGTGGAGACTGAGGGATTCATGATAGCAATCCAGGATCAGATCATAAATACACGTAATTATAGGAAGTATATACTCAAGGACACTACAATAGCTACTGATTCATGCAGGCTTTGTAATAAGGCACAGGAAACAATCGATCATATCACCAGTGGCTGTTCATCATTGGCTGCAACAGATTATGTACAGAGACATGACAATGTATGTAAAATAGTTCATCAAGAAATAATCAAAAAATACAAATTAATCAAATCTAGTGAACCTTATTACAAGTACAAACCAAATGCAGTTATGGAAAATGACAAAATAAAGATATACTGGAATAGAGATATAATAACTGACAGGACAATACAGCACAATAGACCGGATATTACACTCATTGACAAGGCATTGAAGAGAACATTCCTGATTGACATAGCTGTCCCAAATACTAACAATTTACAGAAGAAAATTTCAGAGAAAATTGTTAAGTATCAGCCTTTGTCAGAAGAAATCAGACAAATGTGGCATCAAAATCAAGTTTTCACAGTGCCCATAGTGATTTCTTCAACTGCTGTAATTTCAAAGTCTCTTCACAAGTTTATCTCTGGTCTTGGTCTGCCACCTGACATCTACATTGCTCTTCAAAAGTCAATTGTACTGGACACATGCTCAATAACACGAAAGTTCCTAGGCACATAGTGATATTTACGGATGATCGGATGATATGCATGTTATTATGTTATTTATTCATTTGAAAAAAAAGAGATGCGAGAGTGTAATGAGGAAATGAATAGGATGGCGAGAAGGAGTAACTTATAAAATATTTAGAGGAAAAAAAAAAAAAAAAAATATTTACGGATGATTGGATGATATGCATGTTATTATGTTATTTATTCATTTGAAAAAAAAAGAGATGCGAGAGTGTAATGAGGAAATTAATAGGATGGCGAGAAGGAGTAACTTATAAAATATTTAAAGGAAAAAAAAATGAAAAAGAAAGTAGTAAAAAAATAAGTAAAGATAGTAAAATTTTGAATATTGGAGCATGTCAGGTTTAGAGAACAAAAATTTATTTGAAATATAGTAAATTCAAACTTGGGTCAATGACCCGTATGAATTACTTACTACCAGTCAATTAGGTTGTGATATCGGCTACATAGTCCTAAATGATAATAATAATAATAATTATTATTATTATTATTATTATAATATCGTGTAACCTGGCTGGTTCAGGTCTGGTGTCAGAGTTATCAGGTCGCATCAGAATAAGTTCAGGGCCTCTGATATAACTTAACGACTGTTTTTTTAGGCAGCCGGGGCGACGGGCTTAACGTGTCCTCCGGAACACGGTAGTGGCCTCAGTAAAAATCCCTCAGTCAGGCGGGGATTGAACCCAAGACATTTGTGTTAGCAAGGCATTACTAACCCACTAGGCCACGGTCACCCCATTCTGATTAATTCCACATCAAATAATTATCTAACATCTTCAGGAAAAATTCTATAAGAATTCTAGTTTTTATTTTTATCAATTCTACATTAAACAATATTCAATATTCTCAGGTTTGCGCATTCTGATGGACTTCGTACCCAATCATACCAGCAACGAGCACGACTGGTTCAAACGGTCCATAAGGAACGAAACGCCCTACAAGGATTATTACATTTGGAAGAATGGCAGAACACAGCCAGATGGAACCAAATTGCCTCCCAATAACTGGCTCAGTCTGTTCGGAGGCTCGGGATGGGAGTATGTTCCCGAAAGAGGCCAGTACTACTATCACCAGTTTAGTGTTAAACAGCCCGACCTCGATTTCAGAAATCCCAAAGTCAAGGAAGAAATGTATGTAAGTATCAAGAACTACGTTAGGAGAGTCTGTACCTATTTTATTTTCAATTCCAAACCTTGCGCAGTGGAACATTAAAAAATCTGTGATGCTTTCCATGACGAAATACTTGATGAACAATCTAATATCAAAACTGACACATTATCTATATTTTAATAAACGGTTTTCACTCACTTATACTGGAGGAATGCGTTTCACTTCTAAAGAGGAGCGGTTGATGAAGCATACCTCCAGTATCTCCAGTATAAGAGAGTGAAAATCATATATTAAATAGAAATACAGTGTCAGTTTTGTTATTAAATTATTCAAAAATGTATGCGATTATGGAATGAAATAATTTTTTCAAGGTGAAGTTAAGATTTAAAGTATTTTATACCACTCAACCTTGGCCAAATATGAATAACACAAAATTCACATATAATAATAAGAGTGAGTAGGGGTTTATGTGTGCATGTCAGTCTAAAGCCGCGTCTCCACCAACCGATCATGCTCGGCGAACAGTGTTCGCTGGAATTATCTGATGTCGCCGAACATTGATGGTGTTGGTTTGGTGTGGACGCCTTCTCGAACATTATGATTGGTGTGGTGTGTGGAGTGGGCGTGGGGGCAGTGGCGGGAACCTGTTGTTGGTCGTCACTGTTCGCTCACAGACCGAACATTTCAATTGAACCCACGAACATGTTCGGTGACCCATATGTTTAATGTTTGTCCGTTTTTTGTATTCGCCAACAATGTTCGGCAGACATGTTCGGTTGGTGGAGACACGGCTTTCAAGATTTTACAAAAAACGGCAGTGATTTGGAACACTCAATTTGGCACGAAGCTTCCTCTAAATTCAACGAATCTCAAAGCCAGACTTTTGATTTTCCCTTCGGTCGTTCACACAAAATTAATGTTCAAATTTCATTTCAATTAATGTTCATAAGGCTCCCATGAATTCAAACATTGTTATTTCATCTGCAGGAGGTTCTAAAATACTGGCTCGACTTGGGAGTTGATGGATTCAGAATGGATGCCGTCAAACATCTCCTAGAAGATTCATCTTTCAACGATGAAGCATACATTGATCCAAAAGGCAACCGTATGAGTTACCTCAACATGTATCATAATCTGACCACCGATTGGTACGAAACTTATGATCTGATCTACGAGTGGAGGCAATTTTTAGACGAGTATGCTGCTAATTCTTCTGACAAACATTCGAGGTAAGTATCAACCGGTGGTTCGGAATCCACTTGAAATTATAGGCCCAACATAATTTTCATAACAGCCATGTGGAATCACCCCTCCGTAACATGTATATTTTCGGTTCTCAAATTTCTAACAAAGTTCAGTATTATAAACTTTTTTAGAACTATTTTTTTTTTTTTTGGTGGATGAAGCCCACGTAGCTCTATCTTTATCTGTCTGATACCTGCTACAGCTCACGGCTATCACTTCCCTATGCCATAAATTATTGTTAATTATTTTACTATACTGTGATAATATTATATTTACTGGTATTTACTTTTACTCTTGTATAGTTTACTTATGTACCATATTAATGGTGTAATCCGTTGCAATGTTAATCAATAAGTGAATACATAAATAAATGAATTAAATGAACATAGACCAGAAATTGATTTAGTCTTGTGTCAAACAAGAGCAGGCATCAAAGACGTGAGGGAGGCCGTTATTCATAAGTATGGAGAAAAGTACTGTAAAAATATAATCAGATCTCATTACAGGACGGTTTCCTCGTTCATCATAAATGGAACTGGGAAGAAGTATAAAGGTGTCTTTATAGACGAGGCGGTATTAATGCATGCTGGGTACATAGGATTTATAGCAGCGCTGTCAGGATCTTCCGAAATTTTCCAACTTGGCGATTCAAAGCAGATTCCTTACATTGAGAGGAGCAAGATACAACTTAGATGGTCTCATCCTTCGGTTTTTTGCGGGCCCACCCACAAAGTATCAGTGACTCGAAGATGTCCGATTGACGTGTGCCGTGCACTCACCAAGTTTTATGGGCAAATGAAAACAACAAGCAATGTACTTCGATCTATTAAAACAAATATTTTCAAATTGCGAATTACTTAAACTTGAACCAGAGACGCTTGTACTAACTTACATGCAAAATGAGAAGAAAAAGATTCAAGAAATTTTAAACAGGAAGTTGGACAAATCAGTTAAAACACACACAATTCATGAAGCTCAAGGCCTTACTTATAAAAATGTGGTTCTCGTAAGGATTAATACAAATCAGATGGAAATCTACAACAGTATAAATAATGTAATTGTAGCTCTCAGCAGAAACACTCATAGCTTCCACTACCTGACAATGGGGAGGAACGATCTGATGTCATCAATTACAAAAAATATGATGGGTTGCAAGGATGCATGTGAGAATGCATGAGGGAATGGCGGACAACATACAAGGAGGGATGCATCTAAAAAAAAAAAAAAAAAAATGACGATTAATGATGTAATGTCTGTTGCAAATGAGCTGGATGAAATGGATAAGATACAGGACAGTGTAGTTGAAGATAAACTACAACTTCATGCGGCACTTGAAGGCTGTGACTTAACTGTTTTTTGTCTCAATATCAGGAGTATTAAGAAAAATACTGATGATCTGATGGTTCAATTACAGGATATGTCTTATGATTTTGATGTGATTATATTAACAGAGTGTTGTATTAAAAATGATCATACTCCAAAAGAATTGAAGGGTTATAATATTTTTCACTCATCAAATAACCGTAGTCAGAATGATGGAGTCATCGTATATACAAAAGATCTTCTAAATTTACTATCAGTGGAGTTGGATATCAGACAGGCAAATTTTCTCCACCTGCAGTTACAAACTACAAAGGAGAAATACAATATATTAGTGATCTATAGATCTCCATCAAATTACAATATAACAGAGTTCTTAGAGGATTTGGAAAATGTGCTCAATAGCCTAAGAGGACAGTTAGTCATATGTGCAGGAGACTTCAACATTAATACGCTCCAACCACATCAACATCAGCAACTCGATGAATACTACGATTTATTGAGCAAACACGGCTTGAAAAACTGCATCAAACAGGCTACCAGGGTAACAACAGAAAATTCAACTTGCCTCGATCATATATTAACAAACTCCAAACAACAGAGTCATCCAATAATATATCACTCATCACAGATCATTTCATTACAATTTTGGGGCTACAGAGATGTCCAGATGCTGGCAGCAGAGTAAATGTACATGATGCTGATTCCACACACCGAAGAACAATAAATTTGGTTGGTTTGAGAAGATGCCTGATGGAGGAGCACTGAGAGGAGGTCTTTGGTAGTAATGACACAGATATGGCTTATGAAAAATTTATAACAATTCTGTAATGCCATACTCTCATCATTACAGACAAAAAAAGAGAATTATAATAATCAAACCATGGATTACGAGAGGGCTTGTCTTATCTATCAGAACAAGGAATCTTTTGAATAAGAGGAGGAAGTTAGAACCAGAAAATGAAGAATTAGCAACTCATTACCATCTGTTTAGGAATACACTAACTTTTCTTATCCAGAAAACAAAAGAGGATTACTTCAAGAGGTATTAATTCAAGGAAGCAGGAAATAACATAAAGAAAACTTGGGAGATCATCAAGAATGCCACTGATGCAAACCAGGAGAAAAACAATCAACTGAATGCTGTAAAAATAGGAGATATGCTGTAACATTGAAAGAGAATCCCAATTTATTATTGAATCATATTAATGATTACTTTGTTAGTATAAGAGAGAAAATGGCTAAGAAAATATCGGATGGTTTACATAAAAATATAAATGATATTGTAACTAGTTATAAGCCAGATATAAGAGTGCATAATTCTATTATTTTTTCACCCATACTTGAGCAGGAAATAATTAAAGTCATAAACTCTTTATGTAACAGTAGTGCACCAGGACTTGATGGATTTGATAATAAAATTTTGAAAGGCATTAAAGAATTGATTTGTAAGCCTTTGGCTCATGTCCTCAATTTGAGTTTGCTTACTGGAATATTTCCTAATACAATGAAAGTAATTTGTGTCAGACCTATACATAAGGGAGGAGATAAGCTAATTATAGGCAACTATAGGCATATTTCATTGATAAGTAACATATCAAAAATTTTATAAAAATTAGTAAAACTTAGGTTAATGAGCTGTCTACAAAAGTATCATACCATTTCTCCAAACCAATTTGGATTTCATAAGGGGATAAGCATGGGATCGGCAGTTTTGGAGTTATCAAAATTTGTCATCCATAATCTAGAGGGGAAAAATAAATGTATAGCAGTATTTTTGTATCTGGCTAAGGCCTTCGATGATTTTGTATCACATGACTTATTGATAAAAAAACTTGAAGCAATAGGTATAAGGGTATATAACTCTAAAATGGTTCAAGTCTTACCTTAGTAACCACCAGCAAAGGACAAAGGTTGGAAGCCAGATGAGTGCAGAAGGAACTATGGAATTTTGAATACCTCAAGGAACGGTTTTAGGCCCAATTTTATATTTCATATTCGTAAATGAGTTGTGTTCCCTTCAAATTCTGGGTAAAGTTATAGCTTTTGCAGACGACGCAGCCCTCCTTTTCCAGGGTAGGAACTGAGATGAGACATTTCAAATAGTTGAAACAGAACTTTCCAAAGTCACTAGGTGGTTGGATGTTAACCTATTAACACTACATGCAGGAAAAACAAAGTTCTTGACCCTTTCATTAACTGATAATACCAAGCCACTAAATGCATCAATTAGGCTTCACTATTGTAGAAGAGGGAATCGGAACTGTGACTGTCCTCTGATTGAGGACATTGTTCACAATGTTAAATATCTTGGTATAATTGTAGATGATTTATTAAAATGGAATAAGCATATATCATAAAAAACTACAAAAATAAGAAAGCTCATATACAATTTTTACCAGCTGCGTAATGTACTCAATAGTGATGTGATAAAAACAGTATATTTTTCAATAGGTGAATCCCTTTTACTGAGGAGAAGCTTCATCAGCCTGTCATCATCAACGTCTGAAATAAATTACGTATAAATTAATAAGAGAAATTAACGTTATAAAATTATAATTGCTCAATTTATTATTTTTGTTTTGCAGAATCATGATGACAGAAGCCTATTCAAGTGCCTACTATTTGATGCTCTACTATGGCAATGAGACTCACGCTGGAGCTCACAGTCCTTTCAACTTCTTTCTTCTGGGAATCACACACGAGTCAAATGCCACAGTCTACCAGAACCTCATCATGGAATGGATTGATAACATGCCTGATGGCTCCTGGCCTAACTGGGTGGTAAGTTACAGTAAACACAATAAATTAGAGAAATACTTTCATTGTCCATACAAGAAATATTGTTACGGCTTCTATCACTAAAATAATGCTGGCAGCACTTGAAACTTAACACTTGAACTTTATCTACACAAATTACTTACAACACAAACAAACTTTGGGAGAAGGAAAACGGCAAAAATTGATCCTCAATTATTCGGTTGCTTATTACTATGATGTTGAGTAAATATGTAATCCAATTAAAATAATTTGTCTAATATAATTATATTAATACCAATCACGCATTTTTGTCATTTTTTATGTGTTTTGAAGGTGCCGCTGCCGCCCTGCCCTCCTATAATGGCGCCCCTGGTTCACCTCATGAAAACAGTGCCATACTTTTTCAGCTTTTAAAAGCAGCAATAATAATAACAATGTACCCATAACAATGCAAAATTTTTACTCTAGAAGGTACAGTACTTATCAATTCTTTGATTGATCTTCACAGCTAGATTTATAAGTGAGAAATCAAAGAATCCCTCACAATCCACAAGGGAAATAGATTGGTAATTGATATTTTAAATTGACACAGACACAGCAAAACTCGCCTTGGTGAATCGATTAATTGAAGGAGAGGGGTTTAAAATAATCCCCAAGTTCACACTCAAATCGACAACTTTAAAAAAATTGTGTCACTTTTTCACATTAACTAATTAAAATTGATGCTCTCACGTCTACTAGCCTATGATTTAGTTTAAATATCTAATCGAAATTTTCAAGAAAAGTGGAAAAAACATGAAGTTTTTTCAGTGTTTGGGACCTTTAAGCCAATTCGGTGACGGGCATTGCGACTTTTTGCGAAAGCTTGGTAGAAAGGAGGGCATTGTTAGAAAAGGATAACATCTACACCTTGGAAGATGTCTGAAACCCCTATTACATTGTTATTTTTGTTTACAGATCGGTAACCATGACAACCATAGAGTAGCGACCAGATTAGGCGAAGATATGGTTGATGCCATGGCTATGATATCGATGCTGCTTCCTGGCACCTCGGTGACCTATCAGGGAGAGGAGCTGGGTCAACCTGACACACTTGTAAGGAGGGATCAAATCAAGGACCCCAATAATAACGGTGCTGGGACCCAAGACGTCAGGGACCCCCAAAGGGGGCCTTTTCTTTGGAATGATGAGGAGAATGCTGGTGAGTTGGTGAGGAAGTGAATTCGAATTTATATAGTTTCTCTATTTTTATTTTTTGAGTCGTGATCATTGATTAACTTCATCATTATCATCCACCCATTTTCCCCATCCATCCATTTATCAACCACGCACAAGTTTCGGACTCTTGTAGGCATCATGAGCACGTGAAAAAAGAAAAAAAACTATTGGCTAAGTTACTGTTAACTGTTTTATTTTTTACTAATACTGATTCTCGGCTTTAAAGTATTAAAAAAATGTCGAATTTGTAAAGCATAAAACCCTATTAAAATCTTTCTCAGTCATATTTAATCATCCGAATTAAATAACTAGGCTATATTTATAGTCACGACGATTCACTGTTTTATTCTTACCAAACTGATCTTTAGCTTTAAAATATTGGAAAATGCCAGGGATGTAAATCATTTGGGAAGCATAAAATACTCCATTAGAACCTTACATAAATTACCGTCCGAATTCAAAGAACTACCTAGTTGTAGGCCTACTACGGTACGGTACTGTATTGAAAAAGTTCAATGCTTCGCTGTTTTATTTTTTACATCTTTAAAATATTAAAAAAAGTATTTTAAAGTGAATTTGGGAAGCATAAAACACTAGATTAAAATCGTACACAATTATATGTTAATACCCAAATCAGTATCACAATAAATTCATGTAAAACGAAATCACGAAAGTGAAAATCACAGTCAAGTAAAGACTTTCGACCTAACACAGTTGTAATTTTCTACAAATACCGACCTTAAACTTCATTTTATTGAAAAATGGCGAGACAAAATGAAAGAACATAAAATTTTCTATATGTTTTGACAATCAAATTAAAATTTCAATTTCGTAGAGGAAAAATCAAAACAATGAAAGTTGCTGTAATCTGAATGCGAGAGCGCTGAATCAAGTTGAGCCGGCCTGAGTAGTACCATTGATCAGGGATGTAAGTTGATGGTTCGTCTATGGTAGTACTGAGATCGGCTGAACTGAAAAAGTGAACGCCAATGCGATCTAGCGGCGGAAATGGAACTACCGGTAGTCTATCATTCACCTGAAGATTTCACTTTTTTTTTGATTATGATTTTATGCCTCATTTTATCGAAAAATGTCAAGAAACAGGTTTTGTAGAAAAAATAATTCTCTATAAATCATGTTCAGTGATACTTTCTCGTTAAAATCAAAATTAAGCAACAATTCATCAAAAAGTTCAATAACCTTGATAACGGTATTGGTGCGATTCGGCATCGGCCTTGACTCTAACTCAGTTTTCTTTAAATTTTCATTTTAGTCTTCGTTAAATCGAAAAATGTGAGAGAATTAAATTTGTAGATAATAAAATATTATATAAAATATGGAATTGAGTTAAATGATTGGGGCAGGACGGTTATGCTCGTATCCGCTCCCATTTCTGTCGCTGAATTAATGTGTTAATGTACGTTTGGCAAAGTCAATTTTGTATCAGTTGAAAAGTGCATATTCAAAGTTTAGTTTGCGAGTTTAAAAGTCAGTTAAATTGGTTTGTGTATTGATAATTGTTTAAATACTGATGTCAGAACTTTTAGGTTAGAATTGAAACAAACGTAAAAAGAATCGTGCAGCTTGGTGTGGTGCGGGGTGAAGGTGAACGGTCATCAGGTTGCAGATAGATAAGTACAACATTGTTATCCTGCCCAACTATATAAAGCATCAATTATTTTCGGAGTGTAGGAATCGAGATAAGCTGTGCTGTATAGAAATAGGATTTGTTTAGCAAAATCATTTTCCGTTAAAGAGTCTGATTGTTGTTCTTGAATCGTTCTAACAACAGCAATCATAACTTTTATAATGGCTCTGGATATTAATAGTCTGAAAGATATTTTGGAGAAATTCAAGAGCGAGATTATTTCTAATATGAAGCAGATTATAAAGCAAGAAATAAATGCCCTTAATTTAACATCAATTATCTCGGAGCAAAATAATAAAATTGATAGTTCAATCCACTCATCATTGCTGATAAAATATTGTATGCTGAGCCATGTATATTGGATGGAATCCTGGATGCTCCAATATCTTTGCAGGATCTAACTAGGGTCCTTGACAGGGCTAAAGAGAATGAAGCACCGAGCGAGGATAGAATAACATACGATTTTTTCAAGCATGCACCAGTTGTATTCTTGGAGAAATTGACAGACGTGTTCAATGGTGTGTTTGAGTCTTCTGACATCCCTGAGAACTTCAAGGAATCAATAATCTATCCTATTTTTAAGAAAGGAGACAGCAATGACCCAACAAACTTCAGAGGAATATCGTTTTGCAATACAATAAGTAAGCTGTTTACTGGAGCACTGCTGGAAAAATTGGAGAAATTTATTGCCTGTCACAATGTCCTGCGAGAGTTTCAAGCTGGCTTCAGAAAGTCGTACTACACCAAAGTTAATAGATAAATTAATTAATTAATTTATTTATTTATCTATTAATCTTGGTACTACACTATTGACAATATATTTAATATTATGAGTATTATCAACATCAAACTGTGTGAGAAGGGTAAGAAAGTATATGCCTTCTTTGTGGATTTTTCTTTGGCATTTGACGGGATAGACAGACATGCCTTGTTTTATAAACTTTCTGAATTGGTAGTATCCTATAAAATGTTGAATGCTCTCAGAAATTTATATGATGGTTCAACAGCTAGAGTGTGGAGTCACCAGGGGCTGTCAGACTTGTTCGAGACCCGCACTGGAGTAAAGCAGGGTTGCCTATTGAGTCCCTAATTGTTTGCACTATTTGTCAATGATTTGGAAGATTGGATGGAGGTATCAACTGTGGAGGCTTCTGCATAAAAATTCTTGCATACGCGGATGATATAGTTCTGCTTGCTTCAGACACGCTCTTTAAGAAATATGATATCCAACTTAGAAGTGTATTGCAAGAAGTGGAATCTCCAGGTGAATCTAAGTTAATCTAAAATAATGGTTTTCAGGAGAGGAGGAAGAACGAGTAGACATGATGTATATCAGTACAAAAATGAATCAATTGAAGTGGTGAAAAGCTACAAGTAACTGGGAATAAACTTGACATCCCAACTTTCATTGGCAAATCATTTCAAGGAGAGGTCGTCCCTTGCAGCGAGGATGGTACTGAATATGTTTAACAGCTTAATATCACAGAAAAATATACCATTCAAATCGAAACAAAGTGTCTTTGAAGCTGTGACTAGGTCAATGGTATGCTATGGAGTGCAAGTTTGAGGAGGAAAGATGTTTGATGAAGTGGAAAAGGTACAACGTCTTTTTCTCAAGAAAGCTTTTAGCTTGTCAATGTGGGCCCCAAACTATTGTCTTTTTCTTGAGACGGATGTTCTGCCACTGCTGGTCTATACATTGAAGCTACACATGATATATATACAGAAATGTATGAAGCTGCCAAATAACAGATATCCTTATATTCTGTTGAAGAGAGTAATTGAAAAGAAAGTTTCCATATACAAGGATTGGATGGATCTCCAAAGAGTTTATGATGTCACTGCATTGGGCGTGCCCACTTGTGGCGTTCTGACTGTTGTGACAGAAGTTAGTGACAGATTGAGAGAGGGCTTTAGGTTGAGGCTGTTGGCAAGTGGAAGATGTTCTCTTTATCCAGAACTAGCAAGCTTTGGGAGCTATGTGTATGAGCTGACTGACTTCACATTGATAAAGTGGTTCCTGAAGGCTAGGTCGGAGCTCATTCAGCTTAACAAATATTCTCACAGCCAAAGTGTGAAGCTCTGCTCCCTGTGTAACTTGAAAGAAGAAGAAGATGTGATTCATTTCGTTGTCAGGTGTCCGGCTCTGTCTGAGATTAAATGTCAATACTTCAGGAAGAATCTTCTGTCGATCAGCGAGTTGAAGGCACATCTAAATGGAAGCAATTGGAAGGTGGTGGGCCAGTACTACAGAGATGCGTGGAAGTACAGATACTTCTTGATACAGGAATTCAATTTTTGAATGCATGTAATATCCTCCTTCTTGCCAATATGTAAAATATTCATTTAAAATGTAATCATTGATTGTTTGAAATATTCTCATTTGGTATACTCTGACTTTCAATCAACTCCTCCAGACGGCGCTAGCCATGGAGAATTAGCCGGCAGTGTTTAACTTTCATAATTGTTATTTGTACTATAGACGTCTAAATATTTCAATAAAGGCCATTATTTATTTATTTTATTTATTTATAAAATATGTTTGCTTATATTTTCTTGTATGGATTAGTCATCAAATCCATCGAAAGCCCAAGAAGCCGAAACTATTTAATTGTCATCTAACGTAGTCTTCCCAAGGATCAAGTTTTTTATTTATTTATTTCTGGAATTCAGTTATTGCTTTATGCCTTTATAGGCCATCATATCAAATAATAAAGGTCATGAAGGTCATCAGATTTTTCGAGTATGAAATGTTCTTGTCATATTTATTATTTAAGTCAATTATTTCATTTATTTATTATAATTTTTTTTAAACATTATCATTAAAAATTGATAGAGATTTTCATACATTATTTAATTTTTGAATACGGTAGGTAAGCCGCCTATTTATCCTTTTTGGAGTACTTTTTTTAATTTAGCCGAAAATTCTTAATAATAATTTAATTATGAGGAAATGAGTTATTTTTTTTACATTAAGTAGTAAATTCTTAATAAAATAGATTCAAGTTCGTGGTTAGTGGGAGAAAGACGGTACCTATTAATGACCATATGTATTTATTTATTTATCTACCTATCTGTCTATTAATTAGTTTTTTTATTGTGACAACATTACAGTGATTAACCATTAACTTGACTTATTTTTATCATTTGCGTTCAGTACCAAGTCTTCAAAATTTCAGCACTTGAATATGAATATTTATTGCTTTTCCAGGATTCACAACAAAGAAAAGGCCGTGGGAACCAATCCACCCTTCCTACTGGAAATTGAACTTGGAAAGCCAGAAGGCAGTCCAAAACAGTCATTTCAGAGTCTACCAGAGACTATCAAATTTGAGAAAACATCTCACTATTCAGAAAGGCACGCTTACCACTCACGTTTTATCAGAATGGGTTTTCGCATTTGTCAGGTTCGTGAAATAATCTTCAATTTGAAAGATTTATTATTTAATGTTGTAGGCCACCAACCGTGAACCGTGTCTGGAGAAGAATTCCTCGATAAACATTTATTACCCGATGGTTCGGAACCTACCTAAAATAGTAGATCCCCCATAACACGGCTCAAACGGTGAGGTAGAACTACCCGAAAGGGTCTCCCCACCAAAAAAAGCCATACGCTTATTATTACTAGTAGTTCTGTGAACAGTAGACCTCACCTCCAATAATAAGGGTGCTTGCACAGAGGAACTTACTCGATGTACTCAATGATAATCACCATCGCATAATTATCAGATCTAACACTTGATTAACCCTAGAAAGCTAACCTTCCTAAAAATTACGTTAAAGCTAACCATTCGTAAAAATCACGAGTCTGGAAAAAAATGAATACAAAAAAATTTCTACATACAAATTCAAAGTTGTATAAACATATATTGATTATTTATATCATTACTCACCAGTTAGGGTAGATATGAAGAATTACAAAGCCTGTGCACAGTCGACACAGCACTTTGCTCGATGCTCTGCACATATGGGTCTCCTGCAGCGGAAGCAGCAGTTCTCTGTCATCCTCCTCTTCTTGTATGGGCATATCCCACAAATCGTTCGAGGGATGCTTTGAGGAAGGTTTGGAGCGGTGCTTGGCAGTGGAAGTTTCAAAATATCGGCGATGGATTCACGGAGTTTGCGATTCAAAGTTTTGCATTGGAGTCGCTGTTGTAGCCAGGGTTCAATTAGCTGGTGGTGAATTTCCATAGCGAATTTCCTCCTCGACAGCGGTTTCTGTCCCCTTTTTACTAGATTGGTCACATATATCACATAAGAATTCACAAGGATTATGTTCAGGATTCCGTAGAATATGCACAAAGGCCACCGTTTAGTCTTACGACTACAGGAGATCTGGTGACACATTTATCTAATGTGTCAACTGCACCCTTTGTAGCGTTGTATGTCTCTATTATTTGAGGTTTTTTTGAGTCTTTATCAATTATAGGTTTTTCATGACAGGTAGATAAAAGTAGAACCACCTTCGAATTTTTTACTTTGTAAGAGACCATTGTTTTTGGCCCATCAAAGCAAAACATACTGGACCCTACAGCTCTTCCCTTTGGATTTTTCATTTCTGGGGGGATTTCTCGTTTATCTCTTCTCAGTGTACCTACTATAGTGAGTCTGTAGGGATTTTCCAATAGTGAAGTTGCCAATGGAACCGACGTAAACCAGTTATCAATGGTGATATTTCGATTGGAACCATGACAAGTTGTAGATAACTTTTTCACAAAAAATTCAGCTTGGGGTAATCCTTCTGTAGACATTGTTTTTCCTGTATATGGTATAGCATCAATCAAGTATTTTGTTGAATTATCGCACATTAAAACCAACTTGATGCCATATTTGTCAGGCTTGTTAGGAATGTACATTCTGAATTTACATCTCCCACGAAATGCAAGTAGTTGCTCATCAATAGTAAGGAATGAACCAGGTTTGTAAGAACTTCGGCAAGCAGTAATAAATAAGTCCCAAACTTCCCTCATTGGAGCAAAATTGTCTGTTTCCCTCCTTTCAGCCCTTGTAGCAAAATCATCAAACCGTAAGCACTCCAACAGGAAGTCAAATCGATCACAGCTCATGGTTGCATGATATCTCTTGCCACTGATTTCTGGGTTGAACATTTCAGAAGATGGTAGATGATTGTCTTTTTGAGCAGCCGAAAGTATCAGTAACCCTAATAGAGCATCAAACTCAGTATCATCCATAACAGAAACAGTTTTTTTAGGATTGGTATACTTCGCACTTTTTTCTTGGATTTTCAAGTTAGTGTAATGCACAATTTTAGTTTTGATTTCATGAGTTAGAAAAAGTCTGAAAATTTCCACTGGTATTAGTTGATTCTTTGTAGTATCAGTGCATCCAGGTGATATGTGAATAATATTTCTAGCTGATGATGATCTATTGCCGTGTGTTGTTGGTTTGTTTGTCCAACGATGTCCATCTTTCCCTCGAAGACTCACTTTACTGCAAACTACCAAGTGTGGATCAGCAGTTGAGGTCACTTCAGCAGTCTTCTTCTTCTTCTTCTTCTTTGGTTGTGGTTGTGGAATTTCTTCAGCAACTTCTTCTTCTTCTTCTGAAGAAGAAGAAGAACCAAAAATACCTCCTCTTCTTTGGTTTCCAATAGGATTGTAATCGGGGTCTTCATCGGTATTATCACTATCCATACCATAATCATGCTCAACTTGATCCGACTCATCGTCATTTGATTCGATGTCATTGATAGATAATTCATTTTCACTTGCACAATCTTCGAAATATTTACTTATTTCACTTTCAGTTAGTGGTTGACTCATTTTTCAAACTTATTTTAGCACTAAAACTACTCAAAAAACATGATAATAGAACATTTCAATAAAAAACACTTCACGGTGAAAAAACGGATGTGCGAAAAAATCCAAACGGTGAAGCTAACCATTGGTAAATTTCACGAGCGCATTGACCGTACGCAGGAAACAACATGTTTCATCGCGACAACACGGTGACTAATTGATAGAGACATACCAGTCAGGCACGGAACCGGTTGGACGAGTCTATTAAGCTAGAAGTGGGGGGGTGGCATGCGAATAACAAAAAGCGCTCGTGAAATTTACGAAGGGTTAGCTTTCTAGGGTTAAATTTGCGTAATCTATTTCATGTATGTTTTTCACAATAGGTCACTCTGTATCACATCAACAAAGCTGTGTTTTCTATTTGCGAGACAGCTGATAGATTTAAGATGTCTGATGAATGATTTTAAAACAATATTTATTAAATTTGTATACCATTCATCACTTACTTAGTAATCATTTGTTTTTCTTTGTGGTGGCTAAGGTGGTATTGTGGAAGGTTCATAATGAATTAAATAATGAATAAAGACAAAATTGTCACAACCAAATTTATTAAAAATATTGAGATACTAGTTTCGGTTGTTATACCATTATCAATCTCTAACAAACTAAAACAAAAGAACAGAGTAGCTTAATATATACTAAACATGGAATGATACTACTGGCTAAGCAAGAAAGAGGCTAATCTTCATTGAAGGTTGTTATTGGCTGGAGGCTATAACAAGTCACGCCCCCTGGTGGGAGGGGTAACAAGCAAAAATACGAATCAAATCAAGAAGCAAAAACTGTGAAATCTAGAAAGCAACAAAGAGAACAATACACAATTATGGTAGAATTGTGTATTGTTCTCTTTGTTGCTTTCTAGATTTCACAGTTTTTGCTTCTTGATTTGATTCGTATTTTTGCTTGTTACCCCTCCCACCAGGGGGCGTGACTTGTTATAGCCTCCAGCCAATAACAACCTTCAATGAAGATCAGCCTCTTTCTTGCTTAGCCAGTAGTATCATTCCATGTTTAGTATATATTAAGCTACTCTGTTCTTTTGTTTTAGTTTGTTTGAGATTGATAATGGTATAACAACCGAAACTAGTATCTCAATATTTTTAATAAATGTGGTTGTGACAATTTCGTCTTATTATTCATAATAACTTGTTATCATACTTAATTGAAATATTAGAAATGATTTTTTTTTCTCAAAAAAATATGTTATTCTTATGAATGATATCTTTATTCATATGAATAAGGCTCAACCAAATGAATAATGGGACCCGAAGGCTATCTATGAATCTGATTCCAATTATTGCATGAGAAGTTCATTATAAAAAACATATGTTCCTATAAAAGAAGGCATAAGAGCCTAAATTTTTCCCCTTTAAAATACCATTTAAATGCAAGAACATTTCGAAAATCCCTTCACATACATCGCTGGACATCGCATGGACATCCATGTAAAATTTCTTTGAATTTGGTCCAAGCGTTTATTCGTAAATGCGTTACAAACAGACAGGCAAATGGAAAACGGTCGACTTGATAAAGAGACCTCTCTTCGTTCGGTCAATTATTGATTCAGCAATTGTGAATTATTGCAATATATATTAAGGATTAATTCCTCCGTTAAGATGAGTTCTTCTCAAATTACCATGGATAATGTTTCTTTAAAACTATAGTATAATGGTAAGGAATGGGATTAATATGAAGCATTATATGAAGTATTATTTTGAATGAAATACGCTCTTAATAATTTGATTCATTAATAATAAAAATTGTAAAGCTCTTATTGGTGGGGAGACCCTTACGGGCACTTCCACCTCGCCGTTTGAGCCATGTTATGAGGAACATAGTAGACCTACAGTTTTAGGCGGGTTTTGTACTGTAAATAGGAATTAATAATGATGGTTTCATTAAATAGACTTCTGATTAACTAAATTTTGAATCATTTCTTTTTAGGAGGCACTCTGAAAACGACACGTTTGTGGTAGTTATTAACTGTGGAAGCGAGAGGGAAGTAATCGTACTAAGAGATGAAATATCCAGGTTGTCTGACTATCTGGAAGTTGTAGTTCCAAGTCTGAACTCGGGTTACAAAATCGGGTAAGTAAACTTCGCTGACTGTAAGTCGTTAAATTTATCATAAAAAATTAATAAACTTCTTCAATTACTCTACTTATCATTTTAGTGATAGCCATTCGAATTTTGGTAACAATTCAAGTAGGCCAAAAGTAAAAAATAGAACATTGTTCAGGGGTAGCAGAAAAATTACTTTTTTTGTGATGTTTTCTATGACGAAATACTTTATAAACAGTCTTATATCAAAACTGACACTGTATTTCTATTCAGATTATGATTTTCACTCACTTATACTGGAGACACTGGAGGGATGCATTTCAATGTTACAGAGAAGCTTCATCAGGCTCTTTAGAAGTGAAATGCATCCTTTCAGTATTTACAGTATAAGTGAGTAAAAATCATAATTTAAATACAAGTACATTGTAATTTTTGGTATTAGATTACATTCTTCTTTTTTCTTATATTGGTGTTGTGAAAAGTTATTATATTGTATGATCGTGTAAAAATTCCGTAGATTAATAGGTTAAATATATCATAAACGGCATAAACCACGGGAGAAGTCCAAATTTCCTGGAAATCATGTATATATTGAGAAAAAGACTTATAAAGTTATGCAATTTAAATCTAAAAGAAGATTGGAGAGAAATCGTGAAAAGAGACCGGATGACGTCACTGCATCAGCTGACTGTAGCTTGCTACTAAGCATCGCGCTGTTGAACACTACCTTGTTTTCTAATTACCTTGGTGTATATTGGAAACCATAATATCTATCATATTGAGCCAGCTCAGTGCCCAATCTGGATACCAGAGTCTAAATTTTTTATTGCGGATGATGCTCACATGAGTCTGGTGACTTGTGCGTGGGTAATGAGGTGAATGGGTGAGTGATGAAACAGCCATGGATGAATGAGATTCGAACCCAAGGCTGCAGGAAACGAACCCAGCCAGAGCCTTATCTTATCTCAGACAAGCGCTCCAACCAACTGCGCTACCAGAGCCGCCAAATACTGGGATGATATGAGATACGGCTTGAGATCTATTTGGAGCCCCAACTATGAATCATGAAACACAGTAAAACAGAGAAATACAGGGATTTCTTAACTGAATAGAAATATAGAATATGACATCAGAAGTTATAAAGATTTTAATGGAAGAAGGAACCTTTCTTTGTAGTGGTAAAGGAGATATTGTCGAATATATCCATAATGAATAATAAGACTTGAAGTTGTAACAACCACATTTATTGAAAGGTAATGGATAACGGTACCTTATCTTGGCTAAGTATCTGATAAATTAGGAAAATAATTGAAAAAGACCGGTTTTGATGTAGCTATTCAAACAAAACCTATTTTAAAGATTTTGTTCGGAGGTAGCAAAGATAAAACTGATAAAAGTTTGGGATAAAAGTGGAGTTCATAAATTGAATTGCGGTGATTGTAATGCCTGTTATGCGGGTCAGACCCAACGAACCCATAAGACCAAGGTCTTATGTGTTCGCTGGTCAGACCGGAAGAAGTTGAATAAACGACATAGAATAAATAAACATAAAATTAGAGGTTGGAAAACCCAAAAAAGAAGACTCAAATTTTGTAGATCATCTCATTACTAATGGACACAAGTACAAGACCGAAGAAAATGTTGAATTTCTGCATTTGATTGGCAAAGGCAGACAATTGAAAATTTTAGAAACTTTGGAGATAACTAGGAGTAGGACGGTAAAAAACGATTCCAATACCAGCTTAAACGATCAAATTTATTTTAACCAATTCAATACAACTAACTTAGTTTCAACATAATTCTGGCCTACATTTTAATAACGGTACTTTCGTGTTTTTCTCGGTTGACCTTGACTGCATTTCAGTTAGCTTCAATTTTTTAACTTTAATTTTTTTAATTCTAGCCTATTTGTGTAGTGATCTTGTTTGTTACTTTCTATGTGTTCATGGTTTTTGGTTCTTGATTTGACACTTATTTTTGCTTGTTGCTCCTCCCACCAGTGGGCGTGTTCCTTTTTGGGCAGCAGCCAATCACAGACGGATAGCCAAAGAAGGTCAGCCTATGAGAGGCACTTTCTCCCTCAGAAAATATTATCATTCCATGTTCAGAACGTATTAAGCTACTCTGTACTGTAGTTTTAGTTGGTTTGAGATTGATAATGGGGTAACAACCAAAACTAGTATCTCACTGTTTTCAATGAATGTGGTTGTGTCAACTTCAAGTCTTATTATTGATTAAACAATCAAAAACCTTAGATACTACTTTAAAAAATGGATTTAATTGAATTTAATGTTCTTTTTTAGGGACATAGTTAACCCGGACGCCCTAGTGGATACAAAAGCCAGTCTTCTGGTACTTAGACCAAAGGCATCAGTAGTACTACGCAGCACTTACAGCAGAGTTACTCCTTCAGACGATGATGGAAAAAAGAAGCCCAATAATAATTCCAGTCTGCTTCAACCCCTGCCTATAGCTGTACTATTTTTCTCAGCTCTAGTGCTGCTTTTGAGGATAAATATGTCATAAAAGTATTATATCTTTCTCTAGGATTTTTAAGAAGTTTAGTACTTATTTTCCACATCACATTATTATAGATTATTTATCTTTGTATATCTTTATTATATATATATTGTAGATTATATGCTTGTTTGAAATAAAGAAAATCCAAGCTTTCATACGTAAGTGAAAATATCTGGGTACCGAGTTCTGCTCGGGGGTTAATGTTTCATTTGGCTAAAAGTTTTATAATTTTATTTTTAATTTATTATTCAATACAATCTATCATTACTGTTACTACAAAAACCTGCATGGTTCCCTATCTATAGAAAACAGTTCTAGAAATTCAGTAGAATAATGACACATTCATAAGATGTCAACTCACTGTCTACTGTTTGCAGAAAGGAGCGCATACTGAAGCGTGGCTGTAACATATCTGTTGCTTCTTACCCATGCAGAGAATAATAAAATAAAATTAATTGTAAGTCCTTGATAAATTATAGAGAAAAATGGCTGAGAGTGCCTTTTTACATGACGAACCAAAGTAATAAATTAGAAAAGTTTAGTTTTATAATCACCAAAGAAATGGAAAAATTAAGTGCAGAGCTTTGATTCTCCAGTCATAAATGTTTCCCACATTACTTTGGCTCCGGCTTCACGGCACGCACGAAAGTTTCGCTTTCCAGGCAGAGCGTGAATAACGTTGCGAGGGAGCCAACCAACTGACTGCAATTACTTTTTCCATCAGCTGTTCTTTTAAGGATAGATTTATTTCTCCTTTTTGTGTCCTTCAGTAAGTTTTATAGGAATGAGTTTTTATAGCGCAATCGTATTTTTGCACGAAAAAGTTCCTATGTACGTAATTTCATAAAAAACGTTAGAGCTGTTTTTGAGATCCGTTGGACATAGGCCTACATGCGCATACACGCATACAGAGATTTCTCGTTTAATATAATAATTATTATGATTACAGTACATTTTCACTAAACTATATAGAAATAGACTTGATTTAAAAAAAATATCAAGCCTTCTATAATATTAAGTTGAATTGCAGTTAAAATAAGTTAAATAAAAGTTAAACTTAGTTTAATAATGTTGAAAATACAGTTGAATTTGTGTATAATCATATCAATTATCCAGGCACAAAGTTTTTTTTAGAAAGGCATTCGTTGGTGAGAGGTCTTCTTGCCAACATTGCAATAATATGTCGAGGGACAACATTAATTATAATTATAATGTTATGAAGAGGATTTATTTATTTAGAAGTTTGCTATATAAAACGTAGCTATTTTGAAACGTATGTTTTCTGATGATAATAATAATGTTATTCATGGAGTTTCTTTACTTTTTACCAGCTACCAGCTTTTAATAGCAATTCTAAATAAGAGTTTCATTCGTTTAAATCATAGGTGTTATTGCTTTTAGGTTTAGATTTCAATAATTATTATTCTAAAATGAATGTGAGTTCTTCGCTTTCAAACCGTAGCATAATATTAATTATTTATGTACAGTGAGGAATAGAATTTATTTTCAAGTACCGGTATGTAAGCAGCCATGCCACTTCAAAAAAAGTAAACGTAGATTGATTGAATCCATATTGTTCATATTGAATTAATACATTAAATATTTTTATATGAAATTACGGATTTATTCTCCCAGCTGATCTCTCAAATTTGAGATAAAAAACATTGTTAATTAATTTTGAAAATGAGGAAATCTCGTTACAAAAAGTTGGAATAATTTCTTCAAAGCAACAGGAATTATTTTCCAAGGAAAATTGTCTTTAAGCCTACAAACTACAATATTTATGTTGAAAGAAAATTTTTTATCAAACTATGAAACACAAATCTGAGTCTTTTTCCTAATAAAAACTAGATTTTCACTACATTAAGGCCGCTATTAGCCGTGAGCAACTGGCTCGGCAACTGGGCAAGCAATCGATTGCCCGTCGAGTAGCGGGGCATTGAATCAAATGGGAGCCATTAGCCGTGAGCAATCGGTTGCCGAAGTCAAAAAAGTTGTCCATGCAGTTGCCGGGCGAGTCGAGCCCCGGCAACTACGCAAGCAACTATTTCAGTCTCCCTGCCGTCGGGGGGCATTGGAGTATTGCGCCTATTAGCCGTAGGCAACTAGTTCTGGGTAACTGACTGCGTGTGCATGCGCATCACCGATCTGTCTACCCAAAGCAAACCCGCTCAGTCTCATCTGTCATTCGTGTCTGATGCAGGTGAAGTGTTGTGTAACATTGAATTGTTTAACATTGTTTACTATTGTTTTTACTATTACTTAACATTGTTTACTATTGTTTTTACTATTACTTAACATTGTTTACTATTTAAGTTTTTATTATAAGTGTAGGTAGTTATTATTAGTGAACATGGAAAAAATTAAGAACTTGACACAGTTAGTTGAGAACAAAATCAACACTGAAGACCTAATTTATGAGATCGAGAAAAAGCCATGCATTTAGGACAGCAGAGTTGAAGGTTATTCAAACAACATAGAAAAACTCAATGCATGGAATGATATATTGCTATACTTCATCAGCGATTTTGAAAGCAAGCCAATTGACGAAAAGAACATATTAGGTGAGTAATTAAATAAGTAGTATAAAGCTGGTATAAAAGTCTCTAGTGTGTAAATACAAAACGAATCATCTTATTATTATTATTACATTATTATTATTGCAGTCCACGTGTAGCGCGAAGAAATCTGCAGTTGCCGAGTGAGTTGCTCAGCTCAGTTGCTCACGGCTAATAGCGGCCTAAAGAGTGAATTTGTGATCTTTCAATACGCTCTAGCTTCGACGCCGCTCATCATGTACAGATGGCTCAAATTATCTGTGCGCGTGGACTCGAGTCGGGGAATTGGCGGGCGGGGTGGAGGAAGTTCAGTATGCTTGCTTTTCGAATAACATCGCCTACCGATTCAGTCAGCGTCAGCATCTCTCTCGCTCTCCTTGCGACTATACTACAATCGATGTTTTTATCCCGACTGTAGCGGCAAGCTTCCACGCGCACAGAATTTTGCGCCATCCGTAGAAATATATATATACAAGGTTTTCTTGATTTCGCGGCCACCATCTTTAATTTCGTTATTGCGGGAAAGCGTACCAGGTACCGAATGAACACCCGAGCGAAAATCACTTCATTTGACCCCTACTGACCATTCCAGTCTAAAAGTTCACCATTCGCAAAATTCCTACAGAAACCCCCGCAGATCCCGGACTATTCCGCAGCGAAACTTTATTTGTTCATAGAGTGCTTGCACAGTGGAGCATCCAATACTCTTTGATTATCACCAAATGAAACATTTGCTGTGGAAATAGGAGCAGCGTGATTACAGCGTTTGTTTGATTTTGCAATGGTGAATATAAGGTAAGTTACTGGATGCTCCACTGTGCAAGTAGCCTTAGCAAAAATTCCGACCATTCATTAGTTCTTTTATTATGAACTTAACTTGAGGGTTCCTCAGCTGAAGGCAGACTTGAAAAGTATTTAAATGACTTAAGGGAGAATCAAGGGAGGTTTTAAAATACGTTTTGAAGAAATGCTCTTCAAGCCTCCATTGATTTAAGGGATTCACCATGGTAGATACGGTGAATACTTTTCAAGTATCCCTTGACTTGAGGGAACTTCAAGGTATGTTTAAAAATACAGCCTTGAACCGTGTTCTCACACAACTGAGAGGGACATGACTAGGGAGCATTTTGTGCCCTTCAATACCTTAGTTCCCTTTGACGTCCGTAATCTTGACAAAAAAACCTCAGTTTGACAATTTCAGCAGTTCAATTTCGGGGAATGCATCTACAATCTGAGGTCGAGGGTGATGATGAAGGGGAAGCGAAGAAGGTATGAGGAAGAGAATGATGAATAAGAAAGAAGAGGAAAAGAAATAGCAGTAGACACAGTGGAAGTAAAATTTGAAGAAGAAAAAAGAAGTTGAATAGGATGGAGGAGGAGAAAGAAGAAGTAGACTTAGAATAAGATGCTGAAGAAGGAAGAGGAGGGAGAAGAAGAAAAATAAGAGGAGTAAGAAGAAGAGGATTAGGAAGAACGAGAAAAATAAGAAGTAGACGTAGAATAAGTCAAAGAAGAAGTTGTTGGGGTAGGAGAAAAAGAAGTAGAAAAAGAGGAGAAGGATGATGAGGAGACGAAGGAGGAGAAAGAGGATGAGAATAAATAAAAGTAGAAGTAGAGGAAGAAGAAGATTATGATGAAGAAGATAACGTTGATGAAAAAGAATGAGAAGTAGAAGAAGTAGGAAGAGGAGGAAAAGGTGGAAGAAGAAAAATTAATAAGATGACGAGGAAGAAGAAAAAGAATATGAGGAGAAGAAGGAGGAGGACAGAGAAGATGAAATAGAAGATTTAGAAGAACAGTAAGATGAAGAAAAAGGAATATAAGGAAAATAACAACCAGTAGAAGAAGAAAAAAAGACGAACGAATTGGGGATTGGGACAGATTTCGCGTGGTAAACGTAGGCAGCATCAAGCAGTCGCTAGTTGCTATAGCTACACGCGTTGCTATAGCTATTACGGCGCGTGCCTGTGGATGGAAGTTGGGGAGTAACAAGAGTGGTTGAGGCTATCGGATCGGAATCGATATTTATTTGTAGAAAGAGTCTGTGAGCAGGAGGAGGAGGAGGGTAGTAGGGGTGCGTGCCCACATAGGCCTACATCGTGCTGAGGGAGGGATTTGCATTTAGTGGGTTTATTTGGGTAAATTTACAAACATTTAAATCTAATGAAGTGTGTTCTATATCTTGATTCATTGCGAACTGTTTTTAACAATGTTAACATTAACTTTTATCCTTTTTTATTTATATGAGTAAATTATACCAAGATACAAATTTATTTATTTATATAGACAAAGTACGGTAACAATAAATAATGCAAAGATGCAACAGGCGAGAGTCCAAAACTGCTCTCTTCACAAATCTATTTCATTTAAAACTTTTAGGTTAGTCCTCGCTAAAAATTTAGATTCACTAAAAACCTCTATTCGGAAAAATGACTTGTTTCTTTTTAATTAAATATTGTTGATTTTAAAAGTTCACTCGAAAAACACTAGAACAATTGAAAAGAATTCGAAATACATGAAACTTTCGAGCCCAAAAAAGGAAAAACTTGCTGCTATGGAAACAAAATGATGATACAAATAAAATTCTTAATTAACTTTATCAATACTAATAATATAGTGTGGCTGGCTCAGGTCTGGCGTCAGAGCTATCAGGTTGTACCTGATTCTTAGGATGGATACCTCATTTGCTCAAAGATCAATTGTTTTCTGGTATCACAAATGTTCAATATCCTCCCCTTAGATGTAAGATAAACTATTCAAGTTGGAGAGTTCATACCTTGAACAAAAAATCATGGTTAATAGCTCAAGGAATAGATCTCAGTGAACAATTACTTTCATAAGCTCATGAAAACTATTAAATTTAATTTTTAAACAGTATTCAGAAAAATTAAAGCATACATTCTGTTCTTGTAATAATTATATAGTTTTTTCTAATAACTTTTGTAAATATTATCTGGTGTGCTGATCCTGGTGGCACACCGACACATATTTAGTAGGTGTCACCAACTAACAATTTTTTAATTATGTGTCTAGTGTTGAGAATTTAATTTGTATCCTTATTTGTTTGTAATGTTTACGTTTTTGTTGAATAAAAATATTTATTTATAACATTTTCAAGAAACTGCGGTATATTATTATAGAATATTCTACCAATATAACTAGGTTTTTGTTTAAATAAACTACTATTGTGGCTCACCAAGTGATAATATTCTCGGTTTCGTATATTGATTTTTAACATTAATCTTAGCGACTTACAAACACTATTTGTATGAGAAAATTTTACAATCATACATTTTTTCGGAGGATGAAACCCATCTAGGTCAGACCTGTGAGTGAGTTCGATGATGGTGATTGCTGAGATGAACAGAAGCAGGAGCTTCCATCCTGCATGGCATCCCATCACAAAAAGGTAAGACCTTAGTTAATTTGGCAATTTTATTTATGAGAGCTAAATTATAACCAATCAACATCATTTGCTTTATCTTGCCCCAAGTTTCCTATTTTTCAGATATGCCAAGCTTGTATAAAAGTCAGTCCAATGAATATTTATATTATGTTTCGAGATAGGAGTTAGAGATGAAGATGTCAAATTATTATGTTTAAAATATAGATACAATTCTTCTATTTTGAGTGAGTAAACTTTCATTTCAATCAACCTGAGCTACACAGACGTTTACACAACTAAGCTCCAAATCACATGAGTTATTTGCGTAATAAGGCCCTATGTGGATATTCATTTATTTATTCATACTCCATCAATATTGCGTAAAACAGGGGCGTAGCGTTAGACCCAGCAGTTGTCGAGGGTAGCAAGGGTCTGGAGGTGTGATACAGAGTGACTTTTTGTGGAAAACAGACATGAAACAATATTGAATCAACGGTTAGGTCTGACGATTGCGTTTAATTTTGAGTACATCGAGTCTGTTTCTCTGTGCAAGCACCCTTATTCCTGGGCGTGAGGTCTACTGTTCACAGAACTACTAGTGTGAAAGCTCACAGACCCAGATAACATGACGAAATTACATTTTGAAACAGTCTTATCAATGAGCCCACACCATCAGAATTTGTACCAGGCTACCTTTCCGATTTCAATTGTTAATGGGAGAGGGCGGTCACCTTTTAGCGCATGCGTATGTGCATTAGTCACTTGTGCACCGCTCATTCTCTCACTCTCACACGTCATGAGCAGTCTCCCGAGCGTCGTTCGTCCATATGGACTGCGCTGCATGCCGCATTGTCCACTTGTCATCTACAGACTCATCACTGCACCATGGGCGTATAGCGTATATTCATATTGGACACCCGCTCCCGTAATATAATAGACAGGCCTGCACCAGTCAACGTGTTATTAGGTCTGAGGCACAATGCCACTAGGTTTAGAGGGGTGAAGTTTTTTTTGTTGTTAAAAAGTATCGATATTAAGTTTCAGATACGATTCGCTAGGTTTAGAAGAAAGAATAGAATATATTATTTTAATTTTCCTTACTTATACAATGAAAATACAATTATTATTTTTTTTTGTTGAGACCTGTGCGTGGGTAATGAGTTGGATGATGGTGATTGATGAGTAGGACCTACAGTTTTAGGTGGGTTTCGAACCACCGGGAAGTGATTTTACAGCAGAGAAGTGTCTTTTTGCTGGCCAATCTAATCGGTCACCGTTACAAGCAGAACCTACGAGAACGCAGCTTATCTCTATCTGATTGAACAGATACCTGCTACGGCTCGCGGCTATCACTTCCCAATTATATAGAAACAAAACTTCAAATGAATCAATGATCACATAGACATAAACAATAATATTACAATCAATAATTTTCAAATAAAATGAAGATTACAGTGGTATTAGCTCAAAAGGGAAATCAACAGTATTTTATGAATTAGTTATATTGTATTCAAATGACTTGTAAAACTTAAATCTTGTCAATCATAAATAAAAGATAAAATTGAAACTATTTACTTTTACTTATTATTTATTAATCTATATCTTGAGGCTTCACCTTAGAAATTATCATCTGTAAGGATTCAACCTATCTTAATATTGAAACGTCAACAATCTTATTGAAAAAATTAGTGATTTGATGACCGAAAATTGGCCAGTCAAAATTGATTGGAGATCAGATTATCATCTCTTGATTATCGTTTAAGTAAAAATATCTTCTGATATAAGATAGGTTTTTCCAGTAATGGGGTATAAAATTAATGTTCTTTGTAGTGGCGAAGTTGTCACAACCTCATTTATTGGAAAAAAAGAGATACTAGTTTCGGTTGTTACACCATTATCAATCTCAAACAAACTAAAACTTAAGTACAGAGTTGCTTTTTTTTATTTAACACGGAATGATACTATTGACTGAGGGAGAAACTACCTCTCTTGGGCTGACCTCCATTGAAGTCTGTGATTGGCTGAAGGCCAAAAAAGAACACGCCCACTGGTGGAAGGAGCAACAAGCAAATATGTGTCAAAATCAAACCTGAATACAAACAAAGCAAAAAACAAGAACAATACACAACTAGATGAGAATTTTAAAAAAATATATATTATTCGTCTTATTCATGATCAAATTAATGCTGATTTGCGCCAATGCAACCGTTCATAAGTCCATTATACTTCAACTGTAGTACATTTTTATCAGTTTTTTCTAGTTCTCACTTTTGACTTTCTTTTATCTAATACTTGAAGCCAATTTTGACAAAGAGCAGTTTGTTGTAGGATGTTAATCAGTCATGTAGAGCCGTATTTTAAATCAAATCAAATTTATGCAAATTCTTCAACATAAAAATACAACTAGTGAGCTCAACGGGCTGGAGAACTCGCTTGCAAACATCTAATTTTGGAAAGGGAAACTCATTTCTAGCTTATTATGGGGGAAGGTGGTAACGAAAAACGGCTATTTTGAAGATACTGATTTATTAATCAAGGTTTAAATGCCTGCGTTTTGGTATCCAATAATTATTTGAACAAAAATTACGGTAATAAAACAAAAAACGGTAATGAACAAATAATTATTGGATACCAAAACGCAGGTATTTAAACCTTTATTAATATTAACTGGTATCCGGAGGCTAAAGAATCCAATATGATACTGATTTAGATAAAATTCACAAGATCACTTTGAAGTCTATCACTCGAAGTTCAAGTGTTCATCGTTGCTCTGATTCACAGATATATTTTACTCATATACTCCATATATCAGGGCAATGGAATAAGTGTACCTGAAGAGTAGATAATAAATATATTTACCACATAAAAACAGCTGTTTATATATCCATATATCAGGGCAATGAAATTAGTATACCTGCTGATAGAGATTCTATAAAAAGCCTGATCACATTTATTCACCTACAGCTGATAACTCAAAATTATATTTTCAAAATCTATTGCGAATTCCAAAATAATGGTGTAAACTATTTTCTATACAGAGTGTTTTATGTAAGGTGTAGAAGCCGGCTACTAAAGAGATTTTGCATCAAATTTCTGACAAAAAATGTTCAGTGACGTTTTTGAAATGGAGCCTTTGTTTTCGAGATATCTCGATTTAATGACTTCTTCGAGATACGTTCACTTCCCGCCATTAAATTCTCAATAACTCAAAAACTAGTGACCGGATTGGAATTATGATAACATTGTTGGAAAGAACACAGCATTTCGCTAAAGATACACGTATTTTCAATATGTAACCCCATCATTTAGGGTGTTTTTTTAGGGATCAAAGTACAAAAAAGTGGATTTTCCGAAATCTCACTGAAATTTCAAAGCGATTTTTCTCGATTTGTTTTCAGGGTGACATAATGAAAATTTTACATGAAAAACTTCCTTATTTCTTAAGCTTCAAAATGAGTCTAAAATGTTTAATTGATGAATTGCAAATCCTTGAAAATTGTTGAAAAACTGTCACAAACCCACAAGAATTTGTGTCTAAGGGACAAGAGCTGAGAGAGTAGAAATTTGATTTCAAAATCTTGTTGTAATCAGATGTTTTTCCAAAACAAATTATTAATCCCTGTGGTCCTTGGGTGACCGCAGGAAGGCGTTGAGGGCAAACTAAATAAAGTAACAAGACTCACAAGACACGTAACAGAAATACTGATCTACAGTAAGTACTGTATTACATCTTAATGAGTGTGTAACATATTCATTTCTGATGACTAAAACACGATATCAGTTTATTCAAGGGCTATGGTGTATGCGAAATTGCCTACTGTATAATTTATTTATTTATCTATTTATGTATAGAATGCGTGCCATTTCACAATAGATTGAAAATAGAGTTTTCAATTTAACGTAACCTGACAAAAAAATAAGCAGATTCCAAACATTATTCATCATAACGTGAATCAGGCTAGTATAAATAAAAATCTTTCCAGCAAATGTGCCGGAAAACCGTGCATCCACATTCCTTGCCTCAAAGCATTAAGATGCAATTCTTCCATGAGATCAAGGTTTTTTACATAAAATTTCAATTACATTTTTTTAGATAAATTTTTTATTTGAGATCACATAAAAATTAAACAAATACTTCACAATTTAAATTTTTATTGAAAAAATATGGCCCAAGAATTTGATTATCTATTATTCCAGCCCAAAAATTATCCGAAAATTGGTGCTGAAAGTGAAACCGGTTTAAATCATTACGTGAGGATTTTCAGTTTCCCAAGTATGTCTATTATGAAAATTGACGGCACCACTTCTTGTGAACGTGCTCTCATCCAATCTACCTTTATTGGGAAGTAGTGATTCAACGGAGATTAATCATTTTGGAAAAACATCTGATTACAACAAGATTTTGAAATCAAATTTCTACTCTCTCAGCTCTTGTCCCTTAGACACAAATTCTTGTGGGTTTATGACAGTTTTTCAACAATTTTCAAGGATTTGCAATTCATCAATTTAAAACATTTTAGACTCATTTTGAAGCTTAAGAAATAAGGAAGTTTTTCATGTAAAATTTTCATTATGTCACCCTGAAAACAAATCGAGAAAAATCGCTTTGAAATTTCAGTGAGATTTCGGAAAATCCACTTTTTTGTACTTTGATCCCTAAAAAAACACCCTAAATGATGGGGTTACATATTGAAAATACGTGTATCTTTAGCGAGATGCTGTGCTCTTTCCAACAATGTCATCATAATTCCAATCCGATCACTAGTTTTTGAGTTATTGAGAATTTAATGGCGGGAAGTGAACGTATCTCGAAGAATTAATTAAATCGAGATATCTCGAAAACAAAGGCCCCATTTCAAAAACGTCACAACATTTTTTGTCAGAAATTTGATGTAGTATCTCTGGTAGCCGGCTTTTACTCCTTACATGGGACACTCTGTATATAGTAATACATTGATATATTAATGAAGGGCTGAAAAGCTATCCTTTTGTTTCGCCTAAAAAAGGATGAAGGAAAGGGTCAATTTCATTGGCAAACGAACTTGATATTAAGGTTCCAAGAATGTTTTTAAAATTTGAAGTTGATTGGTCAAATCGTTCGAAAGTTATCGTCGAACATACACGCACACAAACCCAGAACCCACAAAAATACAGAAAAAGCCGCGAGCCTCCAGTCACGAGTCAAAACTAAGAACTCGCTATGCTCGTTCAAAACATGATAAAAGACTATACAAAATTCGATTGTCAAAGATGAAGGTGTGAAAAAGAAATAGACAGAGAGCTAAGGAAGGATGAAAGTAAGAAAGATAAAAAGGAATTTGCAAAGCGAGAATAAAAAGATATAGTAATAAAATAAATAGTAAAAAGACATGTATACATATTTATATTGAGATAATTTTTAGAAACAGTGCAGTTATTGTTTAGAGTAGTTTTCCTCAATTTTGTTTAAAACTATTCATTCTTCCATTCAATATCTTTGTCTCTTATTAACCTACTTGTATTTTCAATAAATGTAAGGTTTATCAACTTAAGGGAAATAAAATAAAATTGTATCCTACACACCTCCAAAACCACTGACATGTTCAAATAGGTTTAGCGTGGGACGTGATTGAAAGGAGATACACGAAGTTAAAAAAAGTTTCTATTATTTTAAATATATAATATCAGGTTTTTTATGAATAGGTGTCAAAACCTTGAATAATTGTATGAATGCTTAGTTGAATAGAGTAATTTATTAACGTTTCTTCAGTCTCGAGGGACTCTTGAATGCATTTAGGATACAGGCATTTCAAGAGTCCCTCGAGTCAAGTTATTGTACACACTTGAAACAATCAGTGCGTATGTTGTTATGCTTTGCACTGTGTGTACATCAACAGCGATTACAGTAAATAATTTTGCGGAAGGGTGATAACGATCAGGGGCTTAGAAGAACAAGAAGAAGAGGAAAAACAAAAAGAAAGCGAATAAGAAGTCAGTGAAGCGTCTATTATAGACTGCTATCACTGTTGTCTGGGGTGTTAGCGAAGAATCCACCCCCAATTTTCCAAGGGGAGGTCGGTTAGTACAGTGGCAGACGTTTATGTTGGGATTATGCCCCATTGCGCACATGTATATATATATTATGTGTGTGTTGGGGTGGGGGTGGTTGGCCACGTGACTACTATGGGGGGGGGGGGGCACAGCACTCGTCGAATACAGGAAGTAAAATGAATATTTTCACCCCTCGATTGGAGTGTTTGCTTTGAGGGGGATGATTTTCTATCGTCTCATACTCCGATTCTGGCTTTGCTCTTTTATTTATTTTTATTTCCGATTTGCGCCACAGTTCACTCGCGCACGCTCGCGTACACACACACTTTCTATCGCCTTTCTGGTTTTATTAGTCATCATGTATTGGAACATTGTGTTGTGGTTGCGTTGTGAATTTGCGAATTTGAATGTGGCACCTAGAAGAGAAATTTTCTTCTGTTAGTATTGTTTACTAAGGGCCGTATTTATAAACGTACCTCCAGTGTCTCCTGACTCGAGGGACTCGAAATACTTTTAGAAAAGAGGCATTTCAAGAGTCACTTGTATCAAGAGAAACTGAAGGAATTTTCAATGGTCTCTTCAAAAGTCGTTATCCTCAATTAAATAAAATTGAAACATCTAAAAATTGTAATTTTTCATTGTAACATCGCCAAAATTTCTTAAACTGCAGTGCCCTTTATATACTGCTGTACAAGTGAGGATGTATATCATCCCCATCCAGTGGCTCTAGTGGTGCTGGAGTTCAAACCATTGGCCACATAGTTAGAGACTGCTACTGATCTTTCACAGGAGGTGGCTATAAAGAACTGTTTCATGTGACTGACGAGGCCAGAGAATGGCTGATGAGTTTGAAAAATTCATATAATATATAAAATCAATAAGAATTCTACTATAAATATGCATTTTTCCCAATTTATGTTTCTTTTTTTTTCCCCTTTTTTCTTTTATTCCTTCCCATTTTTTTCAACTAAGTAATATTCCCTTTTAAAAAACAATTTTTAAAAATCTTCTTCAATAAACACTTTTGTAATGATGATATGGACTCTTCTTCACACACAGGCGTAAGGCCCACTTGAGGATTATTTTGTTCTTTTATTATATTTTATATACGTTTATTTTGCTTCCTTTGATTAATTACATAATATGTATGAATATACATACCTATTTATATTGTATTTGTTGAAGGATAAATTAAACCATTTTTGATTTTGTTTTTTTTATCCATTACTCTTTATTTTTTGCATGTTCTCATCTCAAAAATCAAGGCTCTATTCAAACGATATAATTATATGATATCCTCCGGATATTATATATATATATATATAAACAGTGTGGTCATTGCTTCTAGCCGCAATTATATTTCCTCCATTTTATATTTGATTGTATATCTATTTAAAGGCTTGATATTGGATATCTATTACAAACATATGTTCTCTACGAGACTGCATGGCTCCGACTACACAGTACGCATGTAAACTTTCGCTTACCCTCATGTAGCATAAATAATACAATAGGGAATAGGGTAGTATACGGTTCATACATATAGAGCGACAGGCACTGTAGCAAACACTTCATTTGGACATCAAATTGCGGATTAGCTGAATTATCCAATTAGAAACGAGACACCCAATGGTCAAACTGTCTATATAAAGTCACTGTAGCTTAAACTATTAAAAATTAAAACAAAGAATTCGACCAGAAATCATTTTCAAAAAATGCATCACTTTTACATACATAAACAAACAATCCAACTCATAGCCAACAAATTTTGAAAATCCGGATACAACATTGCCTTGAGAACCCAAAATAGAATGAAACAAGTCATAATTAATTAATTTCAAATTCTTCAAATTCGTTTATTCTGTTCTGTATTTTGGCAGTTTACAAAATTGTCAGTTCTTTCAAATTCCAACATAAAACATATGCTCACCAAATTCCAATACTAGCAACAATCCATGCAACACATTTGGGGTGTACAAGTTTTAGTGTGCAGATTGTTGCAAGTTCCACATAATAGGACAAACAGGGGCACCTTCAATAGAGATACAAGGAACATCTGCCCTCACCAACTCCACGGAATCAGATCGTTTCATTGAACATAGACACCAGCACAAATGTTTGGTAAACAAGGACATCCTTCATAAACACAGTAAAATATCAAAGCCAAACACACTAGTAAAATATGAAATTGATAAATATAACAGAGATCAAAAACATGATATCCTAATGAACAGACCTTTTTCAAAACTCACACCCTTTTCAATTATTTACTCATGCTAACTCCTAAATTAAATCATTCAGAAAGTAATTTATTAATTTCACATCATTAAACTGCTATCACTTAATAAATTATTAGCTGACTATAATAAATTATTAATGAAGCATATTCTGCATATCTGGCAGTTTGCAAAATTGTCAGTTCCTTCAAATCCAACTTGTAAATCATTCAGTTGGACTCCCGCTAACGACCGCTTGAATGATAAAATGACGGGAGACCTGCAAGATCAACCAGGCACTGAGGATGGGCATCCTGCCCGAAAACTTTTTTTGTTATTTTTGAAGATTACGTTTTAAAGACTCCGGTTAAGGAGTATAAGGACAAGTTAGTTAAGAACAAGTCAGATCAACAATTATATACATACAATATTACCAATCTTATACACTAGTCACCATAATTAGTTGAGCTGGAGCTTAACTTTGATGTGAAAGGAACACTACTTGTACACTATAGAAAGCTTAATCAAATGAACATTTTTTCAATTGTTTTTTAAATATTTCTATATTTTCAAGACTTTTTAAAAACTGCGGTAGCTTGTTGTAGAGTTCCTACCAATATAAATAGGTTTTTGATCGAATAAGCTACTATTGTGGCACACCAAGTGATAATCTCCTCGGCTTTCTGCCTCAAAAAAAGAAAAGTTCAAATTTCTTATTATTTTTCTGCATGCGTCGTCTATGTGAAAATATCTACTTCTTGATATTCCAACATTCAGTTTCCTTTCATATTCAAAACTCCTCTCACACCCAGTATTGGAGTTACTTGATCGCTATTTTGTAAAAGTGAACATAAAGAAGCTTCCTCTTTTTCTTCATCTTCTTCCCTTCTGTTTTGTATCGATGCATACGCCTATCAAAAGTGTTTTTTTAGGCACACAGCTCGATGGTCCTGTCTAAAACACAAGCTGTTTGCGTCACTGCTTGTGCCTGCACAGGCTGTAGGGAAGAAAGGAATTGTTCAGGGATTGAAGGGCTCAAAGAGGGTTCACATTGAGACAGGGATGAAAGTCAAAAGGCTGTATGATAAACGGTGGGGCTTACACCGTAAATCCTGGTCTGATTCATCATCTTCTCTGTCATCCAGCACTTGTTTCTCATGCTTCCAATGTCTTGTTAACTGTTTTTCATTGAGGATTCTTTTTGCCACAATAGGGAGAAAAAGAATGTCATTCAACATTTTTCCATTAACAGATATATGTAAGATAACGTAGCAAAACAATAAGAAGTTGTTCCATAGTAGATTTAGTTCTTTTGTTTCAAAATGTCATATATTCGAAGAAAAAATATGTCATTTAACATTTTTTATTGACAAATCCTCCATTGGAAGGAATTGACGAGCTTCCATTAAAGATTAGTTCATTGGAAGAAATAAAAAATATTTTGTTTACAGTTTTCCTGTTTAAATTAATTTTTTCTATGAATAGCAAACATTTTGCCCCAAAGAACAAATAAATATTGGAAGGAAAATATGTCTTTTGAATTAGGTTTCATTAAAAATTGGTTCATTGGAAGAAATATGAAATTTTATCAATTTCCCATTGCAGATTTATTATTTTTGTCTTAAAACGTCAAATAATGGGAGAAAAAGAATGTCATTTAACCTTTTCTCATTGAGAAATTTCCTCTAAAGATTCATTGGAAAAAATAAAATATTTTGTTAACAATTTTTAATCTCAGATTCAGTCTTTTAGTCTCAAAATATATCAGTTGGAAGAAGAAAAATGTCATTAAACATTTTTCTATTCCTTTTACTTTCTTTGTAGTGGTGAAGGTGATATTGTGGAAGATATATATTATGAATAATAAGACGAAGTTGTCTAAACTACATTTATTGACCGTGAGATAGTTTCGTTTGTTACCCCATTATCAATCAAACAAACTAAATCTAAAGTACAGAGTAGTTTAATATTTATACTAAACACAGAATGATACTATTGGCAGAACTGATACTATTGGACCATGCCAACAGTGGGCGTGACTTGTTATGGTCTTCAGCCAATCACAGACTTTCAATGAATGCCAGCCTGTCAGAGCCACTTTCTTCCTCAGCCAATAGTATTATTCTGTGATCAATATACATTAAGCTACTCTGTACCTTAGTTTCAGTTTGTTTGCGATTGATAGTGGTGTAACAACCGAAGCTAGTATTTCACAGTTTTCAATAAATGTGGTTGTGACGTCAAGTCTTATTATTCATTTTTCCATGTCCATTGGAAGGAATTCACAAAGATTTTCTCTAAAGATTGGTTCACTGGTATTTGTGGTAGAAACACAATATTAAAATCTGTGATGTTTTCCATGACGAAATACATTATAAACAATCTAGTTTCAAAATGACGCTGTATTTATATTTAAAGCTCTGAAGCCCTTTATCAGCCTCTCACAGGCTGATAAAGCCTCTCCTCCGATGTGAAATGCATTCCTCCAGACTGATTGAGTAAAATCATGAGTAGAATCATCATTATAGTATCAGTTTTGATATTAGACAGTATTTTGTTTACAGTTTTTGATAACAGATTCATTCTTTTTCTCTTAAAATGTCACATATTGTAAAAAATGTTGACAGAGTTTCAATTGAATATTGGAAGGAATCGAATATTAATTGAGGAGGATGGCTTGACAGCCGAAAGATCTATTGTACATGTAAGTGAACAATCATCATTATTTTCTTATAAAAATGACTGCAATATTGTGAATTGAAATCTTAATTAATAAAACAATGCAATAAAATATTTTGTTGTTTATCATTGTAAAATAATCTTTTTTTTAAAACTAGACGAAGGAATCCCGTTAACATTTTTCTACTGAAAAAGTTCGGGTTGCAGTTCCGTATGTAGTCTAGTGAACTAATCGATTGAGAGAATATCGATAGTCAATAGTCAGTCGATCTCTACCAAATCCAAAGCTAAACCTAACATATCGACTATCGATCGCCTCAGTCGATTATTTCACTTGACTACATAAGGAACTGCAGCCAAAGTTCATTGAAAGATATTGAATGTCTTGCTGACACTTTTCCATTAAAGATTCTTTAATTTGAAGAAATTGCATATTTTTTGATAGTTTCTCAATTGAAAATAATGATAACTACAATATTATATAATACTGTCTTGTAAGAGTTTCTCATTGCAAATTCGTTTTCTGTTTTCTACACATGGAAGAAAAATGATATCTTTCTACCACTATTTTATTAGTCTCATTTATCGAAAGAAAAACAATAATATTTTTTCACGGATTTTCATGATAGTTTCATTGGAATTGTATTCATGGAAGGAATACAAAATATGCTAATAATTTTTTATGGAAAACTTTTGTTCATAACAAAAAAAATAATTTTTTTGATGGGTTCTTATTAAAAAATGAATCTGTTAACAGCTTTTGATTGCAGATTAAGTTAATGTCTCAAAATTATAGACATTGGAAGAAAAAGAATGTCTTATCACAGTTTTCTACAGCATTAATAGGGAAGTGAATGCCGCGAGCCGTAGCAGGTATCTGTTCAATCAGATAGAGATAAGCTGCGTTCTCGTAGGTCCTGTTCGTAACGGTGACCGATTAGATTAACCAGCAAAAAAGACACTTTTCTCTGCTGTAAAATCACTTCCCGGTGGTTCGGAACCCACCTAAAACTGTAGGTCCAACTCATCAATCACCATCATCCAACTCATTACCCACGCACAGGTCACAGACCTATGTGGGCTTCGTCCTCAAAAAAAAAAAAAATAATTTCCAAAGTTCAATCAAAGTTGGAAACTAAATTTGTTGTGCAATAATATCACTCTTATGAGAGTTCACAAGTATATTTTTATTTAAAGTAGAAAAAATATAAAAAAAACACATTTTACTGGTTATATAAAATTTTTGAGTATGAGTTCTTCATGTTAAGCATTATACATGATCATTTCAATTACGGGTCATTTAAATTATATTTTGAAAATGAACTAATCTATTGTTTTATCCATTAATACACTTCATATATATTTTTTTTGGGGGGGGGGGGGGAGGATGCAGCTCACATAGGTATGAGGTATGAGACCTGGGCGTGGGTAATGATTTTTATGATGGTGATAGTTGAGCTGGACCTACAGTTTTAGGAAAGTGGGTTTACAGCAGAGAACAGATTTTTTGATGGCTAATGCAATTGGTCAACATTACAAAGAGGGTTCAGGAGTTGGTAGCTTATTTAAATCTGACTGCACAGATACCTGCTACGGCTCACGGCTTTATGCCGCGTGCTATGTGATAAGAGGTAAACAAAAAACTTGGCGGATTAACATTTTAACTAGATGGATTGTAATACTTCAAAACTATTTTTCAAGAGATCATGAGTACCACAGCCATAAAAATGTCATCAATTTTAATGACATAAGTGGATTGATCTCGATCTTTCAAGGACAAACAGATAAATTTTTTCAAGTGCTCAAGTTCCATAATCTAACACTCATTACCAAATTATCACTCAACCGGTGTGATTCGGAGCCCACCTAAAATATTGTAGTTCCACCATGAGGCCAAGTGGAACTACCCCGAATGGTCACCCCACCAATGAAATCCATACGTTAATTTTATTTTTTATTATCAGTTTGTGCAAAACTACATTAACGATAATGCTAACCTAAACACTCCATGCATATGCCCCGGGGCGAATTCCCTGGATCATGAAAAAATTTTTTGATCAAAAATCAACATTAAACATTAGAAAAGCATGTGTTTCTAATCATGAACCAACGTTGAGAAATAATGTACAAGTTAGCTTTAAGTCATGGAAGCTTCAATATAGGTTCATCAATACAGGCCAATACTCGAAAAACCTTCAGAGAAAAAGTTTTTAAGTTTTACTTGAGTCAAGGTAGCCTCCAGTTGAAATTGAAATTGAATTTATTGCCACATAAAAAAACAGAAACATTACAAATGTCATTGTACAAAATAAAACTAAATAATAATACACTTCTACATTATATTAATCTACATAACTACAAGATCTTTTGTATTAGTGATTACAATGTAATTATATGTAAAATATTTGAATATAAATTATATGTAATTAATTAATTATCTGTATATCGTCTGTAGCCCTATTACAGTAATGTGCTCAATTAATATTATTTAGTTTTTATAATTATTATGGCATCACCAGCAAAAGGAAAAACCTTGTGCGCTGGTGAGAGTCGCATTTATAGTTCAATAAGTTTATTTATATATTTTTAAATTTATTTAGTAAACAATATAGTCACTTGCATATAATTTTTTTATTGAATAAAATTTAAAGATGAGAAAAATTTTGATCTAATCCATGAATTAATGTTTCTGTTCATGTGTATTGTTCTATTATTATGTCTGTTTCTCAGGTATTCGTTTTGTAGGATATTAATGTATTTACTGCTAATGTAGAGGAGCTGTCTTCTAAGTAGAGTTGAATTTGTGTAATAGACTTGATATTCGGTTGTTGAATTGGGTCTCTAATCATAATTCAATGTATCAGTTAACGAGAATTTATTTTTATATTTTAATATGTAATGGGTGATGCAACTAAGATATAACTGTCGTACAGTTAGCACCTGGAAATCGTCAAATAATTTCTTGCTATCATAAATCCGTGGTCTTTTTAGGATTGTTTTAATAATATACTTCTGTATTACGAACAGTTTATTCAAATGTGTATCAAAAGTACCACCCCAAACAGCTATACCATAACGTATTAAAGATTCAACCAGGGCTACATAAACTTGCTTATGTTCATTAAGGGATAGAATATTATTCAATTTATAAAATTTATATGATAGGTATTTAAGTCTCTTGCATAGAAAATTTACATGGAAGTCCCATTTCATACATTCATCTATCCATATCCCGAGGTATTTCATACTCTTTTTCCTGTGTATTATAGGGCAGGTACAGTTATCAGTGTTAAGCCGGTCACAGTTTGAATGGATTTTTAATTTAAAGTAGTTATCAGGTTTACCTGTTCTATTTGCCAAAAAAAGTAATATAATTAGTTTTGTTAACATTAAAACTTAGAGTGTTAGAATCCATCCAGCTTTTAATAAGACGCATGTCATGTTCTGCTACTTTAAATGTCTCTTTCCAACTATTTTCTGAAAATATAATTACCGAATCATCGGCAAAAGAAGAAATTATTCCATTTTTTAGTTTAACATTGAACAAATCGTTCACATACAGGATGAACAAAATTGGTGAAAGTACCGTTCCCTGGGGCAGACCAAAATGAGTAAGTTTCTCAATACTTTGATTGTGATTTATTGTTAGAATTTGAGATCTGCCTTCCAAGTAACTTTTTATAAATTTCAAGGTATGGCCTCTGATGCCATATTTCTCTAATTTATTATGTAATTTATCATGCGGTACTGTGTCGAAAGCTTTGGATAGATCCATAAACACTGCTAATGGTTTCTTTTTAGTATTTAACATCTCTGTAACATTATTCACAAAGTATGCTAGACGCTAGAGCATCCTCTGTATTTTTATTTGGTTGAAAGCCATATTGATTAGTATGGATAATATTATTTTCCTGTATAAATTTCATTATTTGTTTCTTTAATAATTTCTCCAATATTTTTGCCAGGTTACTAATCAAGCTAATCGGTCTGTAGTTACCAGGATCATTTCTATTGCCTTTTTTAAATATAGGTTTAATGTTTGCTATCTTGAATGGATCAGGAAACACTGCTTTTTCAAAACTTTTATTTATAATATGAGAAAAGGGATCTGCTATTTCCAAAGCTATTTGTTTTAGTGTATTATTATCAATATTATCGGTTCCTGGGCAAGATTTATTTTTTAGTGTTTTAATGGTTTCCATCACATCAATTGAACTTATAGGTTTAAGAAAAAAACGAATTACATAAGACATCATTATTTTTATATGTGTAGTTTGGTATGGTCATGTTATGATTAATTTGAGCAGCCAAGTTTTTCCCTACATTTGCAAAGTATTTATTTAATTCTATTGCATCAATTTCCGGCTCTTTATGTTTATGCTTATTATTATCATCGTCTATAATTTCATTGATATAATTCCATAGTTTACGTTTATTATTTGTGGATTCCTCTATTCTAATCCGGTAGTAGTTGGTTTTTGTTTCAGTAATCAATTTATGTTTTTGTATATTTTTAGATCTTGTTTTAATTTTGTATTGAACGGTTCTTTGATGGTTTGTTTGTATAATTTATCTCTAGCTCTTATTGATTCTATAAGCCCAGACGTTATCCATGGCTTCAGTGGCTTGTATTTATGGGGAAGCTGTATTTCATGGCTGGATTTCTCGATATAATCAGTAAGAAGGGTGCAGAATGTTTTGAACAATTCATCAACATCATTACGTTCATCATTGTATATTAGATCCCAACTTTCAATCCTCAGGAATTCCTTCAACTTTTTAATATTAATAATTTTTTTCTTAATCGAATGACGAGTTTGATTTTTTTGTGATGACTCACTTATTTCCAAATGAAGGGTTAATGAGTAATGGTCCGTAATAGTTGTCTTTAATATGTTTCCAATCTCTTTGTTAATTTCATAAATACGGGCCTCAACTTTTTTTACTCAAAGAAAACTTGGAAATCCTTTAGAGAAAGATCTTTTCAAGTCTTAACTCCCCCTTGAGTTAAGGAAGCCTTTAGGTAGGTTCGTAAATACTTCAGCCCAAAAGCCCCCCCCCCCCCCACTCTAGATCCGCCACTGAATCAAGCCACACGTCAACTAATTGATATAGTAATTATGGTAACTAGTGTATAAGATTGTAAATTGTTGATCTGACTTGCCTTAAATGGAGTCTTCAAGACGTAATCTTCAGAAAATAAATGTTTGTTCTTTATTAATTTAAAATATGCTAATTCATACAACAATAAAAACCTACTGGCACTAAATAATAATCCAAGAAAACAATTTTCTTATCAAAAATTGATACTTTCACCATTGAAACGTTGCGCTAAAGATCATCTTGAAAAGTGTGCACACCAAAAGCCAATTGATTGATTTATTACTGTTTATTTACATTTTATGACCCCAATTGAAGCGATCGTGATGTACCAAATATATAAATACTAAAGCTCTCAAAAATGACATTTCTAATACAGTGAGATGCAGTAATAGAATGTGTCTATGTCAGTTGATAGATACCGTAATTTATGGTTATTTCCCCATAATTTGGATCCTATGAAGTAGAAATAGCGTTTATTGGTCGTTTTAGATTAATACTTCACTTATAATGGTCATTCGCTCCTATTTTTTATAGATTCTTTTAAAAATTCGGTTAAAGTGCCATAGTGATTAAAAATGTCTGCATTAATTCCTTCAATTGTATCCATTTTTCAATAGATTTATTCAAAATTCTGTTATTTCGAAGTAGAAAAAGTGATACGGAATTGTTTCAGATCTATACCTTACTTTCTATTGTAATTCATAACTATTGTTTAGAGTTTTGTTTCAAAATTCAGTGGAAGTGTTGAAATAATTCAATTTTCCACATCATTCCTTCACCTGTCTATAGGAAAACTACTGTTACAAATTTTTTCAAAGATATGAAATACTCATACATACATAGAACTCTGAGTGGTGATGAAGTATAAGTAATAGTGAGTTCAAGCTCTAGTAAAAAAGACTTCTAAAAACTTAAAAATGACACATTTTGGCGGTTATTTTGTCATAAAACTGTCAATTGCGGTAGTTTTCAATTTTTTTCTAACAGTTTCTGGTGCTAATAGGAGTTTAGAATGGTGGCAGACGACTGTTATTTATCAAGTTTATCCCAGAAGTTTCAAGGATAGTGATGGGGATGGAATTGGTGATCTGAAAGGTAAATATTTTTTTAAATTATTCTGTTATTTTTCAAAAATTTAGATTTTTTAAATAACGCGTCGATGATGAACCATAGCCGATTTCAACGGTAGGTGACTCTGCAAACCTCAACATTATGTTTTAGTTACAAGAGCGTACTAAGAAAATGAGGAGCGAGGTAGGTAGCGATTACTTTCTTCATTGAACTAACAGAGTTGTATCTATGCCAAAACTACTGAAACACATTCTGAAGCTCCATGATCAACAGTTCACTCCTACATTTACACAGGTGTGGCTGCACAGGTGAGTGTGTATATGATCTAGCATAACTTCGAGCTATTTCCTGCATCCAAGCCATCATTCGACAGAAGAGATTGGAAAGCAATTCAAAATATAATAGATGTATTTTTGTTTTTGTATCTGAGATGAATGGATCACAAGACACAATAAGGCTTATAGTGGAGCAATATTGTCAATGAAATATTGGGCGTTTTTTATGTTGGAGGCCTTCTTAATGTTGAAACTATACATTTTCTCAAAATATTTTTGAAAATATAGGTTTCAAAAATTGAAATATATTTTTTTATATTTTCAAAATTCATTTAAATTATCAAAATATATTTCTCCATAATTTAAAATATTTTATTTATAAAAATATTTTCCACCGAATTAATGAAGGCTAAATAACAACCAATGTAAAGATTCACCAGGCTTCAAGCCCAAAACTACCTCCTTCAAAAAATTTCAACTAAAGACTATCCAAATCATGTATGTTAGGTTTTTGATAAAATGATTTCACTGATAAATGTTTCACAGACAAAAATGTACTATATTTTTTTAAGAATTTCAATTTGAAAGTTTCGTTGAAACAAAACACTTTAAAGAATGCACAAGAGTTTTTTTTCTGGTTAAAGCCCCAACCGTCGCAATGTTTGTATTAATAGTAAGCAGTGCATTTTTAAACTATTGTTTTAATGATATACCATGTGTGGCAACTAGTGATGTGTTTATTCATTTTTATACATTTCTTACTAAGACTTAAAGCTTGATAAATTTTGAACAGAAATGTGCTGTGCTGCCCTATATACGTTCATCACTGTTTGCGTGTATAAGCCCAATGATTTAATATTCAATATTGTAATTATTTTTAAAAGGATGAAGCCCACATAGGTCTAAGACCTGTGCATGGGTAATGGTTTGAATGATGGTGTTTGATAATTTGGACGAACAGTTCTAGGTGAGTTCCAAACTACTAGGAATTGGGTTTACAGCATAGAACAGTCTGTTTATGTAAATAATGTTTGAACTGACAAGTCTCATACTTCACGACTAGTCTTTAAGATGTTAACCTTCAATAAAAAACAGGGTTTTTATTTCATTAACAGGTATCGAACAAAAGGCTGATTATTTTCAAGAGCTCGGAGTAGGTGCCGTTTGGCTGAATCCTATATTTGAATCACCAATGGAAGATTTCGGATACGATATTTCCAATTACCGGAAAATCGACAAAACTTTCGGAACTATTGATGACTTGGTCAGTTTGGCGAAAAAGCTGAAATCAATGGGTGAGTAACTCGAAACTATCAATATAATTACAGTGTAGATTATTGGTAGAAATAATCCAAGGATTTTAAAATTATTAACAATTGTTGAACCATGGTGATGCATTATAAAGTCTTCATTGTATTTGATAGAATTAAATTGAGAATTTGAAATCCATTACCATCTAAAATTTTAATGGTTTTTTAAGAGTTTGGGGAGAAGATTTATACAATAAAATACCTGCTCAATCAAATTCAATTATCAAAATAAAACAAAATACACAATATTCTCATTCATTATTTACATATACAATACAATGAATAGTAAGTTACTTGTACAACAATGCTGGTCCTGAGGAACTAGAGAATCAGCAAACCTAGGCTAGAGCTGCCTGGGTGGATTGCTGGGTAGCAATGAATATGATTTTATGAAATATTCTGTCCGCTTTAAATTTTGCATGATAGAAGTTTAGTTTTTTGTTCAAGAAAAAGATACTGATTCAAATTAAAAAAATATTGCAGAACTATTTAAAATAGATAATACATTGGAATATTTCTTTCTTACTTGAGGGAGAACATGTTTTCCTATAAGATCAACCTAGCACTGAGGAAGGGCATCCTGCCCGATAACTTGTTGTCCTGCCGTTCTACCTCAAGCAAGAAAGAATCATTCCAATTTCTTATATATTTTAAATCGTTCTATATGTCGTTCAAGAGAAAATACCGGTATCTACTAGTCTACTCACTCGCAGTTCGTCATGGATCAACAAGCACTGAGTTTAAAGTTTAAACATAGATTTTATTTTAAATTACTGTTACTTTAGTAAAGTGTAATAAATAATATTTTGGTCAAAAAACATCTTCATTGGCTTTATTAAGGTAACATATACAAAATTATACACAGATATTATTTTACGATATTATGTGATTGCAGTTGTTTGTTTCCAATATTTTTTGATGATGTCATGCATTTCGTGCATTTGATATAATCATTAGGCCGGCCACACACATGAACAGTAGAGGCGAGGCAAATGACTTTCGTCAAGACGCTTGACTTGCCTTGCGGCAAAGCGGACACACACAATAGAAGGCGAGGCAAGTCATGGCCAAAATTTGGCTCAGTTTCAACATATCGCAGTTCTAGTGTTTCACTATAGTAGTTTCAGTAGTTTCATTATAGAAGTTTCTAGTGTATCTAGTAGCGTTAATCGAGGCATGATGAATGAGGAGGAAGAGATCGTATTAATGATGTCGAATTTCATTCAGTTGCTGGATTGCAATGTGAAAAATAGAAGAATGTGGGTACACCCTATTAATCAGGTGTGCTCACCCCCCCAAGCCTCACCCCCCTAAATTCAGCCCTCCCAATAAATTAGGCACCCCCTACAAAAAAAATAAATGCGAAAAAATAAGCCCTCATATTCTATCTAAAACTAAAAAAAGGTATAAAACTAAAGGGTAAAACTAAAAAAGGTATTGAAAAAATTCAAACCCAGTCAATAATATACAAAATGTAATATTAAAAATGTAAATTAATATTGTGCTTATTCCACTTTTTAGCTTTTTTCTTTTTCTTCAGATGTGATTTATGAAAAATGTTATGAAGAATCATACTTTGCTTTGTTTTTGATAGAACTCTAAAGGGTATATGGAATATTATGTCTAGCTTCAACGACAGTATATCAGTTCATTAATCCTGTATTTATTTCTTATTTAATTTATTAATGTTATATTATCTAAGAGAAAAAATAAAAAAATGTTATGTTGCTCAACCACCTGTTGTAACTCTTTTGAGGAAACAATAAAGAATTATTATTATTATTATTATACAAAATGTATGTATATTTTTTGAGATTCTTTACATAGGTTACATTTTTTTGTAAAGGTAAAAAAGAAATATCAATGAAATGAATATATGGTATGAACTTCTGCTCAATAAACTTAATTGCAAAATAGCTAAATAAGAATGTGAACCTAATTGGTTTTTAAACAATCAAATATTCCCCCTCCCCACCACCAAACTTTTTTTGGAACCTCCAAGTATTTCAATAACGCAGTCTGCGACATAGTCCCCCCCCCCCCCTGTAGGCACCCCTGAATAAATCACAAAATGGATATGAGTGGTTTCATTGTTGAGTTGCTGTCAGATCCTCTGGCATAGTGGACACTCGATAGAAGCTGAGTGGTGATCACGTGACTTCGCGCATGCGCAGAACGCTCCGACTCTTGGTGACTTAAGGCAAAACGAAATTCTTGACTTTTTCGCTCTGCGACGAAAGGCGCCTTTTCGCCTCGCCTCGCCATGACTCTTGAAGTTTATGGTGCTCTGTAAGCGCCCATGCTTTCTCTGTCGCTAAAGACGCCTGCAGTCAAAATGCCTCGCCTTTAGTCGAAATGCCTCGCCTCGACTGTTCATGTGTGTGGCCGGCCTTATTATTGTAATTTGCATTACTTAATTATGTGCTCGCCAATAAAGAAATCATGAATCTATAACTCGGAAAGTTTGTGTGAAATAAAAGAAAACATTAAAAACAGAAGTGTCTTGAGTTGAGGTGATTCTGCCCAAATTTAAAAATATACATTACAAAAAAAGTTTGTAAACATTTAATATTTTGATGGTCTCAAAATGTAGAATAATGTATATTGAAGTGCTTAATTCACTTCAAAAGCTCATCAGTTTAAAATTATTACCTTTGGTACTTCGTCCTTTTTTACAGAAAAAATAAGACAATGTAACCCCAAGTAACTGCTACTAAATATCAAAACATCTTTTTTGCAGACATAAAACTCATCCTGGATTTCGTTCCAAATCATTCAAGTGACAAAAACGATTGGTTCTTGAAGTCTATCAACAGGATTCATCCTTATGATAACTATTATATCTGGCGTAAGCCTAAAGACTATGTTGATGGTGTTCCTATTCCTCCAAACAACTGGGTAAGTCACATTTAATTATTTATTATTTGCACTGCCAGGATGTTCATTTGGAACGACTGTAGTTATCAATTTAATCAAAGCCAAAGTCCATTAAATCGAAATAAATTTAATCAAATTCTTGAATTTCTTGATCCATAACGATCTGCGTTGTTAATATTAACTTTTTATGGTAAATTCAACGACTTGCAATCAATTTTAATTGAGAATAAATAAATATTTACTCACGTAGGCTGTTTTCGAATCATGATGATTCATATTATTTAACAGCCGTATATTCATTTAAATATTTATTTATTCTCAATTAAAATTGACTGCAAGTAGTTAAATTTACCATAAAAAGTTGACTTAATCAACTTCTAGTATAAAAAAATGTAAAAAAAGATGGGTACATTACTAATTATAAGTAATTGTTGTTATTGATTTTAACATAAAAAACATAGTTATATTCTGTGGTTCAAATGCTCCTATTTCTTGTATAGGACTTTTCAAACAAAAAAATATTTTAATGTAATGGTCAATACACATACGCATGTATTCTGCACTAGTCGGCAGGCTCGCTTAGCACGCCTTAACCGTCTAGAACCCGTCCTGGGTCCCCGGTGACAAATTTATACAAATATTTTTGCTGAAATTTCAACTTTTTCTGTCAAGCATTGCATGAAAACTCTAGAAAACGTCAAATTCAGGCGTTTTTCATGAAAATTAAAAAAAAATCTATTAGTACGGATTCAAATTCATACCCTAACTTGAATAAATTAACTAGTCTAGTCTAGTGGCACCCAACTGGCAATTGGGAGATCCGCGGTTCGATTCCTGGGGATGTTTGATATTTTTGTACAGTAGCATTTTCATCGATTTCCATCAGTTATTCAATGCTGTTATCAATATCCGCCATGGCGGAAGTCTTTTAGTATGAATTAATAGCACTTTGAGAAATTCGAAATTAATAAATTCTGTTTCAGTATATTATTTGTGAGTTTGAAAAATTGTTAGTTACTTCAAACTAAATTATATATTTATTTTTCCATTTTACTTTCCAGATTTCAGTGTTCAACTTGAAGAGCGCTTGGACTTACAACGAAAAGCGTAAAGAGTTTTATCTACATACCTTTCTTAACAAGCAGCCAGATTTGAACTACAGAAGCGAGGAACTCAAACAAGAGATGAAAGTTTGTTCAATTTCAATTTTATTAATCTTACTTTCAATTTTGATCTATTCATTTCTATTTTAGCCTATCACTCTTTCACAAAAAAAATATTCCATTTTCTATTTTCACCGTATTCAATTTGAAAAATAATGGTATTTTTTTGAGATGACAATTCATAAATATTATAAATTGATGTCTATTTTCAAACTTTGAAATATCTTCACTAATGACCAATAAAATTATCTCCATTCTAGAAGTCTAAAGTAAGACAGTTTGTTTCTATTTTACATTGCATTCAACTTTATTAACTCTGATTTAAAGTATCAAGATTTTTGTTCAAAAACTGACCAAATTTGACAGAAAATTATGCTGCTTCTTCAATTGTCAGATGAAAATATGTTCTATCAATAACATTTTGTAAGAATGTACAGCAGTTTTTTATTTTCTAGAGGGTCCAATTCTATTCATTCTCATTAAAAGCAAGGTAGTTAGAAGTCTTCTACTGTAGTATTCATATAATTTGGCAGCGTGTAGAAGATGGGATAACTTGCTACATCTGAACTCATAACTGCTGCCAAGTTATATGAAAACTGCAGTAATTACCTTGATTAGAAGTATTCATATCCTATAATATAAGAACTGATATGATACAATATTAATGACATAACAAAGTTTGATCCTTGTAACAAAACTGAAACTGTATTTCTATTTAAATATTACGATTTTTACTCACTTATACTGGATAGATGCATTTCGCTTCTAAGGGCAAGCTTTATCAGCAGTTGCATCCCTCCAGTATAAGTGAGTAGGAAGTGTAATATTTAAATGGAAATACAGAGCCAGTTTTGATATTAGATTTTTTGTCAAGTATTTCGTCATGGAAAACAACACCAAGTTCAATTTTTATTTTAAAGATGTAAGACTAAGAGACTATTAAAGTTATCATATTTTCCGATTTCCTCTTCCTCTTCGAGTTCCCTATAAATTATTAAGGAAAGTATAGAATTATCTTCTACGAAAGAGAATATTTCATTCTGGAATTAGTGATAATTGATCCAATATTAAAACTAACACTATATTTCTGTTTGAATTATGATTTTTACTCAGTTAAACTGAAGGAATGCATTTCAATTCTAAAGAGAAGCTGTCAGCCTGGCTATATTTTTTCGTCCGGCTGACGAAGCTTCTCTTTAGAAGTGAAATGCAAACCTCCAGTATAAATAAATAAATGTTTTACTTCTCGAAAATGACACAATAAAAACACTTCATATTTCAATTCATCATGCAATTTTTATGAGCTCACCACATGAAACATGACATAGAAATAAATAACTAATAAATTATAAATAATATATAACTTGGAAAAATAATAACACTAAATTCAGAAATAGATTTACGAAATATTGCTGTTGATAAAAAAAAAATGCAAGTGAAGCTAGCCAAGAAAAATATGGGAGGAATATAAATACCCGAAGAAAGTGAGACAGCAAGTCTTCCTTACATATGAGCATGAGTTCAACATAAAAAATTATGTAATGATAATGCAACTGATTTGAAAGAAATATATGTTAAAGTAATATATAAGAAGAATGGAGAAGAATGACAATGGAAAAGTGAAGGGAGGTAAAGGATGAATGAGAAGACAATAAAACTAAAGAGAATAAGAACTAAAAAGGAATATTACTGTAGTTTCCATATAACTTGGCAGCAATTGGGTTCAGATGTAGCAAGTCCTCCCATCTTCTACACGCTGCCAAGTTATATGTTTGCACAAAATTGTACAAAAATACAATTTGAGATGATGATACCAAATAAGTTGAATTTAAGTGTCTAACTTGTTACAGATGAACAAATTAAATCAGGGAATTACCTCGTAAAACAGTTCATAGATGAGTAAAAATCATAATTTTAAAAGAAATACAGTGACAGTTTTGATATTAGATTATTCAAGTATTTTATCATGGAAAGCACCATAGTGATAATTCTATGGAGTTTTTACCTCTTATTTATTTTTTACTTTCTCCTCATTCATTTTCTGTCTCTAATTAATTTATTCTTTATTCGTTTGTTTTCTATTTATTTTATTTTTTCAAATATTTTTCCCCCAGGATATCCTAACATTTTGGATGGACAAAGGAGTGGATGGCTTCAGGATAGACGCAGTGCCCTATCTCGTGGAGGAAGAATCCTTCGCCGATGAAGCCTATATTGATCCCAATGGAAACAAACTCGATTACTTCAACCTTATTCACAATCTAACAATGGACCAACCAGAGACCTTCGTTGTTATCAAAGAATGGCGAGACTTGCTCGATGATTACACTAAGAAACACAACACAACACTCAAGTAACTTATGAATTTTTTATTTGTATTTCATTTAATTTCTATATAACTTAAGATTTTAGAATAATGTTCAATAAAATTAGCAGATTGCACTTGTGTAGATCAATTGCAACATTGTATCACGAAAATATCAGAATACTAGATTGGTTATACATTGCCATTGATTTCCATTTCCATTTACTGTTTGAGCCACATTGACTGCCATAGTTCTTATTTAAATTCCTATAATTCATCTTTATTCAAAAACTCCATTTACATGATATCACGTTTACCATAGTATTGCAAATATTTATGTTTTTATGTTCTATGCCTCGCCTATTTTAATATGCCTCACATGATATTTTCACTTTCAACTGACATGCAGAACAATTTGTTGAAATAAGATTTTTCTTACATGAGGCAGAACATATTTTCAGGCTGTAAAGCCTATCATCAGTACCAATTTGGTCTGTATTTTTATTTGTTGTGCTGTTGTGCTCTAACGTTATAAAGTTTTTGTATTTGAATCCACCATAACTGAATATTGTTTTCTATTTTATTCTGTATAACTTGCGATGCTAGTGAAATGATAAATCGAATAGATAGGGCATAAATTTTTTGTTATGTATATCAGAAACTGAGATTATTTATTTTATCTGCCCTAGCTGAATGTTATTAGTATGTATTCTGTGGATCAAGAAAGAGTTTGTGAGTTCTAACCAAGTCTGGAAAATAAGTTTTTTCATTCTTTCAGTCACTCTATTCGCTTCTGTTTGTTTATTAGCAGATTTAAATTTATTCTATTAAATCTTTTTACATATTTCAATTACAGGGTAATGTTGACAGAAGCCTACACAAGTTTTGACAAGACAATGATGTACTACGGAAATGCCAGCTACCCAATTTCCCAGATGCCCTTCAACTTCCAGCTGATATCTCGAGTGACGCCCCAGTCCAATGCCACTGATATTGCTGACGTGGTCAGTACCTGGCTCAGGAATATGCCCAAGGGTACCTGGGCTAACTGGGTGGTAAGTTACCCTATTTTTTATATTTTAAATTGAAAAGGAGGGTTTCACTTAATAATGGAGGGTAAAATTGACTAATAATAATTGTGGAGACGTCCACAAGTTTCTGCATTTTGTTAAATATTCTTTCCCAATAGCATTTGAAGGAATTATCCTGCTTATAATTGAAATTCTAATTAAATTACTCTGACATGAGATTCATCCAGATAAGACAAAATTTTCAGAACACAATATATTAGAGATTGGACAAATTTCTATTTAGAAATGCATTCTATATTTTTGAATCAAAACAAGCATCTATTTTCAAAGAATGTAACACACAACGCGCCCTAACTTTAATAATTCATATAGTATTCTAGAATTATTTCTTTCTTTGTAGTGGCGAAGGTGATATTGTGGAAGGTATCCATAATGAATAATTAATCTAAATCAAACTCAGTTGAGTTTGGCCTCATGAAGATTGCGTTTCCATTTTAAGCAAAACTTAGCTGCATATAACCATAGACGAACCATCAACTTACTTAATCCCTGATCTATGATAAAACTCATTAGTATAATAAATTGTCAGGCATCATACAAAGCCTTGTATGCAGCATGAAACATGTATACATGGGCCTTCACACAAATTAATTTTTGGGATAAATATATTTTGTAGCTGCTGTTTCATTATAAAAGCAAATATTTTTTTCGATAAAACAGTATAAAAATGGAACAAGGAAAAGTAATTTATTTGGGAAGAAACAGAAAGTAGTTCACACACTGTCCAAATGTTTATTATCAATAAACAACCATTTTCCATAACAATGAATGTTCGCAGATTTAGATATATACTTTAAAGTACATAACAGTCTGTGAACTTCAATTTCCTTATTACCCATGCCAAATGCTAATAAACCTAACCAGGGGCGCACCCAGACTTTTGGTTTGGGGTGGGCTTACCCGTCCTACCAGGGAAAATTTTGGAGAGGAGGGGGGGGGGGTAAATTGGGATTTTTCAGACGACTTTTTGCAAGATTGTTGCCCGATAAAGTTTTTTGAGGGGGCGGGGATTCATTACTTGACTTTTTAAAGAGTATTAGTATTAGAGTAGCTATGAGGAAACAAAATGTGTTCATCATGAGTATTTTTTGTACAGTGTTTCAGGAGTTCAAAATTATTCTGCCAGACTGCTTAAGCAACTTCTCATGAGGGTAAAAAAATTAGAATTAATGTAGGTCCGGAACGCTTTGTTACAGAAATAAAGAGGGCGAAAGATTACAGCTATCCCAGCATCCATTCAGAAATCACTAAGGTCTTCATATAGATGGTGTGAATTAAATTGAATCATGTAATTGAGGAATTACATCATTAACGTTAAATGTATTACAGGTTTAGGAGGTTCTGGAGGCTAGAGGTCCTGTACTTATCGGTTAAATGAATGCCATATCGATATGAGTGAAACGAATTATTTTTATTATCTTTACCCAGCCACCTAGTCAAATATTATTCTGCAAGGCTACAAACTCTATTTCCATCTATGGTAGTCACTCATAGTATTCCTGTTAATAGGTATAATGATATTGTTAAAAATATCTTATATTTTTAACAATATTTTAATTGGCATCCGATTTAAACAAGTTTTAAATGTACAGCCTAGAGTCCATATTACACAGTCAATTCGCTTGAAAATTATCAACATTCTGATAAGGATTTCAGGACCTGAGGGCAAGGCTTGAGCCCCAAAAACCCCATGTCAAGCCACTTGTTATAAACATTATTCTACTTGAAAAGTGTGAATAAATGACATGTACCAACACTAATCAGCCTGCAGCACATACTCTCTATGTAGTAAATTTTCTTGAAAATTATTAACATTTTTTTCAGGAGCTCGGGTTCTTGGGGGGGGGGGGGCTTAAGCCCCCTAAGCCCCCCCCCTGGGTGCGCCACTGAACCTAACGCATGTGAATTTTATAGAGAACAAAAAGTAATTTTTTAATGTCCATGAAAACTTTATAAATAAAAAGAAATAAAGAATACTATGGAACTTCTAGCCATCTTAACCAGTAGTGATGGCTAGCACAATTTTATACACAAAATAAAAAAGTAAAAATAAACTCATGAACTGGGGCCCAAAATAAATTTATTGAGCAGCGGATTAGATCGAAATTCCAATGGCCAGTTGCACGAAAGTCAATCAAATTTAATCTCTGTTGAATGGTGTCATTTAATGGAGACAATTTGATTGCACACAGCACAAATTACAAGATATAACGCCGATTAAGCTAACCGGCGTAAGATATGTTTAACCGCCCACTTACAGAGGATTAAATCTCACTAATGCCCATTAAGTTACATTCTGTAGGTTATATTCATTGTACCAGAACAGGGAACTGTAAATTAGGGCATAGGTGTTAAAATCCTTTCAAAATGAATAAAATTTATTAAGAATATAATAATATTTAGAAAGTTGAATAATGATTGAAATAATTTACAATGAAATGATTCTAATTCATCTTTTTTTCTCAATTTCAGAATCAGCTGTTGATCAAATTTTCAGTGTTGCCAGATTGTGTTTAGTTAACGAAAAACAAGTAATGGATCTTTGAGCAACAGTAATAAACCCCTTACACTCACAACAGTTAGTTAACTGACATTAAACTTCTTATATAATTGGCTTTTGTGCAACCGACAAGTCTTCCATTGTCTAAAAGAATAGGAGAAAAAATATTTTATGCAGTATGTATTCAATCATATTATTCATAGCGCAACATTGAAAATCATCTAGTACATTATCTAGATCTGCACACTTGGTTTTATAAAAAAATGATGTATATCGATTATGTACATTCCAAAAACCCGAATTTGAAAATCATGGAATATCCTTATGGGTTTTAGAATTTTAGTGAGATGTTGTCAATGTGTTTTTAGATTTCATATATAATTTTTCCAAAAAGTTAGAAATAATTTGAAGTGAATTGGTCCACATTCTTTAGGAAAAGTTCATATCAGAACGTTTAATCAAAAATTGAAATTTCTTTTTCCTACATTATTAAATTCATTTCTTTGTTGTAATTTAGACTGGCAACCATAAAAAAACAAAAATTAAAATTTCTTTTTTCCTACAATATATTTTTTTGAAATTTAGATTGGCAACCATGACAATTTCCGGGTAGCCACCAGATATGGCGTGGAGATGACTGATGCCCTGAACATGTTGGTAACCCTGTTGCCAGGCACTACCGTCACCTACTACGGCGAGGAGTTGGGCATGGAGGATGTGTTTGTCAGGTGGGATCAGACGGTCGACCCACAGGGCATAGTGCTGGGCAAGGACAAGTACCTAACTGCTACCAGAGATGCGTGCCGGTCACCCATGCAATGGACTAATGGAATTAGCGCCGGTAAGAGTCAAAAACAAATAATCGATAAAGAAAAACAGCAATAAATGAATGGATTAAGTCACTATTGTTTTAAAATTTCAATAATTATCATTGATTTTTAGAGCACATGTCAAGGCTCCAACTGACTGCTACTGCTACAGGGTTATTTTATGACGTCTTGAGAACTCCGGTTATCCTATTATTTGAAAATGCAATTTCTGTGTGTATGTGCATATATCCAACAGATCTCAAAAACGGCTCTAAAGAGTTTAATGAAATTATGCGTATAGGGGCTTTTTAGTGCAAAAATGAAATTGCGCTAGGTCTCATTCCTGTAAAAACTCGCTGAAGGCAACAAAAAGGAAACATCTATAAATCAAACGGTGAGGTAGAACTACCCGTTACAGCCACGCTTCAATATGCGCTACATGCTACATACAGTCGACAGAGGTGACACTGTTGGAATGATGTTCATTTTACTGAATTTCATCGATAAATCGGCTAAAACTATTTTCTCTTGGCAAGCTTTCTTCCAGGTTATTGAAAAAACAGTGGCAGATTGTATTGGGAATTTTTTTTTAATCCTTATTAAAAATTATATGCATAGGCTACCAAACCTCCCGAGTAAAGCTCTGCCCCCTGATATTGGAATAATAGGCAAGTCAAGACAGATAAAAAATTAGCCTATATTCAATATTACCCTTCTTATTCACTAGTTACCAAAACTACAATTTCAATTAGTTGAGGTGAGTTTGTAGTGGAAAAGGTGATATTGTGGAAGATAATCTTTCTTGTTTTTCTCGGTTAACCTTGACTGCATTTCATTTAGCTACATTTTCTATTTTATTTTAATTGTTTAGTTCTAGCCTACTTCTGTATTATTCTTGTTTGCTACTTTTTGGTTCCTGATTTTGACACTGTTATTCCTTTTTGCTCCTCCCACCAGTGGGCGTGACTTGTTAGGGCCTTCAGGCAATCACAGACCTTCAATGAAGGTCAGCCTATGAGAGGCACTTTCACCCTCAGCCAATAGTATCATTCTGTGTTGAATATATATATTAAGCTACTCTGTAGTTTAATTTTAGTTTGATTGAGATTGATAAAGATGTAACAACCGAAACTAGAATCTCACGGTTTTCAATAAATGTGGTTGTGACAACTTTGTCTTATTATTCATTAGTTGAGGTGAGGCTTAATTTTGATCTGAAAAAAAATCTAGCACACTATAAAATGCTTCATCAAATGAATATTTTCTTAAATACTTCAATATTTCCAAACATCTTTTGAAACGGCGGTAGCTTGTTGTAGAATTTCCTTCAAACATAACTAGTTTTTTGTTCGAATAATCTATGAAGTTATTGTTGTTCTATAATTTCAGTAATTATAATTAATTTTTGGAGCGCTTGTCAAGACTCTATCTGACTGCTACTGCTGCGGTTACCGTACGGGTTCTATTCCCGTTCAGCAATGAATGTTTTGGGTAATCATTCACCTCCTACCCACGCACATGTCTCAAACCCATCAGTAAAACAAATACGAAAAAAAATGTACAATTTATCAAATGAATCCACAGTACTGGATTAGAGCACACTTTTGCTTCTATTTATTTAGCTAATTTATTAATATATCCATTCATTTATTTTCTAGCATTTTACCCGGTATTGCCCGAAAATCCAGTTTGGATTTACACTTCACTGGTAGAAAACTTATGGATGTATTTTGTTTGTGTTGTAACTTTGATCAAGAAATAATTTTGAATTTGCATCTAAAGATTAAATTTTTCTGATTTCTAGGATTTAGTACCAACGAAACCAACTGGTTGCCTGTGAATCCCAACTATTGGCACATAAATGTCGAAGAACAGAAGAGGAGCGAAGTGAGTCATCTGAAGAACTATCAGTACCTTGTGGAAGCCAGAAAGAGTGATAGCATAAGATACGGATCGTTTAGAATGTACACACAAGGAGACTGGATACTTATCTTCACAAGGTATTTTTGGAATCTGTACTTTAATAATTTTATTTATTAATTTTAGCAAGGTGGCAAAAAAAGTAATCATTAAGTGACGAAAACGGTGAAGAAAAAGGAGGCGGTGAAGGGGATGGAGAAGAAGAAGAAGAAGGAGGGGGAGGATCGAGAAGGTGGAGAACAAAGAGAAGAAGAAGGAGGAGGAGTAGTAGGTGGAGAATGCGAAGGTGGACGTGATGGTGAAGAAGAAGGGGGAACAGAAATAGAAGGAGGAGCATGAGAAGAAAAGAAAGAAAAAGAAGGAGGAGGAGAAGGAGATGGTGAAGGTAAAAGAGGAGAAGAAGAAGGAAGAGGGGGAGGACGAGCAGAAGAAGAAGGGGAAGAGGAAAAAAGGAGGAAGAGGAGGATGATGGAGGAGGATGAGGAGGAGAAGAAGGGGAGCAGAAAAAAGGAAGAGCAGGAGAAGAAGGAGAATATGAAGGAGGAGGAGGAGCAGAAGAAGAAGGGAATGAGGAAAAATGAGGATGAGGAGATGGGGGAGGATGAGAAGGAACAATAGAAGGAGGAGGAGAAAGAGCAGAAGAAGAAGGAGGGGGAGGAACGAGAAGGTGGAGAACAAAGAGAAGAAGAAGAAGGAGGAGGAGGAGTAGGTGGAGAATGCGAAGGAGGATGGAGATGAAGTAGAAAGAAGAAGAGAAGGCATTTTTGGTTTTTACTCACACTGCATTTATTAATTTTAGCAAGGTGGTATACATTGTGACAACCACACCAGCCCTGTTCAAAAGGAGATGACAATTTTGGAGAAAACAGCCAGAATTGTCATCACTATGGGAAAGTGGAGTGGAGGCTTCAACAATAGGGCGAAATTCCAAGGCTGGCGAAACAAAAGCGATGGCCACGTCAATGGCTGATGACAGTTGTCTGGAGGTCAACCACCGGCAAGTTGGACATTCCACCAGCCAGGGGGCAGCACTGACTGGGGTGTCAAGACTATCGGTTCAAGGGTAACGCCTGTGGCAAATGAGTGAGGAGGACACTTTTAATTGAGCAGCGGACAAGTCACCATGGTCGAGGAGTAGCCGCCTACGCCCCAGCCTGAGGGGTTGAAATTCCAACACCACCAGCCACCAACAGCCACAATAAAATGAACTTTACCAATGTTTAATTTTTTTTTAAAGTGCACTCGCGTTTATTAAACATCCGCGGCGCGCATCATGCAGCTACAGGTTAGTGTTAAGTTAGTATAGTTGTTGTTGTTGTTGTTGTCATCGGGTCTAAATAATAATTGTTAAGTTTAGAGGTCATTTGTATTTTATATACTGTTTCAAGACAAATAGTAATTGCTAACTAATTAATAAATTAAAATAATAGACTACCGTACGTAATTTAACATTGAAAGTATAAAAATTACAATTTTTATAGTACATTAATTTAGGAAATTTATTTGTTAATAATTTATTAGTGTATAATTTTTCTTTTTCTATGATGATGATGATGATGATAATATAATGGTGAAATTTTAACCCTTGATGTTTTATTTTGTTGTCTGCACAAAACCGCAACAACGTCATCATCTCCCCTCCAGTAATTGTCTTTGAATGATTCTGGGACAATTGCTTGGAAAGAGTATGAAAATGGGGTGTAATTGTTGTTAATTGGTAGGAGATATAATGGAGAATCTATTCATCACCTGCTGATTAACAATTTTTTAACTCTGACGTTTTAGTCATGGAGTTATTTTTTTAAGCTAGCTAAGTTTTTTATGATTAAACCCCCAGATTTATACAAAATGGCTTGCCCAACGTGTGTCGTTAACCCACCATACTGATTTTAAGTTTGTCTACATGTTAAAGTAATAAAAGGTAAATAAGTTAAATTGGAGAATTTGATTGTAATTTTGAACAATTAAGTAATTGATAAATTCTAATAGATTCAATCCAAAACATGGAGGTTTTGTTCAGTTTTAATTATGTTTTTTTTTACCATCTCATTGTTTAAAATTTTGCCAAATTGTAATAAGCGAAAGTTAGGCTTGCAGTTAGAGTAGAATGTAACTCAATTTTATTTCAGTACACGTAGGTAAAGAAATTAGCATTGAGATTGGTTTATTCACTTGATTCTGTTAGTGTGAGATTCTGTGATTTGAGGGTCATTTATTTATTATTATCGAATCATTGTGCATTAATGATAAAATTTTTAAATATCAAGCTTATTATATCGAGATTATTCTGTTTGAATAGGATTTCAGTAGGTTAGCAACCGATGGCAACAACAACATAGTATTAAGTTTTTTTCAGATACCTGCAGCAACTGGACACCTTGTCTCAAATTAACATTAGTTTTCATTTAAGTTAGGGTATGACGTATGATAGGTAGAACATTGGTATAACGTATAAGGCTCTCTACGCTCCATAATTATAGATGAAGACTTTGTTAGATAAAGTAATGAAGCAGATTCGGGTAGGCCTAATCCGCCTAATAAATACCGTAATAAAAAGTTTGTTTACAATTGCAAAGAGTGGTCGTCCGCTCGATGGGGGAAAGATCAACGAATCAACTGTCCGTGAGAGACGTCATGATAGGAGGGGGTTTGATTTTCAAGAGACGAAGGTGATAAAAGAAGGGAGCCGACAGGTCAGGTTGTCAGATGTTTATCGTTATGATACGACGATACGACCAGCCAGTTCTGTTGTCCGGAGCGATGCGCTGTTTACATGTGCAGACGATTAAGTTATACTGGTTATGAACTAGATGGGGTCTTACGTCAAAATAACTTGTAATTATATTTTTTTTTAAATTTAGCATGAATAAACCGTAATCGCACAGCGATAATGCTAGTTATTCTTCGATGCTGAAAGAATATGAAGTTCTGGAAATTTAATCTGTGTCAGAAGGACTTGGGTTTTTGTGTTGAAAATAGAAATAGATGTTTTGTTTTTTGGGTTAATTAAATGTATTAATTTAATTAACTGTTTTGTCAGTACAGTTATTTGTTTAGAACATTATCATCCGGTATCAAAGGCATGCAGGGTGTTCGATGGGTAATTGAGTTGGATTGATGAGAGATAGTGAGAAAATTTGAGGAGATTGGAAAGTAACTTATATTAAATTTTTTATGTTTATTTGAGCATTGTTCAACCAAGATACGGTGATATGCAAGGAGTTATTTGAATAGGGGCTTTTAGTGATGGACATGACAGGCTATGATATTTTGAATTCTACAGTAGAAGTCTGTACAAATTATTATGCAGGGAGTTCACGTGCAAGGGAGTCAGTATAATCTGACCTTCAAAATATTGAATGTTACTTGATGGGGGAGAAAGAAGGAGTAGTGAAGTAAGGAATGAGTTGAGTAAGGATTAATGAGAGGATTTGATACCTGTTAAAATGATTTGTGGATTGAATAACAGTATAGTAACGATACATTTTTTTTTAAATTTTGGCAATGTTGTTTATATATTTTTTTTATGTAAAGTAGTAGTTTAGAACAGTTTTATAAATGATGTTGGCAGGTGGAGTGCAATAGAGAGCATAGTAGTTATTATTATTATTATTAAAATTAATGGGATGTGATTTTTAAAAAAAAAGAATGAAAGTTAGTTTAGTAAATTTATTATTAGGATTATAGTATAGTGGTTGGCTGTTGGTTATAACAAATAAGTGATGGTGATGTTGTAATTTCATGTCCTGAAGGTGTAGGGTTGTGATTGGAAAAAATTAAAGTATAAAGTAATTGATAAAGCGATAATATGGCGAGCAATAATAGACGAGTGACTTGGAGTCACAAGGAAAGTGAAAGTTTAGAGGAAGAGAGGGAAGAAAGGAGAATGGAAGAAGAGGAGGTTAGTGATAGTGAACCGGTTTCAGGGGAGACATTGTCGATCATGTCGAGTGATGATGTAGGAACAAAACATATGGAAGGTATGAATAAAGAAGTGGAGGAAATAAACATACCGAAGGAGAAAGAAAGAGAAGTGACTATGGATGGAGGTATGAATGTATTGTTGGCGGAGATAAGAAGAGTTAGAAAGGTGAAACATGAGACAAAGTTTCAGATAGGAGATAAGGTGCTAGTGAAAAATCATATGCCAGCAAATAGCAACATTGGTATTATGAAAAAGTTATTATTATTATATGTGGGGCCTTACAAGATAAATCAGTGCAAAGGAAATAATGCTTATGAGCTGATAAATGATGATGGTCTCTTAATTGGTACATATAATGTGATAGAGTTAAGACCTTACAAAGAGTAACTATTTAGAGAGTAATATGTAGTTTAGGTTAGTTTTTGAGACAATAAAGGTGAATCCAGGCTGCAGGTAAGTAGTTTTCCGAGTTTTGTTAAGACACAACAACAACAACTTGATAGGTTAGGGAATTCCAATCATCACTATGGCAGATCAACATTCAATCTAGGTGTAATATGGCAGCAACTGATTGATGGCAACTCCACTACACCATGAACCACTACAACATCAAAAGTCAAACAGATCAACATTTAATCCAGATGTAATATGGCAGCAGCTAATTGATGGCAACTCCACAACACCATGAACCACTACAACATCAAAAGTCAAACAGATCAACATTTAATCCAGATGTAATATGGCAGCAGCTAATTGATGGCAACCGATTGATGGCAACTTCACTACACCATAAGGCACTGCAACAGGAGAAGGTGGGTAGATCAACATCAATAGAATCCAGACATCCTGCAAGTTGTCACCTCAATTTTCCATGTCTTGTGCATTTGGCATACACAGCAACATGTGATGGGGGATTTGTGACAACCACACCAGCCCTGTTCAAAAGGAGATGACAATTTTGGAGAAAACAGCCAGAATTGTCATCACTATGGGAAAGTGGAGTGGAGGCTTCAACAATAGGGCGAAATTCCAAGGCTGGCGAAACAAAAGCGATGGCCACGTCAATGGCTGATGACAGTTGTCTGGAGGTCAACCACCGGCAAGTTGGACATTCCACCAGCCAGGGGGCAGCACTGACTGGGGTGTCAAGACTATCGGTTCAAGGGTAACGCCTGTGGCAAATGAGTGAGGAGGACACTTTTAATTGAGCAGCGGACAAGTCACCATGGTCGAGGAGTAGCCGCCTACGCCCCAGCCTGAGGGGTTGAAATTCCAACACCACCAGCCACCAACAGCCACAATAAAATGAACTTTACCAATGTTTAATTTTTTTTTAAAGTGCACTCGCGTTTATTAAACATCCGCGGCGCGCATCATGCAGCTACAGGTTAGTGTTAAGTTAGTATAGTTGTTGTTGTTGTTGTTGTTGTCATCGGGTCTAAATAATAATTGTTAAGTTTAGAGGTCATTTGTATTTTATATACTGTTTCAAGACAAATAGTAATTGCTAACTAATTAATAAATTAAAATAATAGACTACCGTACGTAATTTAACATTGAAAGTATAAAAATTACAATTTTTATAGTACATTAATTTAGGAAATTTATTTGTTAATAATTTATTAGTGTATAATTTTTCTTTTTCTATGATGATGATGATGATGATGATAATATAATGGTGAAATTTTAACCCTTGATGTTTTATTTTGTTGTCTGCACAAAACCGCAACAACGTCATCATCTCCCCTCCAGTAATTGTCTTTGAATGATTCTGGGACAATTGCTTGGAAAGAGTATGAAAATGGGGTGTAATTGTTGTTAATTGGTAGGAGATATAATGGAGAATCTATTCATCACCTGCTGATTAACAATTTTTTAACTCTGACGTTTTAGTCATGGAGTTATTTTTTTAAGCTAGCTAAGTTTTTTATGATTAAACCCCCAGATTTATACAACATTAACTGATAATATTATGATAACTGAGTGAAGAAGAATAAAAAAAGAATAAGAAAATGAATAAGAAGGTGAAGCAATGGAAGGAGAGGAAGGAGGTGAAGAAGATGGTGAAGAAGATGGTGAAGAAGAAGGGGGAACAGAAATTGAAGGAGCATGAGAAGAAGAGAAAGAAAAAGAAGGAGGAGGAGAAGGAGATGGTGAAGGTGAAAGAGGAGTAGAAGAAGGAAGAGGGGGAGGACGAGCAGAAGAAGAAGGGGAAGAGGAAAAAGGAGGAAGAGAAGATGATGATGGAGGAGGATAAGGAGGAGAAGAAGGGGAGCAGAACTAAGGAAGAGCAGGAGAATTAGGAGGAGGAGCTGAAGAAGAAGGGAAAGAGGAAAAAGGAGGATGAGGAGATGGGGGAGGATGAGAAGGAACAGTAGAAGAAGGAGAAGAAAGAGCAGAATAAGAAGGAGAAAAAGAAGAAGAAGTAGATAGAGGAGCAGAAGAAGTAGAGGAAGAAGGAGGAAAAGCTGAAGAAGGAAAAAGAGATGAAGCAGAAAAATAAGAAGGAGTAGGAGTAAATGGAGGAGTATGAGGAGGAGCGGGAGGGGGAGGTGGAAGAGAAGAGTCTAATATATAAGTAGACTTCATAATTAGACTAACATTTGATATGCTTTGGTTTTATGTGCAGGTGGTTTATTTCCATCGGGTTGTATATTTGATTTAACTATCATATTAGTTTGATTTGGATTGTAAATGGTGTTACTGCAAAACTAGAACAATTATCTCGTTCTTTTAAAAATAAATTATGATAAAAAGTAATGTAGCTGTGACAAAATTGAGTATAATTATCCTATTATCAAGGTTTTCTATGTATGTGATTCTCTTCACAACTAAAATTGATTTTTTCCTTAGAATCACGTATCAATATGCTTTATAATCGATTCCATAGATATTGATTTGGTATTCAACTATTGTTGCACTATTTCAGGATACTCAAAGACAATCCAACATTCCTTGTGGTGATCAACATGGGAACTGAAGAAGCACACCCTGATTTATCGAAAGTAAACATCGATAACCTACCTGAGAAAATGTACATATACGTTTCCAGTATAAACTCTTATCACCAAAGGGGGTGAGTATTTGCATTCATTTGTCAATTATTGTGGATGTATTGATAATAATAATTTAATTTCTCAATAAGATACAACTCTTGATTTTGTTACAGAAAAATTCACAAAATAGTAAAAGCATGTGTTTCTATATTAAAAAAAAAAATACCAATAGACTAGATTATTTTATGGTTATGTTACTGTGTAATATCAAAAATTATTATATAATAAATAGAAATTGTTCCTACTGGTTATGAAAATAGTTTAAAATAATAAATAAAATAATCGTAAATTCTTAAGATTGTTTATTTATTTATTTTTATCATTCCAACAGATTACACCATAAATACGGTACATGAGAAGATTAAACAAGAGTAAAAGGGAAGATTAATAAATTATTATAAAACAGTAAAATATTTAACAATAATAATTACATAGGGAAGTGATAGCCGTGAGCCGTAGCAGGTAGCTGTTTATTTAGATACAGATAAGCTACAAACTCCTGGGCCGTATTTGTATGGGTGGCCGATTGGATTTGCCAGCTAAAACGATTTTGATCTCTGCTGTAGAATCGGAACTCACCTGAAACTGTCACTTGAACCCACGCGCATGTCTCAAACCTATGTGGGTTTCATTATAAAAAAAAAAAACTGAAAAAACTATTGGTTTATTTTAACGACTATCAATTAATATTATGTTTAAAATTAGTTCGTACTGAATATGAAAATTATGATAACATGACTCATTATTATAATCTTATGAGAAGAATAATAAATTCTAGAAAATGGTGTTTTCTGTATTTGAAACCATTAACAAGATTATCACGCTCACACGCTGCACCACTATATTTTTGTGATTACTGTTTGTGAAATCTGGGTTGAAATTCACTTATTTTTTTTCAATTACAAGTTCATCTTTAACTTAAATTTTTTTTTCATATCTCACTTTCCTGATTGCTTTATTTGTCCTTGTTCTTCCCTCAGTTTATTACTTCTCCCTTCGTATTCTGCTTGTGTATCAGTTTTCTGTTCTAGGACAATATTAATTTTTTCTGTGATGTTTCCATAATGAAACACTTAATAAACAATCTAAAATCAAAACTGACACTGTATTTCTATTTAAATAATGATTTTTACTCGCTTACACAGTAGGGATACATTTAGCTTCTATCAGGCCTGATGTAGCTTATCTTTAGAAGCGAAATGCAACCCCTCAGTATAAGAGTAAAATTATTATTTAAATAGACATACAGTGTCAGTTTTGATAATAGATTTATTTTTGTAATATTTCGATTTCCTTTCTCTACTCTCTTACATTGCATTTTGTAGAATAATTTCCATTCATTCACTCTATATAACGTTTTATGCAAATAATGTATTGGTTAATTATTTATTAATTTTCATACTTTCAGGAGTCTTGTAAGCACTTCCAAGGACATCCTTCATCTGAGGCCAAAAGCTGCTCTGGTATTTACAACGCAGGATCCAAATAAATCAGGAGCGACAGCTATAAAAGTTTCTGTACTGGCAGTAGTGTTGAGCTTCCTTCTGAAATGCGTCATGTGGTGATAAATTTATCCAAATAATATATTGAACTATCAGTAAGAATGATATGATTGAACTCATTGATGCAGGAAGATTATTTCTTAGGGTGTCTTCAAGAGTGAAATACTGTTTATAATGATTATTTTAAGTAAATAAATTTGAAAACTGGAAGTGACAACTCAGTAAAGTATTAATATGCTGTTTTTGGAAATTTTTGATAGAGTCTAAGACATTATACCTTCAAATTGTAAAATAGTTATTCTAAAATGCTCTCCGTATTTTTCTCTTGTATATTTTACAAATAAATTACCATGTACTTTTTTATAAAATGAATATGGTGTTAATTGTTTTTATTATTTTTGCTTATGTTATTCGGTAAATAGTGATATTTTTCTAAGCAGTGACAATTGACGGCGGGCCGCTTAGTTGGGGCGTCGTAACATCAGCTTACTGTCGTTTGGGTTCGAATCCCGCTCCTCCGTCTGGCATCTATGTGTTATCAGTTTTCGGCTGAATGTAACCTCATTACCCACGCACAAGTCTCGGACTTATGTGGGCATCATCAGCAATAAAAAAGTTCTCTTGTTATCATTCTACGAGGCATGTGCAGAACGTGAGTCAACTGATTTTATTTTAGGTTACAAACAATTTAAAGAAAATTACTTGGTTACATTAGTAAATATGTAAGCTATTTGACATAGTCAAACAGTCATCTGAGAGCAGGTGGTAAACCGGGGTATTAATTTTCAGATGCCCTCTTGCAAGTAGTTTCCCGCCAACCCCTTCGGCCAATTCTCCACCTACTCGTCAGTTGAAAACCTTTTTCCAGCTTCAGGGGGGTTCATTTTTACATTAATTTTATTTTTTCAGACAAATAGAAATTCCCATCACATTACATCTAATAACTTATTACTAGTGTACCAGGGATGCCTCCTAAGCCTCATGACGCACGCACCCTAAATTTAGCACCAGCCCCCCACCAAAGAAAATTCGAAAAAATTAGCCCTCCGGATTCTTTCTGAAACTAAAAGAAGAGTTATATAGGTATTGAAAAATTCAAACCCAGTCGATAATATACAAAATGTATGTATATTTCTTGAGATTCTTTATATAGGTAACATTTTTTGCAAAGGTAGAAAAAGAAATGTCAATGAAATGAAGATATGAACTTCTGCCCAATAAAATTAATTGCCAAATAGCTAAATAAGAATGTGAACCTAAATGGTTTTTAAACAATCGAATATTATTACAAATACACAATGGTTCAATAAAAATGAAATACCTATAAGTTTATGTTCGGTGTACTAATCACAAATAATTCTACAAAGTTGTTCCTTTAAAGGAAGTGAAAACAATGAGTTGATAACTTCATTAAATGAAGTTTCCCTCATAAATTTTATAAAACACAAACATTCAAAATACCAAGTCATTTATGCTAATATTTACTGGACAGTAGTTAAACAACAGGTAATTTACTTAGTGTAGTGTCTTGTGAGCATTTATGTATGACATTTATGTCTTAAAAGTCACACATTTCATGTATAGTTATTTATAATACACAATCGAAAGAACCGTCTTTCAAAAACAAAATAATAACATAGGAAAAATGATTGAATTTTTAGTATTTACTTAGTAAATGTTTCTATAGCAGTTCTTGCTTATTAGTAAGTAGTTATCGTAAAATACATGAAAAACATCAACAGTTTGAAGTCAAACATTTTCAATTTGTAGGTTATGACCATCTAAGTTTTTTTTTTTTTTTTGTAGATTACGTCTTGGAGACTCCAGTTAAGGAGTATAAGACAAGTCAGATCAACAATATTATACACTAGATACCATAATTACTTCAAGTAGTTGAGATGAGGCTTAATTTTGATGTGAAAGGCACTATTGTACACTATAAAAAGCTTTATCAACTAAATATTTCTTCAATTGTTTTTTAAATATTTCTATATTTTCAATACTCTTCAAAAACTGCGGTAGCTTGTTGTAGAATTTCCTACCAATATAACTAGGTTTTTGTTTGAATAAGCTACTATTGTGACTCACCAAGTGATAATCTCCTCGGCTTCTTGTATTATAATCATGTACATCAAGATTTTTGTTAATATCATTCGTTTTTACATATAAAGTAGCTTCATACACATATAAGCAGGGTACAGTTAGGAGACCAAGTCTCTTGAACAATGGCCTACATGAATCTAATCTATTTACTCTTTCTATACACCTAACCGCTTTCTTTTGGATCTTAAACACCCTATCAAGATTTTGTTTTGATGAATTACCCCATACTAAGATAGCATACCTAATATGGGACAGTAAGAGCCCATGGTAAGCTGTAAAAAGTAACTTTTTGTCATTCAATCTAGCGAGCTGTCGCAGGACAAATACCCCAGATGAAATTTTACTACATATTTTCTCAATGTATGGAGTCCAGGTCAATCGTCTATCCAACGTAACTTCTAGAAATGCAATTTTTTCTTCCTGGTCTAATTGATTATCGTTTACAAACACGTTTATAGCCCTATCTTCATTTAAATTATGTTTGTTTTTGAATTGAAGGTATTGGCATTTTTTACTATTTATAGTTAATTTCAACTGATTTAAAAATTGGACAATGGACTGCACACCTATATGGGCACTTATTTCTAAATTATCTAGAATGGAATTGCTGAAAATGAGTGATGTATCATCAGCAAATAAGAGGGCTCTACCACTAATTAATTCTTTAGGTAAACGGTTGACATATAACAAAAAAAGCAATGGACCTAGTATTGACCCTGAGGCACTCCAGCTTGCACCTCTAATTTATTAGATTTATTCTTTACTATACTATTACCAACTACTGTAGTTAGTTCTACACATTGTTTTCTCCCAATAAGATATGATTCAAACCATTTCAGTTCAACCCCATTTACACCTACATTTTTCAGTATTTCCAATAAAGTTCTATGATTAACACAATCAAATGCCTTTGACAGATCTAAGAAGATTGCAGTAGCTTTATCACCTGAATGTATTATATCTATTAGTTTTTCAACTAGAGAAACTATGGCTGTCTTTGTTGATCTCCCTTTCTGGAAACCATGCTGTTCATCACAGATAAAGTTAGCTTCTTGAAGGTGCAGAAGTAACCTATTTAGAACTACTCTTTCCTGGATTTCTTGTTCCATGACGAACTGCGTTGTTAATATTAACTTTTCATGTGAAATTTAACGACATGCAGTCAAATATTTGTTAAGAATAAGTATAATAACTCACTTAAACTGGCCGAGTACTTTCGAATCTATGAGATCCATCATAGATTCGAAAGTACTCGGCCAGTTTAAGTGAGTTATTATACTTATTCTTAACAAATATTTGACTGCATGTCGTTAAATTTGACATGAAAAGTTAACTACTCTTTCAAAAAATTTTGTTGTTAATATTAACTTTTCATGTGAAATTTAATGACATGCAGTCAAATATTTGTTAAGAATAAGTATAATAACTCACTTAAACTGGCCGAGTACTTTCGAATCTATGAGATCCATCATAGATTCGAAAGTACTCGGCCAGTTTAAGTTATTATACTTATTCTTAACAAATATTTGACTGCATGTCGTTAAATTTCACATGAAAAGTTAACTACTCTTTCAAAAAATTTTACTTATTACATTCAAAATACTAATGGGCCTATAGTTTTCTACCTTTTCTCTATCACCACTTTTAAAGATTGGCAAGATCTTCCCCTCTTTTAAGTTATCTGGAAAAACACCTTGTTCTAATGAATGATTGATCAGATGAATCAAAGTGTCTAACAATTGATCTTTACATTCTTTCAGAATTTTACTGGATACCCCATCCATTCCTACAGTTTTTTTATTATTTAAACTATCAATGATATTTGACAACTCGTCTTGGCATACTGGGTGGAATTTTAATTCGTTCTGAATCCCCTCAGTATTCCTCATGTTTGCATCACTAATACCTTTATTAAGAGATTTTTGAAGATCCTCAGCAACCAGTTGATAATATCTGTTAAAGAAATTACAAATGTCTACACTATCATCAATATATTTGTTATTTTCGTTAATTATTCTGGGGACACTAGTATAAGCATCTAAATGAGCTACTTGCCTATTTTTGTTTATTACATCCCACACTGCTGTGTTAAAGTACACACTATTATTCTTACATTACATAGCTGTTTTCTTACATTTCGCTCTTTTCACTTCTCTTGTATAATTTTTCTTTAGAGCTTTGTAATTATCTTCACTTAGCATATTTCTAGATAGTTTGAATTCATCATATGCATTTTTAACCCTATTTCTTTCTGCAAGGATATCATCAGTTATCCACTCTTCAATCTTGTCTAATTTGTTCTTTACAGGGACGTTTTTAACTGGACAACTCATAGTAATATGAAACCTTAAAATATTAATGAAACTATCATATTTGTCATTTAAACTATTGCTATTGTAAACCCTACTCCAGTTTTCTTGTAGCAGATTCTGCTTCAAACAATCGATATTCCCCTGTTCACATTGTTGAATTTCTTTCATTACTCTACTCTTTTTAATTGATTTATGACCTTGCAACCCCACCTCTAAGATTTGATAGTCATGATCAGATAGTTCCGAGCCGCCTAATCTTGTTTTAGAGTAATCTATATTAGTAAGGATGTTATCAATTTATTGTTTGTGATGTTCTTGTGACTCTGGTATATTCATGAACTTTTATTTCCAAGTTATTCATGCATATAATATCCTTTAAATCTTCTGTCATTTTATTCTGTGTTGCAAAGTCTGTATTGAAATCTCCCGCTACAATAACGTTTGTAAAACGAGTAGTAGTAATCTCTAAAAGCCTATTGAATAGTTCACAAAAATTGTTCCATTCCATTTGGTGACCTGTAAATACCTAACACCGCTACTTCGAAATTATTGTCGATTTTTACTCTCAAACCAGTAACTTCTAAATCCATTCCCACAGCAAATTTCTCTACATATTGTAATGTTCCCTTTTTCAATGAATTAGTCCCAAAAGTTTCAAACCCTCAAATACTAGACTAATTCATAAAAATAGGCAACATATACAATAAACATAACAAAATATACAACAAAATTGATCAAACTCACCTTTAAAATAGAACTTCACAATTATATACATTTCACTAAACCAACAGAACTTCATGAGAGAAAGTGGGTAGGAAATCGGTGTCATCCAGGGTTGAAATACTACCATAGAAGTTGAACTATATGGTCACAGAAAATGAAAACCCCTGAGAAAAGCAATGTTTTAGTTTTTTATAAGAGTTTATTGACAAATTGTCATCTGGTAAAACCAAACTATTGTTATCTCAGATGAATATGAAAATGAAATAAAAAACAATATGGGGTACATTACTTTTTTAACTTGATATTTAAACATAAATATTCATTGAAAATAAACTTTACTAGTGAGTTAAACACATTTAAACATAAATATTCATTGACAATAAACTTTACTAGTGAGTTAAACACATGCTCCCCCATAAGATGGTCCTCTCTCTAAAAAGCCACACCTTCGATTTCAGCGCGAAAAAACATCTCACCTCAAATGCACTTTCCCCAAATCATCATGCTTTCTACTATCGACCATCGATCTTGATCGATACTTTCGACAATCGTTTAAAGATCGATCTTGTAATTTTGAGCGCTCAATTTGAAATATGTAATATTACAATATTCTAAATTAAATGTTTGCATATTCTTAGCATTTTTAGTGAAGATAGCTACTCCCCCACTTCGATGAGATGTCCTGCAATACGACGCTTTCAATGAATAGTTTGGAATATTAAGTTGTGACAATTCATCTTCTTTTAACCCATGCTCTGTGAAAATAGCTATATCAGGAGCCTCTTCTTTAAAAAATACTTCGATTCTATCTATTTTGTTACGAATGTATTGAATATTCTGATGGAACACAGTGAGTACCGGTACTTCGCCCTATCATCCCTTTTATTACTTTATCGTTGCTTTTGCATATTGAAGTAGATTTACTTAATCTCTTAGAATCTTGAGAGCCTATCAGATTGCTACAAGAGTTCCTTCCACTAATGCTATCCTGATTTTTTGATCGATTAACGTCTTTTAATACAATTGAAGATATGAATTTATCATCTGAAACTAGTTTCCCTTCCCGGTTTTGAGCCACTTTACTAAAAAAGGTTCGTTAGATGATTGTTTAGGAGAATTATTGACAGTAGATTGCAAACGACTTTCAATCAGCTCTGCCAGCCTATTACAAAATATTACTTTGCCAGATTGATTTAGATGTAGACCATGATTAGTGAAGTTTTGTTTTTTTCAGCCTTTCATTTAGAAAACAAATCCCCAACTGCTTAGAATTCTTATTTTTTAGGCTGTTGATTGTATTATGAATTGATTTATTTGTTGACTTAATGGCTTCATTTAGCTCTGGCCTAGCAAACCTATACGGAATTGTACTTATTATTACATTAGTTTTTTGGCTGAGTGGCACAATCTCTTTAATTTTTTCATTTATTTCAGGAAGATGTTTTAGATTAGGTTCATTTATATTGTTTGAGCCACCCAGTACTATTAGAAAATCGTTTTTTCCAAAATCTTTAGTTTGTTCCTGTGCTGACTCTACGATAGCGTTTATAGGGGCACTTGGTTTGAAAAAGCTCTGAACTTCCTACTTATTTTTTAATCTTTTATTTAGTAGGTCACTACAGTCTCGTCCATGACTGGATGTCAAGAGCAGTACTCTACCTTTCCTATCGTTATTTGCCCTTACTTTAGTTTTGGTTGCTGTTTGCAAAACCTGACTATACGTTTTTGTTTGACCATTTCTATTTATTTTTTCCCCATTTGATTTAGGTTCTACTTTTTTTGTATTGATCAGAGGTTCAGATCTTACATTAGCCAAGTTTATTTTTGATTTTAATATTTCGATTTCCTCTGACATAGACCTACATTGACTCGTGAGATTTAGTATTTCAGTTTTATGGTCTTCCTGCTGCAATTTTACAATAACTTCCAGAGATTTTATGTGATCCACTAACCCTATTCGTTCTTCCTCAGAATTTTTTAGTGATGTTTCTAATTTTGTTTTCAATTTGGTGTGATCACTCAATAGTTTAGCAACCTTTTCTTCTACATCTACAGTAGCTTTAAGAGCTGTTGGAGATTTTTTTGTTAATAATTGCTGAGATCGCGTAGCTACCTGAGTTTTAGTTAAACAATTAGATTTAGATGCCTTGTTTGGACTCATTTTCCTAGCTAAAAATTGTTTTCAATTGATTTTAGTTAAATGTTTAATGAAATATTACTTAATTTATTACAATTGTCAACTTGAGACTATTTAATTACAAGAAAATTTATCAATATCGGTACACCTAACCTCGAAAATAGAATTTGACTTTTTATTTAAATACTTTAACTTATATTAGACAAGTTAATGATGTAAATTATTAAGATATTATAAATACTAATAATAATAAACAAAAATACTACTTATCCGTTCGAATTAATATTCTATGCTTCAAAATTCGCAGAGCCTGTTCTGACAACGTATGCACAGTACCACTGCTACCTCGATGTTCAGAAGTTAGCTAGGCACCTTCTAAGATTGTCAAATCTACCTTATAGCAGTTGTCTTTGGAATGAGGAAACAGAAAACCTTTCAATTATTTCTTCATTAGAAATAGACTCAAGTACATATTTTTCTGCAGCAAGAACCATTAGATTGGACAACCATGAGTCTCCTATAGCTGATCTGAGTCTGTTGTAAAGTTGTATAACCACTTTCAGAGCACTCGCTTAGCGTCTTACTAAGCTTGAATAATAACTATGTGCACAAAGCCTAAACATAAATATTTTAGCTAATTCATATTCACTAGTATAATAATAATAATGAATCAATTGTCATTAATTGACATTCTATCTGGTGACTTCGAAATTTTTTTGAATGTCTTCACGTTAAACGCGGTTTAAATCAATCAACTTTACCCCCCCCCCCCCCCTAAACGTTTTTTGGACCCCCACCCCTAAGAATTTCAATGACGCAGTCTGCGTCATAGCCCCCTGTGGGCACCGCTGAGTGGACAATATCAAAATATTCAAGATGTTATATTTATTAGGTACACAGTTGAAATACAGAAAAAATAATAAAACTTATCTTGAATCTGTATGCTACACTCCAGCATAAACCAAAACTTGTGCGCTGGAGTGGGTGAAGAGATAGTTATCTGAAGGTGCTGGTGCTAGGTCAGAGAAATGCGCGGAATCTTTCAAATGAGGCGCGTAGTACCAAGGCGTTTGCCATGTGTGGTCTGTCATTGTCGTGCAGTAGGCAGACTCCTTTTATCAGCATGCCTCTCCTCTTGTTTTGTGAGTCGCCCTCCGCAATTTTTTCAAGGTCTCATAGTATCTTGCAGAGTTGATGGTCTCCCCTTGAGGTAGAAATTGAATTTATGTCTCGACAGTCCCAAAACACAAATGCCATGATTTTCTTGAAATTCTGGTTTTGAACGTTTTGGTGGGCGGTAAAGGTGTGATGCTACTGTTGAGATTATCTTTTGGTTTCAGACGTGTAGTGTCATAGATTCAGAGCTTTATCGCCATATGAAGTTCCACCTCATTATAAACCTCAACCGAAATTTTTCCCTCCCAAACGAGATAATGCATGACGCCGGTTATTTCACACTTGGCGGGAGATTGTATTGATATTTTTCATGAAACGTATTGTGTTGATATTTCTAAGCATTTGTATCTCGAATTGGTCTCGATGGAGAGGGAGGAATCAGGCTATATGCCAACATATTGAAAAATAATCCCCTCAGCAGTGAGAGCCTCAGCTCACTTACTTTCTGGACATGCCTCGTATTCATTTTCTACTGATGTGACTTGGACGTGGGTGATGTAGTGGATGATTACACAAAATATGCAATGCTAAAAGATTGTTAAAAGATAAAAGAGAATCAAGCCCGTGACCGCAGAAGTAGCAGTTAGTCAGAGTCCTATCAGAGATATCGCCCTAACCAATAATGTTCATATTGGCTTTAACACAAAGTTTGACAGAATTTAAATTGTTTGACAGTAGGTGTGACATCTGTATTATCCATTATGGATATCTACCACAATATTATCACTAAGAATTTTTAAATAAAATTAAAATTATTAATTTAAAAGAATAATCAATTGAATCATTATTAGAAGTTTCGGAGTAGCCTACACTTTAAGCCTATCGGCTGCCTAAAAAATAGTCGTTAAGTACAACCTGATAACTCTGACATCAGGCCTGAGACAGAATAGAAGAATAGAGAGAATAGAAGTAAAATTCTTCTTCTATACTCTCTGGCCTGAGACAGCCAGGTCACAAAATAATATTATTATTATTAATTAAATATCTTAAAAATAATTCATAACAACTCATAAATCACCATCATCCAACACATTACCCACGCACAGGTCTCAGACCTATGTGGGCTTCATCCTAAAAAAAAAAAAAAATTCAAATTAAAAACGATATGGAATATCCAATTATCGATTATGTTGAAGTGTGAATGTATAATTCAAATAAATTGAATATTCCAAATAAAGCAGTAACTCTTAACTCTTACCCCTGTTTGTATCGGTTCATTTCTCCACACTATTCCTCCATAGTGGGAGTCATAAATATCAATAACATATTCAGAAGGTCATAAGGCGTATTTTGGATGTCAGTGTTAATGAGGCGTCAAAAAATTAATTACTATATGTCACGCTTTGATAAATGATAGTAGCTGATAGTAGCAATGTGTCTCCGAACGTCAAAGTTTGACAATAAAATTGAGGAGAACAATAATTACCGTACGGCTATAACCTTCATGAAATCGTCAGTACTAGCTATGCATGTAGCTGGTGAATGCGTAATAATTTTTAGTACAGTGATGAAAGGCGTAAAACGTGTACAAACTATGAATGCAGATGTAAGAGATTAAGTAGTGCTTTAAAGACTGTGCAACGACTTGAAGGATTTTTATTATTGTTACTAGGATTAACCAAGAACTGGTAAGATAAAACCATCGATTTTTATGTTTACTGATTAGCACAAACTAAAATAGAAAATATTATAAACAAATCTAAGATTATTCATATTAACTATTGTTACGTGTTCTATCACTAAAATAATGCTGGCAACACTTGAAAAATTAACACTCATACTTTATTCACACAAATTACTTACAACATGTACTAATCAGTTATGTCACACAAGAAAAACCAATAAGAAACAAATAGATCAATAACGTTCAGCTAATAAATAGGCCTTTGAGGCGGTTTCCCGGGTATGAACTCTACCCATATACTAGCGATGAGTCAAGCTCTCAAGCTCTAGTTTATCATAAGTGGACAGAATTTACTTTTAACCATAAATGCGCGTTATGGTTAATTTTGTTGAACCCCCGTTGAATCCTGTTTCCACTCGAAAAATTTTTGTTGAAAACATCAAACATATGCAAATAATTTTGCTGCGAGTGGAAACGCTCAACATTTTTGAAACAAGTTTAAAACAAATTTGCGACATGTTTTGCAGCAAAACTTGTTGCAAACAGATTCCTGGTGAAACTTCGCCTGAAACTTTTAGGCGCACGCGCAAGGAGAGCACAATATTGACACGTTCTTGCGGCGGAGTGCAAGGCTGTTTTATCTTTCTTTATCCAGAACAAAAGTGTAAAAAACATGAAAGTTGAGTTATTTGAATTTTTTTTAAATGTTATCATGACCTGCTAACTTCGCTGATTTCTGACCAGCTCGATTTTTTCCTTGTACCATGAAATTTAAGGTTTCTATAAATGATTCTAATTTAAAGCTGTATAAATGAATGAAATTAAAAGACTTGAAGTGCTTAAATTTCATGCTATTGTTATGGACATGGAAAGAAAGAAGGAACAGTGATTTTCAGCATTATCTGTCTGTGTCAATATTGATTTCCGGAAGCAATTAATTACTCTTCTCCTGTTCACCCCTCACCTTGCGGTCCATCTAAAACTTTATGGAGTGTTCTCATCTTGGCAATTAAAGTACCGTACTCTGGATGAATGGAGAATATTCTATCTGTTTATTTTAGAATGGAATTCTAATTTTCAATGGAAATTGATATAATATTTTTCAATGGAATTTTATAGAGAAATCGAGAACCTTCTCATTCTTTCTGGATTATGAAAATAGCAGAAACTCTTGTAAAAGTCAGTCAGTTGTGATTCGATCATTAATGTGATAAGTAGCAAATTGACAGTGACAGTTTCCGTTCATACAGTCCAGATTATCAGTGAGCGCTAAAACTCTACTCTCATTTATTTGTCTGACTAGAATTTTATTTTTCTCTTCGTGCTGACCAACAACTAACTTTTTATCAACAGTTACTCTTAAACTTATAGCTAAATGATCAGACAAAGCAGTGTATACAATTTTACTCTCCCATCTACTGTGATGAATGTCTGTGGCAATATTATCGATACATGGACCACCGGAATAGACATTTGGCCTTGTCGTTTCTCTAGTTGTGATACACATATTATAACTAGACAATAAATTATATATTTAATTTCTATAATTAGATTCTACATTGAAATCAACATTGGAGTCAGCACCTAAAATAATATTACAATTAAAAGCAGACAGATAAATTAAAATCTCATCAAGTTTGACTAGAAATTCACTCAGATTATTTGATAAGGCACTATAAGGCCTGTAAATGGATAAAACTATAATATTCAACTCAGGTATCTTTATTGCAGTATATTGTGGCAGATTATTATTCAAGCTTCTTCAACTGTTTATACACTGACTCGTAAGTGCTTGTAGTGTCTCAACTGTCATGTTTTAGACGCTTCTCCTTGAATTATTGGACAGTTTAGTGAACAATTATTATTTAATATTAGATCGGCCTTTTAACAGTTAGTGATTGATTTTTGAACAGTAATAAATCAAATTCTTTGTTAGCTGGAGATTATTTATTTATCTGCTTCTGATTGGTTTCTTTTGTGTGATATAATTGATTAGTGCGAGTTGACGGTAATTTTTGTTAATTAAGTGCGAGTGTTTAAGTGTTGCCAGTATTATTTTAGAGATAGTACTTGTAACACTACGAAAAAAATTCAAGTAGAAGTAAAATAAAATAATAATTAAAAAAACAAATATCCTGAATCTCATGTTTATTCGTTTTGAAGTGGAGAAAAACATGAGATTAATCACATATTGCAATTGCATGTTACAAAAAACAATAAATATGCTAGGTAGGCTGCATAATTTTGCCTGTAAAAGGAATGCACTCGACCTATATTTAGAAGGTGAGCAATAGACCAGGCAGACGTCGTACTGACTAAATTCATGTGAATCTGTTATGTTGCAGAGTGGAAACGGTGAGCTTTTTCAGGCAGTTTGCAACTTGCTTTCAAAATGTTTTTCAACTTGTTGCAAACTTAGTTCAAGTCGGAAACTAAAAACAAAGTTTTTAATAAGATGGGGGGGTGATCGGATTTTTGGGGGCCCCGGGGCGTCTGGGGGGTATGGAATGCCCTCCAGGACGAGGGGGGTTCCGGGGGCTCTCCCCCGGAAAAAAATTGATAAATAGTCCCTCTAAAACCGTATTCCATACCCCCTTGGCCAGGGGAAGACTCATGTCTAGAAAAGCTTAAATCCATTCATTTTAGTCCACATTATGAGAAATTTTTTGAATTTTCGATATTGATCATGATTTACATTTAAAAAATGGTAATTTTATACGAGTATTTATTGAAATGGAGTTATAAATTGGAAAAACTGAAGCTTAAATAGAATAAATCATTGATTTTATTAATCGTTTGCCTAAGAACTTGTAGACTTGTACCCACTTTTCGAATATTGTTAGTTCATTAATTAGTCGTAAACAAATTTTAATGTATAAAATATGAAGAATACTACTTTTATACTGCCAATTTAACAAGTATAGTGGCTTCAAATTATTATTAGAATCAGGGTCACACAGAGACATTTTAGTGGCCCGGGGCAGAGTTGTGGCTGGAGGCTCCCTTACACCTTCAACCTAAACACCAATTTTCAATTAATGACTCGATTTCCCAACTAGCATTATAAGTCTTCCAGCTATGACTGTAGTTGCCTACTGTACTCAAAGAATCTGTGTAACTCATTTGAATTGTTTTTTTAATTCAACTGAAAACCATTCCATGAAAAAGCTGTGGAAGCTAGAGAAAAGGGCACTGAGTGACAACCATAGAACTATAAACTTGGAATGCTAACTCAAGCGGTGTTTGGAAGCTAGAAGCGAGCCGGCCGATGTTCCGTTTCCCCCACCACAGTGCAGTGCAAACGACACTTATTTCTGCACTCCAGCTATGTAGACAGCTACAGCTCATGGTGATTTTGCATTGATATTCAACATTATTTGACAAGTTTTGAGATTTGAGTATTGAGAATTTATTTATTTTATTGTACTGGCGACGAAAAAGAAGAATGCCAGCATACTGTGTAGCCTATGACTGCAAAAACTACATTACGAAGCAATATATGGATTATCTGCACATAGGTAAATCTACAGAATACTGTACAATTATATGTAGAATATATTATAATATATATATTATATATAATATATTATATTATAGAATATGTAACAATTAACATAATATACTTGATATTGACACTCTACGTTTGTTATTCGTATCATTGTCTATAAATCTGGCGCTATTAATACAGTATTGCTATCCTTATAAAGATCATTCTTCTCCAATTAGTTCAGTACATAGATAGACTAAATGTAAATGTAAAATATTATATCCCATGTTATTGTTGAATTGTCCAAAATGATATTCTGTGAGTTATTTATTATAATAAGACTTTAAGAAATTATAATGTTATACAGCAGTTTGCGAAAGTATAACTGGATAACAAAAATCAATTGAATTATTTAAGTTATTTACGGTATATGACATACCGTACTAAAGAATAATTATTATGTCGTCAAAAATATAGCTGGCAGAGTCAGTCTTTACAACACGTGAAAAACTATCTAAAAACAAAAAAACATTGTTTTGCTTTGTTACACTAGATTTTTTAACGTGAAAAAGAATGGTGTTGTTGGTTTATTACTTTCACGATCAGTTTCAGTTCAGTGACAGTGTTGTATTTTATTTAGAGCTCAGTATATGTTTATTGATATTGAATTTATAGATTTTAAAAATATTTTATTTATAAATACTTTCATGATATTGCATTTTAATACAGCAGGCTATACGGTAAATATGAATAGATCCTTTGGCATCTTTGTTGGATCCTATGATACTCCTGTATGCGGACATAATTTCACAATGAAATTATTTGAAAGAGTATTATTTCTGCAGATATCTTGTAACATTTTATTTCTTGTACATGATATTTAAGTTGAACTAAGTATTTCTTCTTTGTAACTTCTTGGTTTCTCTCCTGAAAATTGTTTGTTTTATAATTGATATTATTTTTTATCATGAATCATTTTTTTCTGTGTTTTTTTATTCCCGTTTATTATTATTATTATTATTGCAACTTATCTTATTTAAGAACAACTCACCTGTTAAATACTATACTATTGTTAAATAGAATAAATACTATTAATTGTAAAATGAAAATTTTTTCATAAAATATTGTAAAATAAACCAATTTCTGATTAATACACAATATTGTTCAATACATCAAAAATGTATAAATATAGAGTGTAGCCTACTTCTTTCAATGCATGTAACATTTTTAAGTTTCATTGTAATATTCATAACTTATTTCATTAATATGCAATTACCAACAATGATATTGTTAAAAACATTCTATTTCAAATTTCATGTAAACTTGCACCTGTTTGAAACTTCCTTATAAAAGGAACAGGTTGATAACTTGTTAACTGAATTGCCGTAATAATAATAATAAGGTTACATAATCTATTTCGATGAATTCATATCAGGTATTCCTGAAAAAGGCCCGAAAAATCATTGTATTTCGTATTTTTCTCAAAATAACCTTTTTTCTATAAATTCATTGGAATAGATAGAATGTATTTGAAACATGTAGTGAAACCTTCTTCAACTGACAATTCAAATCATGTGTATTCAAAATTTACTAATGGTGTTTCACATTTCTACGAGACTGTCAAATTGAATTACTCTGGCCGAGCGTATTTTTAGTTTTAGAGTAATATATTTATTAGTTTTACAGTACGTAGTTCAGTCAGTGCCAGTGCGAGCACTGCGCTTTGGTGGGGGAAGCAGTGAGACAGCCGGCTCGCAGTTCGATGCATTCAGTCAGCATTCCAAGTTTATAGTTCTATGGTGGCAACACAGAGAGCAATAAACTTTTTTTCTATTTTTGTGTAATCTCTTGAATTTGCATCGAACTATTCTCTAATACTGGAATATGTAAAATGTGTAAATATATGAAAATTTTGATGAATTTGAATGTAACTTGATTCAACTTGCAAAGAGAGAATGAATTAATAACACATCCAATTCCAAACTTAAACTTATAGTAGTTTTGTAATTAACCTAGATGGTGACGGAACACCATAACATTGGGGAGTCTGAGGTTTCTCCAATTGAGAAAAAAATTGTATTCCAGGTCTTGAAAGTGCAACTCTAAGCGTTTTTGTGGTTATCAACATCTTCCTTCATATTATCAATTGATTAATTATTATTAATAAATTATTAATTTTGTTGATTGATCCATAGCGTGACAAATTTCACGATCACAATAAACTCTTTGGTGTATCAGATCTGAACAGTAACAGAAATTATAATTTAAAGCCAGTCTGCATAAATATTGAGATACCGTTTCTACTTTTATGCCTACTGTGTCAAATTCATTCAAGTGGTCTGGGGGACCTTCAAACCCATGTTTGGGGGCTCCGAAAATATTGGGACTTACCAGCATCGTAAGGCCTTTGAAGGCCCAAAGCCGAGGAAATTAGGGGACCCTTGTGTATAAACGCTGAAATATTCTAGATGCAGCCTATTTGAATCTCTACTTGACATGACTATACTGGCAATAAAAACGGGCCCTCTGTTAGGTTTCTAAGGGGCTCTAGAGGTCTCAACTGGAGAGAAAAAAGGGCCCTGGAGGCCCCTAGCTGGACAATTTGGGGCCCCTTATTTTCTTTTGTTTTGTCACTTGTTTCTAGCTGTAACATTATTTACTCTTCACGTATAACATTTTTTTACCTCCAGTAACCGATATTATCGTATTTTCATTGATGCCTCTCTACTCGTTTTCTGAGCCTCTTTTACAGGCTCAAAGGGGGGGTTGTAACCCGGAAACCCCCCTCCCCCCCCGTCGCTACGCCACTGCTCATGGTTATAAGCTTTCAATAACAATAGCAAAATTTTCATCATAATCATTTGACCTAGAACCTGACTCATCCTCTCATCAAACCAATTCTAAATAATGGTTTCCTCATTTTTCCCCTCCTGAATTATTAGAATTTGAGGAACTACAGTTGAACTTCACATGTGTACCATGCACGCGTTGGCGCGTACGTGCGTTTGTTTTGTTCGTGAAATCGTGCACGATCGTTCGCGTGCGGTCGCAAAACCGGTCTTTGGCGTAGAACCTGTGAAGTATCATCAATCCACTATAGAGTAGTAGAGTAGTGAAGGAAGGCTACAATCATAATCGCATTATAATTCCGAGCTTGGCGATCAGCGATTTTTTTGGCATACTTTTTCAAGCACACTTCTTCTATTTTTATCTTCTACTTATTTTTTCCTTTCTAGTTCTTCTCTTATTCTTCTTTTTTAGCATCCTATTCTTCATCTTATTCTACTCTTCATTGTATTTTCTTTCACCTTCTTCTACTACTACGTCGTAGTCGTCAGCTTCTTCTTCTTCCTCGCCTCTTCCTCCTTTACATCCTCCTCCTCCTCCTCATCCTCCTAATTCTTCACATCCTTCTTCCCCACCTCTTTCTCCTCACATCTACTCCACCACTGCCTTCTTCTCATCTTCTTCTCCTCCTCCTCACCATCATCTTCTCCAACACCACTTCCTTCTTCTTCTTCTTCTTCAACACTTCTCTACCACTTTCTTCATCACCACTTCCTCCTCCTTCCTTTTGGCTACTTCTTCTTCTCCTCCTCAACATCCTCCTGTTCCTCCTCCTTCTCCCCACGCCTTTTCCTCCTCCTAATGAAGGATTTCCTCCTCCTCCTTTTCCTTCTCATCCTCATCTTTTCTCCTACCCCTCATCTTTATCTCTTCCTCATCTTGTTTTCCTCCTCGACACCACCACCTCCTCCTCCCAATCATTTTCTCCTCTTCTCCTGCACCACCTCTTCCTTCCTCTTCAATTCGTCCACCTCCCCCTTTATCTTCTTCTCCACCGGTCCCACCAGCTCTTCTTTCTCTTCTTTCCCTCCTGCCTTCTTCTTCTACATCATGGCACACTATCGAGTTCACGTTTTCTTTCTTTTCTATCTTCTTCTACTTCATCATCACCGACTTCTTTTTCTTTTTTCGATGAGGCAAACCAACACACAAACACACAGAGGTCCAGTAAGGATTTGGACGTGCTGGGCGAAGGATAGCATCCTTTCAGAAAGGATTCAACAACAACAAGACTGGTGAGTAGGAAGGATGATTGTGTGTGTTCCTTGTTCAGCCATGACCTTCATTCGGTTGGATTATTTCCATCGGTGAATATAAGCTCTAATTTAGGATCTTATTGACATCGATTTGGTTTATTTTTTGTTAAAAAGATTTTGTTGGTTGAATTAGCTTCTATTTAGGATTATATTGACTAGATAAATTAAAATCATGCTGTTTTTTTATTATTTGTTTTATTATTTAGATGATTTTGAACTTTTATTTGGGAGTTTATTGACTCTATACCTATTTTATTATTTTTGTTGCAACTCCATTTTTATGTTCCACTATGTTAAAAGACTGTGCTACGTAAGCTGAAACAAAAAACCTAATTTGATAATGCAATACTTTTATAGTAAAAAGTAAATGCGAATTGCTTCTATTGGACCCTTACGTTCCACCTCGTTGTTTGAACCGTGTTATCGGAAACATGGTGGACCTACCGTTTTAGGTGGGCTCTGAACCATCAGGAAGTGAGTTTACAGCAGAGGTCATTTTTTGCTGGCCAATCCAATCGGTCACCCTTACAGGGAAGTACCAGGACAGCGTCGCTTGTCTAATCTGATTGGATTGAACAGATATCTGCTACGGCTCACGGATATCACTTCCCTTTATTAGTTTGATGATTATGCACCATAGATGAACTTTTATTTAGGAATAAAAACTTTAAAAAACACTTTTATGGCATGACGGTTTCACTCTGTTGTAAAGAGCATCGTCAGACGACCCACAGTACACTCGTATTTTATTTAAGAGTTCATTGACTGTACCTATTTTATTATTTGTTGTTGCAACTAAATTTTTTTCTTATCCACTATGTTAAAAAGACTATACTTTGCAAGCTAAAACTATTTACCTGAATTAATAATGTAATACTTTCATAGTGAATATCAACATCATTTTTATATTTGTAAATTTTTCAACAAACATGATTTTGATCGAAGATTAATCTTCGATTAACGAAATTATTGACATTGATTGAGTTCATTTGTTAGAATGATTTTTTTGGTTGAATAAGCCAAATGATGAATTCTTCACTCCTAATATAGCTATTATTACCTTTGAAAGAATTTTGATCCAGCGAAAGATTGTCAGTTGTGGTTTAGGGGCCCCAATGTTTTCAAATTTCTAGCCTTTCTAGCCTATGTTGAAATTGTATGCAGTAGGCTGTCAAAATACTATCCACAGAGTTCATTTTAAGAATGAATTTAAGTATAAATTTATCACTTTTCTTTACAAAAATCTTGGAAACAAGCTTCACTCACAAACTCCAATAATAACCTCCAAATAATAATTTAATTAGCGTGAATGTAACCAGTGGTTAGGTCAACTCATTGTTTTCAAATCAAATCAAATTCATTTATTGCCGAAGACATGATTTTAAACTTTTATAGGCCACGTCCAAAAAATTACATATGAAACATACCACGAGAAATCATCAGATTCATATTTAAAAATTCTCCATATTGAAGCTTAAATGTTCATTATAATTATAAAAACAGTTTCTTATTAGAAAAACCTTAATTCTAATTCTAATGTTGTACTCCCTAACAGAAAAACTTCTTATATGTAGTGGTAACTGATTAAAAAATCTTATCACACAAGCCCTAAAACTTACATGGCTTGATTTGTAGCAACAATATTCATTTCTAAATACTATGACTAAATACTTTTGACATTTGACAATTATTTCGTACTGTGCAGTGTTCAAACTTTATTATTTTATCTTAGTATTTGAAATGTGATTTATCTTTGAATACGTGACAGGTATAAATAGTCATTAGTCACCACCTCATACGACCTTCAAATAGACTCTCCCAACATAAACTCATGCAGTTTTAGCCTTTATTTCATTTTGTTTAGTCTGAGATAGGATACATGTCGAATGAATTTCCATTTTTCTACTACTTGAGCCGTTGACGTGTCCTCAAAAATCAATAAAGGGCCAGATGCTTGGAAAATTAAAAATAAAGAGGGCCTGGGAATTTTCGGGAGAAGGTAATATGATGAACGATTTCTGGCCAGACAAATTTGGAATCATGATTTCATGCATCTGTGCACTTGTGTTGAGGCACTATTATTGTGATGTGGAACAGGGATTAAAATAACTTTTCCTGAAAATCCCGATACACCTGAGACTCTAAACAATGGACCGTTACAGCTAGTGGTCTAAATGGAATTCCTATAACTGATCGACTAGTATTAACCGCATGTATATATAGTTGAGTAGAAATAGATATGTAGAACTAACCGTGTAATATAGGTATAGAATTAACTTTATTAAATTATAGATATGTTGGAATGTTGCATGCTAACTAAAATTAACCACTAACGATAAATCTACTTAAAAAAAGCGCTCATCAACTGAAATAAAAAAAATTATACTTTCAATTCAGGAATTTTATAAATAAATGAATAGAGATTTTTTTTAGCTTTGTGATTATATATATTGAGTACAAATTTTAATAACTACTTATCCACATAGTCTCATGTAATTAATATATTGTTATAAGCTCTTAGAATGTCGTTATTTGTAATAAATTATTGTAGGTTGAATCCGGATTCAGTCAGATTTAAATTGGTTTTACTGATTGTGATGGTAATATAGGCATACCGAAAATTATGAAATTGGATTCAGTTTAACTTGAAAAAGGTGATCACCGAAAAATGTCTGTTTTATTATTATAACAAACTGAATAATATTTCTGAAGCTATGAATCAATTTTAAATATAATTTATATCAGTTTTATTGCAGTCACTGATTTGAGATCTTGTTTCAATCATTAAAACTATTGAATATTTTTTAAAATAAAAAATAATGCTCTTTTATGTAACTAATTCCATATTTTAAAATACCAATTTCAAGTATTAATATATATGTATATATATGTGTGTGTGTTTGTAATATGCAGATGAATAGGGTTAGAGTCAAAGCTATTATTATTGTTTTTGATTTTTATTTATTAATGATTAATTTTCATTTGATTATTATGTATTAATTTATTATTACCTGTTAATTTCAAATTCTTATAAATATTTTTCAGAGATATTCTTTTGATTTTATTAATTGTTAATAACTTTTGCTATTGAAAATAGTTTTTGAAATCAATAATTGTATTTCAGGTTTTTTTAATAATCATGGGAGCCATAATTTGAAAATGTTGTAAATAAAATTCAAAACACACATACAAACAGAACAATGACACAACAGTAATTTTAAATTAACACTTAAATTCTATCCTCCATTATTTGTAAGCTGGACCTGACTGTGGGCGAGGCACGGAAGTGGTGGTAGGAGGAGGTATGGTGGTGGCAAGATTACTATTTATAAGAGGGAGCAACCCCTGGCTCTGTCACTTCTTTTTGAATCGCGAGTAGGGACAAGGAGGTGAACGCAGAGTGTAAGAGGCATCAAAATTCAATATATCATAGGGAGTTGACTGGTAAAGCCTATAACATAATTTTTATTTTTATTCTATATATTTTTTTAACTTATCATTTTCTGCCACACCACCTCTTGTGCCCCAAATAGCCAGCAACTTTATAATTAGTTCAGTTTCCAGCAGTTTTTCTTTTTATTTGCCAACAATTAATGTAGACACCGATTCAATTCCTTCTATTTTTTTTTTAAGTTCTTGTATTCTGTTTTAAATATTATCTTTCCTAATTCCCAACACTAAACACGTTTATTTCTTGTAAGGCTACCCATTTAGTTTTCTTTTATTTTTTGAGTTTTCTTGTAAATTTATTTTATAGTTCAAATTAAAGTATTATTTATTATATCATTTTTTATTTGTATAAAGTCTGTAGAATAGTTAATAAGAATTAACTATTAATCTGATTATTTTTCAAGATTTCATTTTATTTTCACATTTACATTATATTATAGTAAATAAATTTAAAGTTAAACTGTCCTGTTTTTTCGCTTATCTCCCGTATCTAAGCCCCTGAGTCCCCTGCTCTTTCTTTTAGTCGTATTTATTTACCTTATTTGATTTCTTTTTGTGAGACAGTGTGATTACTGATTTGTGTTCTAGTGGACAAGAGGAGTTCTGAGCCTTTGCTAGCATCTCCCCATTTGAATACAAAACATTGTCATTACTGATAGTGTTTGGTTGCTGACACAGGTCGTTGCCAGTAACTGATCACTTAGGCTTAAGGTGTATTTTGTGGGTTACTATATTTATATATGCTTTATAGTATTAAAATTATTCATTCATCAATCTACGAGATTGATTGGCGCCGGGCAAACCATTAAAATAGAGTGGGGAAATTGTTGGTATCCCACTCTGAATAATGATATGCAACAGTGATAGAATAGGTAAATAGTTCATACTTTAGCGGTTTTTATTCACGTTTTTAAAACTCTTATTAAAAATTAAAATTTGATTTTGGATTAATGTATTGAATATGAAATTACTAATAAACAAACAAAGATGTAGATATTGGAAATAAGCTTTACTGGTGAATTCAACACCTACTTATTATGTGTGATGGCCATTCCACATTAATGAAATGCTTCCTCAGACACGAACCGTAATATGGAACTACAAAATAGAATAAAGAATAATATAATCCCTTCAAAGAACGTGCAATCATTTTTTTGAAGTTGGAAATTTTTTGATTTGCACTCATAATAGTAATTTGCTTTGTTATTTCAAATGTGAAATATTACACTTTCAAGAATTTTTTCAGTGCATTATTAATAGAATTGAAGGAAATTCATTAGATAATAGCAAAATATTAGTAGCCTAATTGAATTTTATTTATTTTTTAATAATAAATTATTCAAATTTCATTTATTATTTTATTGTATTTGATATTTATTACATCAGCTGTTCTAACCCACTCATTAAACCTCTCACGTGATTCTTGGCGCTATTCCTCAAAGATTTTAAAACCTTAGCAGTGCAAAATAAAATGAAACAACTAAAACAAAACAAAAAAACAGATAATTAAAATAAGGAACAAAAAAATGAAATACATAAAAATATGTATGATATATAAAAATACGCAGATAAAGAAAAAAAGAAGAATACAGTTAGCACATAATGTTGGAAAGATTATTTATTTATTTTTAATTTTATTCGTTAATTATTTACTAGCATTTTACCCAGTCTGTTTCAAAAGAGAAGTTCACAAAATAAACTGTTCTGTTGCATTGATAATGTGAATGTTAAGAGTAAACTACCTTCTTAGCAACTTTGCAGCTCTACCCACCTAGATAGTTTATATTAATGTATTACAGAAAAAGCTCAATACACACAATAAGTAAGCTCGCTTGACGCTGGGTAATAAGCAGTTGCAATATTGATATAGTTCTAATCTATTGCTATCAGCGATATCAGTGATATCAGCGTATCATCTATCTATAGTCTGTTCAGTGAGACTACGGAGTGGAGTAAACAAACATGTGCGTGCGTGCAAGCCGAGACTCAACGAAGCCCGATTCACACATAGCCTAGTTTTCGAAACGCATCGAACAGGTAACAGGCCTAGGCTACCCATTGAAAACGACTTTCAACAATCATTTTCAAACACCTACTTGGATAATACTTATTATTTATTTTAAATGGAAATATATACATGAGAATAATGAATTATATGAATGAGATGGCTATTTTCTTATTTTCAATGCTTAGGTAATGTATCCAAACATTCAGTAATCACTGGTATCACTATTATTAGAATTGTTCATCAATTTGTCGATTGAATTATTTTTACCTATACATTTGAAATGAAAATACTGACTTGATAACTGAATTTAAAATCTAATATGTTCTTGAAATAATGCAATAATAAGTTATTTATTTCACAAACTGGAAGTGCGACATCAGCTGTTGAATGAACAGGAGTTGGCAATGAATGTGAATAGGCCGACCGACCAATGCCAGTACAATTCTCGGAATTCCTCACTCACACACATGCAATGTTTGTTTACTTCATTCCGTAGGCTCGCTGAACAGACTATATATTATCACCATAGTGACGTACAATGTTATCTTCCTGCATCTAAACACATTTTGAACCAGTAATGGTGCCCATCAGTGAAATTTGAAAATTCATTTTGAAAATTATGAAAAGAAAAAGAAAAATCTAGCTTCGAGGTGCACTGAATCGAGTTCAGAGGAAGGTTTGAGTCAAATTTGGTGTTCCAAATTGTTTCCGTTTTTGTGAAATCCGTAAGACAAAAAACAATACAAACACACACCTACTCTTATCAGATAGATTTTATTTATTCAATATTCATTTTCACTGCATTTACTTGCTGATTATCTGACTGCTCTGTAGCCTTCTGCCCTAAAAAAATTAATTTTAAATTTATTTCAGGAGAAAAATTTAGACCGCCATGAATCACATCTTGCCGGTGACTTTCCTGCTCTTATCAGCCATTTATTACGTCAACAGTGAAAAATTGGACTGGTGGCAGACTACTACTATCTATCAAGTCTATCCACGAAGTTTCAAGGACAGCAATGGAGATGGCATTGGAGATTTGAAAGGTGATAGCTGAGAAAATAATTACAGTACTCCAAAATAAATTCTCCACAGAGAATTATTATTCATTACTCACATACCATCACAATAATTATTATAATTACACACAGTTTAATTACGTTGCATTACTGCCCTTTAGACTTTGTTCTCTGCTATAGAGTCACTTCCCGGTGGTTCGGAACCCAACTAAAACTGAAGGTCAACGTCATCATCAAACAACTCATTAGCCACGCTCAGGTCTCTGACCTATGTGAGATGTGAGCTTTAATCTTTGAAAAATAATTATATTGTCACTTATTAGACATTTACATTATTTTTTTTGATCGTATGATGCCCACTTGAGACTTGTGCGTGGGTCACTCTGTATGAAAGGAATTATTAATAGCTTCGGGCCACTACCGTTCAACAATATTATTATCAACAATTATTATAATATTATAACGTAATAATTATAATTTAGAAATATCTTTTAACACTATAACTTATGCCAAAGACCTCCGCTACTGCGGTCATTGACAACTGCATTAAATCGATGGACATCTACAGATGCCACAGCACAAAAATAATCAGCCAGCGCGAGAATCGAACCGCGGATCGCCCAGTTGCTGATCAGGCGTCTTAAGGCTGTGCGCAGGGTTTTGGGTCATAATTTTTTTTTCAAAGTTTATTGTATTGGATATTTTTAAGGCATTGAAATGCAACCTATTGCCACAATAAATTATTTTTTTCATCAAATATTTTATGGAATATGGGAGTTCAAAGTTGAAATTTTTCGGTTTTTGGGGGCAATTGAACTCACCTACAAGTTATTTTAAACATTTTATAATTTTTTTATAACTGAAAGACACCTTGGGTAAAAGAATGACACATTTTTTATTTCAATTTAACTATTGGTCTTTTCAAAATAATGTTTTGAAAAACTGAAATTTTTTTCATGTTTTATAAAATTTATTTTGAGAAAACTTATTGTTTGATCAGAATGAAAAATATGTCATTTTGTTCCTTTCATTTAAAAAAAAAATTATAAAAAGTTTAAAATAACTTGTAGGGGACATCAATTGCACCCAAAAACCGAAAAAAATCAACTTTGAACTTCCATATTCCATAAAATATTTGATGAAAAAAATAACTTCTCATGGCAATAGTCAACATTTCAATACCTTAAAAATATCCAATACAATAAACTTTGAAAAAAAATTATGACCCAAAACCCTGCGCACAGCCTTAACCACCAGATCACACTGTCAACTTTTGTGAAACATTTACTATTTGAGACTTGGACATACCGGCCAAATGTTACAAGACATAATGACTGAAAATATTCAGCCATACAATAAACTTGGAGTAAATTTGGATGAATTTTACTAGACAAAATGATTAAAAATATTCAACTATACAATCAACGTCAAGTGATTCTGGAAGATGTTACAACTTTATTGAATCGCTAAATGTGAAGATTGGATAAAATTGTAACATCTTTCAAAACCATTCAAAATACTACTTAATTATTATTAATCTATAATCTTCACAATAGGAGTTACGTCATAAGGGAAATACTATAGTACGTATTTTTCTACATAAGAACAAGCTTTAAAAGAGAAAAACATTAATAAAAATTGTGAGGTTATGTAGAAAATATTACTTTTCTTCGCGAAATTCTACCTGAGTTTCCAAACAATGTCAACTTGCCAACAAATTCAGGAAAAATTTCTGGTTATAGGATTTAATTTCTGTTCTCAAATAAAAGCCTATGCTACTACTGAGTCAGTGTTGTCATAAGTTATATGGATATAAACAATATATAAGACAGTGTTACGAATTTGTGAATAATTCATCAATTTTTAAAAAACCACTTTGATTGTTCGGTTTGTTCCATTACCTTAATTATAGATACGGTATGAAATAGATACTGTAAACAATAAGATATTATATGAAATTGATACAGTATAAAATAGATACTGTATAATAGTAAAATACTTCAAAAATAGTTGAAACAGAAGCTTTGAAAGTTTTTTCAAATTGTGGCAATTTACCCTGAAGCACTGAAGGGAGAAGACCCAGAGGAAAGAGCCAGCTCTCAACTCCTTTCACCCATTCCTTCTGCATGCAAGTCAACAGACTTTTTACAGAAGCATAAATTGCGGTCGTTTTTAGAGGTTGTTACGATGTTTTTATCATTTTTTGCAGGTATTGAACAAGTGGCCGATTATTTTAAAGAGATTGGAGTGGGTGCAGTATGGCTGAGTCCGATTTTCAAGTCGCCAATGGCCGATTTTGGTTACGACATTTCCGATTACAGACAGATCGATCCTGATTTTGGCACACTTAACGATTTCAAAAGTTTGGCAAGAAAACTGAAATCTCTGGGTGAGTAGCTACATTTATAATAAGTGTATAATAATAGACTGAAGTCTTTGGGTGATTAGCTATATTCCTTCGATGATAGGAATAATATTTAATACAAAACATAATAGAGCAAGATGAATAGAATGAAAGTCATAAAATATGATAATATTGTTGTTAAAATGAAGAGAAAGAAGGATTTACAGCGTTATCTGCTGTGTCAATATTAACTTCTAAGCAATCAATTACTCTTCTTTTGACACTTATTCAGAATTTGGTAAAATATTCAATTAGAACCTTATAGAAAATTATCGATGTTATCGAATATTGTGGAAAATGCGAGAGTCCTTATTTGTTTATTTTAGAATTTGGTAGAAGTTGATAGAAAAATGGAGAGATATCTCGATTATGGAAAAAGGTATAAAAAGGATAGACTTGTAAAAATCAGTTCAGTTGTTCTACATTGATAAGTGGCAGTAGTAACAGTCCCTGTTAATACAGACAGTGCAATCCCGTTGGCGCTATTACAAACCGTGTTAATGAACTTTTGTTGTCTGTAGTGTTAATTGCAGTGTCTTGTGACAGATTATTATTCAGGCTTACTTGACAGTTTATACAGCGACTTGCAGTGCTTGTGGAATTCCAAATGTTATGTATTAGACGTTTCTCCTTTAATTATTGAACAGTTATTATTTAATATTAGATCCGCCTTGTGACATTTATTGATTGATTTTTGTACAGCAATATTGAAAACTCTTTATCAGTTGAACAATATCGATTCATCTGCTTCCAATAACAATATTTTGTGTAAAAAATAACTAAACAGTGTGAGTGATAATTGGATAATCTGTGTTAATAAAGTGCGAGTGATAAATTTAAGTGTTCCCAGCGTTATTTTAGACATAGAACGTTGTCTTGAATATTATAAATTCAGAACTCCAGAATTTGAGAGGCTGCACAGTCTTATTTTGATCTGATCATTTACTATTCTTATTTTAAAATTTGATGTTTGCTTCTTTCTTAATAATCTATCTACTTCATGAGAAAAGACCTTGACTAAACAATTTCAAATTCCAGGAATCAAGTTGATCCTGGATTTCGTTCCCAACCATTCCAGCGATGAACACGAATGGTTCAAGAGATCTGTGAAGAGAGAAAAGCCCTACGATGATTACTATGTGTGGAAGGACTCCAAAGGCGTAGACCAGGAGACTGGAAAACAAATTCCTCCGAATAATTGGGTAAGTAGATCATTGGTTTAATTGCTAGTGAGTTATTAAATCAACCTCTAACATATTTAATATTATTATTAGTATATAACCAGAAGTTCGGTAAACAGTAGACCTCACTCGCTCGTTGACCTGCTAACCAGTTGTATCATTACCGCATATCATTTATCCACTATTCTATTCATGTTTATAAATGCACAAGAATGCTGAAAATTCAGTACCTACTCAATTAACTGTATATAAGAAGGAAGCTCGTATTAATACAATAGTTTCGCTTTATACCTTGTAAATGTAAACCGGCCGCCATATTGAATTTAAAAAGTCAAATTTGTACATCGCTGTGCTTAGGAATAAGGAAAATTCATATGAAAAATCATAATAATTGGTCTAGGCGTTCGACAGTAATCGTGAGACAGAGAGACAGAGAGACCGACAGAGAAAATTCCGATCGTCTTAAAGGATAGACCTCATTCAGTTTGGTCAATTATCTAATCAACTTCTGTTATGTTTTGTATTAAAGTATGAAAATGATTAATTCAAGCTTCTCTAGAGTATCAGGCTAAAAATGTTCATTTTCTTTGTCTAGTCAACCCCAATACAGTTTATACAACAGGGGTGCCAGATATTTCTGTTTATAACAGTAATTTAGGTAATTAATTTTGTCTAAAAATATTTATGTAAAATTTTATAATTGAATTTCTTACAATATAAAATGTATACTTGTATGCTGTGTTGCAGAAATACATTTTTATTTTATCCTATTTCGTAATATATTCGTAAGTATATAAAATAAATATATGTATAATTCTATTTGGTAACTTGCAATTTCATTTGAAGCAGCATGAACACAATTTTATTGAAAATGCTGAAGGTACAGAGTCCTCAAATGTTGTATTTCAGTTATTAAATATCTGTATACAATACAGCATGTCAAGTCAATTTTACACACTAACTTTATTTAGTCTTCAGTCAAGTTTCATCATTATCTAAGCATAATAAAATTTATTCACAATATAGAAGGATTTTTTTATTACCCAGTAATTCACAAACAATTTTAAAGTTTCTATTGGAAAAAGCTTACTTTTAAATTAACTATCTTAAAGTCATTGTAATTTTATCTCAATAAATAAATGCCTTTTAGTTTCTTGAACATCATAAAACCAGTAATTGAGAAACAACTTGAACAGTAGCGGCTGGCCCTTGAAGACTCTAGGATGGGCCTCTAGGATGGAGCCCTCCCAATAAAATTGAAAACAAAAACAATTTTTGAAATCTTTTAAATAGAGCTTTGCTACTAGTTAAAACTTTACTAAAACTTCATAGGCTTAGTCGCCCCTCCCGGCCTCCCCACAACATTCCATCATCTGCTATGGTACTTGACGGTTCTAAAAAGTCTACTCCTAATATTAAAATAAAATATTGCATCTATTTCTTGCATCATGCTGATGGACACTACTACAGAGTGATCATAAAGTTTACATGTGTCTTTTTTTTTTTTTTTTTTTTTGAAAGTATGATGGCTTCTGCAAAATAGCATTCCATGTAGTACCGACAACCAATCTAGACATCATTGAAATGAATGCTACATCAAGTCTGCAGTATTCTTGAGTTTACTGCTTCGTTAACAAATCGTTTACTCAAGAGCAGAAAATCAAGCATGAAATACATGCATTCAATACTGAGCAAGGCAGCCATTTTGAGAATTTGTTGTAAAAATTTAAGTAAGTTGTGTATACTGTACTAATAATAATTTATGTTTGTGAGTATATTTAGTTTACTTTTTTTACCATTCGATTACCTTCTGATGTGCGCGACTTAATGATCAATCTACATTTGTATTGTAGAGTTCCTATCGCTTTCTGATTGTAAAGGCACATTAAAATGTAATATTTATACTATTTACTTATTCAATACTGCAAGCTGTGAAATGAAAATTCAACATTAATTTTAAGACAATTTTAAACTAATTTTAAAATTTTTTGACAGATTTCCGTTTTTAATATAAACCCGATGTGGACATGGAATGAAGAGAGACAGCAGTTCTATTTGCATCAGTTTCTGAATAAGCAACCCGACTTGAACTACAGAAACGAAAATCTCAAGAAAGAGATGCAGGTAAGCAAAGCAGAAATTTTCAAAAATGAGATCAATTGGCCGAAGTCATGCATGAGGGTGAATTTTTTGTGTCCCACTTGATAATCAAGCAAAATTAATTTAATTAAATGTCAACAAACTCAGTCTGTCCGGAATGTATTAGTCAAGCATTAGTTTAGTCACAGTAGTCGTTTCATTAAGTTGAGTCAGATCTATTTTTTTCATATGATTATATTCTTGAGATCCTTGGAACTTATTGCGTCTAATGTTTTCCTATAGGGCTCTGCATTGCGAATTTGATAACTGAGTTCTTCTTCTTATACAATATTACTCAAAACTCAAGTGACGTCCAAACATGTTTTAAAGTAAAATAACAACAAAGAAAATTGGAAGGAAAGTTGCTGAAAATGTGTTGAAATTGGTAAAAAACCATTTTAAAGTCATTGGCATCAAATGCAACATCCAACTTAGTAACATTAGTACAATATTGATTTTTTTCATAACCATGTTAAGTATGTCATGTATCATACTCCATGGGTTGCGTCATGTTTGACACAGTCTGTAGAAAAATAAAATGAGAATTTCAACTCAAAATGACATCCTCAATTTATAGCCATTTGTAAAATCAAATTCAATTCAAAAAAACTTATAATGTTATTAAAATTTGTCTTTGCTAACTTCTGTATATTACAAATATTATTTTATACTGCATATTAGAAGAGACAGAGGAAAGCAACAAGACGCTTATTATGTAGGTAGCTTATCTCCCCGAGAATAAGACAGTATTCAATCTAAAATGAATTGAACTTAAATAATTATTTAAAAAAAACTTTACTAGTGAATTCAACACTCACTTATTTGTGTGATGGTCATTTCGCATTGCTAGAATGATTTCTCAGACACGGCTGGATGCCACCAACTATGGTTTGAAAACTGTGGCTATGAATAAAGGTATGGTGGGGGGGGGGGGGTGGATGAGAAGGCAGGAGATAGCTGTAATTTATTCAAGGTTGTTCCAATCGAAAAACCTAAAAAGTAACAGCATTAGATCAATATAAAATTTATAAAACTACAGCCTGACTCAATGCCAAATGGTCAACTCCATTTCACCTCACACACCTTGTTCACAGAGTTTCAAATCCAAATTACCGCCTTCTCAAACACCCACTACACCCACAACCATAACATCAGTTATTCAGTAGGCTTCCAGCCGTGTCTGAGGAAGCATTCCAACAATGCGAAATGGCGAAAGTAAGTCGTAAGTGTTCAATTCACTAGTAAAGCTCATTTTCAATAATTATTAATATTTAAATACAGAGGGAGAAAGTAGCATGGAGCTACAACAAAAAGTAAATTATAATTGATTCCTACCGAATTTAGCCTACAGTATTGCTATGAACAAACTATGCTTCTTAGCATCGACAAGTGCTGTAATAAAAGGATATATCTATATATATAATTTGTCTAGTTACACTGAAGTTTTAATTATTATTATTAACGCATGACTTTTTATGGTGGGGAGACCCTTACCCTTTACGGGTAGTCTCTCGACGTTTAGCCATGTTATGGGAACATGTTGATTCGTTCTAACAGATAATATTTTTTCAAATAAAATTGTCCAAATTTAGGTTATGTCATTGTCCAAAACTGAGCATTTGTCTATTGATAATTTTATAATGAAGAATTATCAAATGAACGACTTCATATCATATATTTTGTTCAATTCAGTCGCCAAATACAAAATCCAAAAAATAATACACGTTTAAACTTCAACACATATGTAGCAATATATTAAATATATTAATAAACGTGTATAGTCAATAGCAACGTACTCCATCCAATTCCAGAGTTTAATTAAAACCCTGTATTTCCCGAGATGTTTCGTGTAATTCGAGTTTTCTGTGATTCGATGCATTTCTGGTCCCATTCAACTCGAACTACCGGGACTCTAAAGCATCTAGACGTTTATTTATCAGATGTTCTCCCATTGCAGGAAATCCTGACTTTCTGGTTAAGCAACGGAGTGGATGGGTTCCGAGTGGATGCGGTTCCTTTTTTGGTCGAGGAGATCTCCTTCATTGATGAGCCTTATGTCGACGAGATGAAACCGAAAAATATGTACGCCAACCTAAAGCACACACAGACTATGGACCAGCCAGAAACGTTCGAAGTCATCAGGTCATGGAGGAAAGTGATGGACAATTTTACACAAACTCATAAAACAGAAACAAAGTAAGTGGGGTACTTTCAGGGAAATGGGTTTGATAATTTAAAACCATTCCCACTTGAAAAAACTCGAAAAATCGCGTTACAAAATACTGTGAGACGAAGCACATAATTTATTAATTTCGAATTCCTCAAAGTGCTTACAAAATAATTCCGCAATGGGGGATATTGACAACAGCGTCTCCAGCACACTTGGAGGGATTTGAAATTAATAAATAATGTTCTGTATATTTAGCAGTTTGCAAATATTGTCAGTTCCTCCAAATCCAAGAAGCCCATGTCTTCATGTTTTTCAGAAGTCTTCTTAAAGAGTTATAATAATATTATTAATCGCAATAATTAAATAATTAGCTGTGACGTAACAAGAGTAGGTGAGGCAGTGCAGACTCTCAGTGCAGTATGTAAATGAAGGGAAATAAGGAAGAGACCTCCCAACAGTTTGAGGAGATAATATAGGTCGTCTAATTTCTTTTTAAATGGGGTTTAGGGGCACTCCCCGACAAGTTATTGAAAAATAATTCCTCTAAAATCACATTAGAGCGACTCTAGGCATCAATTCATCCATCCATTATAACCCATATTATGTGTTACATTGGAAATAAATTTTACGTCGCTCTTGCGCCATTGTCTATGAAAGATTTGGACGTTATTGCATGTGCCGTGAGTAAGAAAATTGGAGTAGGCCTACTCGAAACTATTTAACTGCCATTTTGTTCCCCCGCCTTTTTCTATTCAGGTACCAAACAGTATGTACCTAAAAGTTTCTTTTAAAAGAGGGTTTAGCGGTGCTTCCCCAGAAATTAAAAAAACTCCAAAACAATACTTTTAGCGATTTTAGACCTCTTCTTTAATTTTTTTGTCAAATTTTTTCTGAAGGCTGGTTAAAGTTACATTTTTTTTGTCTGGGGGAATCTATCTCTTTGATGCTCTGATCCCTCTAATAATATATTATTATTATTATTATTATTATTAATAATAATAATAATAATAATAATACCAGTTATAATTACAATAACAAAAACAATAATAATATTTATAATAATTGTCATCATCATCGTCGTAGTAATAATAATCAAAGGTATTAATTTTGTTTTCATCAAAATCTCGATTTTAACTTCATGATGGCCGTGAGAGGTCAATGAACTCAAAAATATTTCACAAACTTTGTTGTGATTATCAAGAATTTGTAAGGAATTTAAATGTGATAATCAAATTTAAATTTTAGAGAAATTATTATTGCAATTCACATAGAAAAATATGAAATATAAACTATTTAAAAAAGATCAAACTATTGCATGGTTAAAACTAGAAAATGTATCGTCCTGTGTATCTATCCTAAATAATTTTACACATTTTATACAAGATAAAATAACTGTACTCGAAATATGAAGCTGAAAATTGTAAAAAGATCTCTTGCAACAAAACTTCATCAACTTCGAGAACATTATTTTGTTATGGCTAGCTTCCAAACCCATAATGATATTCCGAGTCCAAATTACAGTGATATTACTAATTCAAGGCTATTCTTTGTTGTGTCTGTAACGCATAATGACAGCGCGGTGTATCAACGATGTAGTCGACAAAAAATTACTTGCGAATACAATAGAAAAAACAAGAACTGCGAACAACTGAAAGACAAAAACTGCTGTCTGAATAGTTTTGAAGATGACGTGATGTGAAAACCGGGTAATAGATGATAATAGAACAGCTCGTGCCATCTAGCGGGGAAAAAATAACTAATCTACTATGGAGCTTCATTGAGAATGTGCAAAAGAAATGCTGCATTTTTTGCGAAGCTAAACAATTTCATAATTTTCATCCAACTATTTATCAATAATTATTCACTAATTTATCTCTTTTATCTCATGTACTAGATTCTTCATAATGATATAAATGTTATTTTTCTTTAGTTTTCAGCACAGTTCTATTCTAGTCTATTAGTTCCATTCGTTTTTTAATCTATTCAATTCAGTTTCAAGGCGATTTATAATTATGAAGCCAGCTACTATAAATTTCTCTTCCAATACCATATAATTATTCATGTCAAGGACGGACCCATGTGGGGGGGGGGGGGTATCCGGGTATATGATCACCCAAAATCCAAAATGAACTGAAAAAGGGCTAGGAAAGAGGGGCATTCTCGCAAATAAGGACAAAAAAGCACATATGTGTCACCCTAAACTTCCAGGTTGGTTCCTGGTTTAGGTGCGATCTGATAGCTCTGTCATCAGACTGAGCCAGTCAGGTCACACAATAATATAAATATTATTATTATTTTATTGGTAAATTGTGGAACTTCGTGGCACTCTTTTGTGGGTTTTTACATATTTTTCCGCCAGCGTGTAAGATGGTTTAGATCAAATCGAACCATGTTTGTATTAATTATATTTTTATTTCAATAAATAAATAAATTTAAAATAATTTTTATTCTCCTAGATTTAAAATGTATTTAAGAGATTTATTCAAGAGGTTTATCTAAGAGATCATTGTGTTCTATATTTCAAAAGTGAACTTTTAAAGCAATAGCTTCAAGTGAAATGAAAAAAATTATTATATTTCAAGATCAGTTTTTAGTGAATACAAATTTGTGAACTAACCTCAACGTTTTTGAAAATGTAACAAAGTCAAAATTTTCGAAGAAAAAAGTTATGGCCTTGAAGTCTGTTGCATCTTTGCATTCATTTTTTTCAACTCAAATAGTAAATATATAGACTAAGTAAATGAATAAATAAATAAATGAATTATTGAATAAATAAATAAACAGATAAATAATGGAATAGATGGGGAAATGACTAAAAAGAAAAAATGAATAGATAAATACTGTAAATATTATAAAATAAATAAAATGTATCTGATGTCTGAATATCACTCAGATAGTTCCAAAATTAATCTAGTTCATAATACAGTATTCAAGATTATGTGTTCTGTAAATTTGGTCCTCGTACAAAAAAAAAATTTTTTTTAATGCTCAATACCAATTATTTTATTTGCAGAGTAATGCTGACAGAAGCCTACACAGAGCTGAATAAAACAATGTGGTACTATGGCAACAAAACGCATCCCATTTCTCAGATGCCCTTCAACTTTGAACTTATCACCAAAATTGAACGCCGCAGTGATGCACTCACTATTCGCGATGCTGTTGATAGCTGGATGAAGAGTATGCCCGAAGGAATGTGGGCTAATTGGGTGGTAAGTAGATAACATAGAACATAAATAGTGTACTAGAACTTAAATTCACATAACAAGTTAACATAAATAGTGTTAGCTAAAATTTTTAAATAATAAAACAAAGTCCAAATTTGTGAAAAAAACTGCTTTGAACTCTGTTACATATTTGCATTCAATGTAATCTTGTCACAATGAATAAAACATAAATAGATAAAGTAATAGAATGTAAGGCACAAGTACAAATTTGAAAGTACAAAGAATTGAATGTAAAGACAATTACATAGTAGATCAGACTTAACCCCTTATTATACAGAGCCACTTCAGTCGCGGTTGCGAGCCACAATTTGGGCTAAATAACACCATTCTGACCGAGCTCAACAATGCTAAAGTACATGAAGGCATTAGCATGTTTAGAACCACTATCTGATTTTTCAATCAAATTCTCCCAGTTGGTGTAATTTATCCTTAAATGTGACTCGCGACCGCGACAGAAGTGGCTCTGTATAATAAGCAGTGGCGTACCGATAATGGAGCGAGTGGAGCAGTCGCTCCATCAGGGCGCAAGGCTCTGTGGGGCCTTGAGAGAAAATTGCACCGTTCTTGAGAGAAAATTGCCTTTTACTTACAAAAAATGTGTCACTATAATGAAGGCCAAAAGGGTAAAATGCAACACAATTGAAAAAACCGTATTTATACATCGCTGTGCATTACTAAAAGGAACATTCATGTCAAATTTAAAAGAAATCGGTTCACACGTTCAGCCGTAAATGCGTTACAAACTGACAGAATGCAAAACGGTCGAGTCAAAAATAGCAAATAGTCGAAAGTAGCAAAGCAAAAACAATTTATATTGGGTGACAGAAAGTATAATAATTCCAAGTAATTGAATAAAGACTATGAATTTATTCTGGAAAAATAAATCCTCTAGAAGTTCATTGGGGTTTTTATATTAACAAGAACAGGACTGAAATTCTTCACTTTTGAATCCAATTTCCAAAATATAAGAAAATTTCTATAGGAATAACTTGCATTCTAAAACAATAACTGTAAATAAATTTATAGAAAAGTGAAAAAATCCTCAACAAGCTGTTTGAAAATTGATAAAAGTAGAATCTGGCCTGGCGAAAAATCATTCACTGGAGTGCATCTCTGACAAATACGGCGTAGTTAGAGGCGGGAAAATAAGCGGCTGATTCATTAAATGACCACTGTAATAATATCAGCCCAATCGGGTGGTTGAGTGTGAGACTGATTTGGGGGGGGGGGGGGCATCATGACACTTCCGCTCCAGGGCGCTTGAAACCTCGGTACGCCACTGATAATAAGGGTCTTAGATTTTTGATCTTGCTTGTTTTAGTACAATTGCATTTCTTTGAGGAAACGTTCCGTGATATCAGTATTATAAGAATATTTGAATAATTAAGAATGAACGAATCATGAAAAGATTTTTAGTATCATAAAGGAGTTTCAATCTTCAGAAATTATAAGAAACTGATGAACTCATGGACTGATTTTATAATAAAACTTTAAAAAACACTTTTATGTGGAAATTGTGACTCACGGTAAGTGTACTGTGGGTCGTCTGACGATGCTCTTGACAAGCGTGAAACGGCCGTCACGCCATAACATGAGTCACAATTTCCACTTAAAATTGTTTTTTAGTTTTATTATAATTAGTGGAAACAAGATGGATCTTCAACATCATGATTTTATAACTTCACTTGTGGGCAAAAACTATAAAAAATGTACAGTAGTTTATCACTGTCAGGAAGAGACTTTAATTTTCTTGAACATAGATAACTATTTTTATAATAGACTTTATTACTGAATTCAACACTTTTATCCGTGTGACGGCTATTTTACATTATTGTAATGCTTCCTCGATACGGCTGGAGGCTTAATTTCATCTTTCTTTATGTAAACCCTTATGTGATGTAAATAATTGATGAACATTATGTATATCAAAACTGACAATGCATTTCTATTTAAATTAAGATTTTCACTCACTTATACTGGAGGATCATAATTGAAATGGAAATACAGTGCCAGATTTGATATTAGATAGTAAATCCTTCTTCTTTATTGTGAAGATGTTTAACCTTTAAGAATTGCGTTGGTTTAAGAATAGTGGGTTGTTGAATTTTGTATAGTTTAAGAGTCTATTTATTTAGAATTTATTCTATTTATCTATTTATTTTATTGATTTATTTCTATTCAATTTATTTATTAGGGCTTATTTTTAAATAGTTATAATTTATTTGTACACGCAAATTAAATGGAGTATTTTGTAATTTTTTTATAGTTTGTGAGTTATGAAATTTATTAGTTTATTAACTATAATTGATTGTTGAAGGGTATAAAGTATTTGTTGCTATTCTAGTCTTTGTTAAAAAAAGTAAATTAAATAAAAACCTCCCATCTCATGGGCACAGAGGAGATGGAATAAATAATGTGAAAGTGCTACAATTTTGCCGTGCGTCAAAAAATGGTTGAAAATGAAGAACTTAACAGAACTATTTTATATTTTATTATTGCTTGTTATAATTTACACTCAACAATATTGTTAAATTCATTTGTGAATGCACTAATGGTCATATTCATTATTTCTTATTACACTACTTGTAAAAGTGGCTCATTGTCTCTTCCTAAACATGCGATTTGATGATTAGGGCTTACTGTATGATTTTGCTGATGGAAATTAATTTATATTATTATTATTATTAATATTATTCATGTGAATTAGTCTATGAATGTCCCCGTTTCTTCTGTTTGTGAGAATGTTTTAGATATTTATGGAAATATCACATCCGCCTATTAGTCATATATTATCCCAGAATATAGTGGTTAGATTTTTCACCTGTTTTGGAAAACCTGCCGCAAAAATCACTCCTATTGTGTTAATTACAATCCTAAAAATCTTATCTGTTGAAATTTTCTCTTTTTCAGATTGGCAACCATGACAATAAGAGGGTCGCCACACGTTTTGGCGCCGAAATGGCAGATGCATTTAATATGTTGGTAACCTTGTTGCCGGGAACAGCCGTCACCTACTACGGCGAGGAGTTGGGAATGGAGGACGCTTTTGTGAGATGGGATCAGACCAGAGATCCCGCTGGAATGGTTCTTGGCAAAGACAAGTATCTGACCACTTCCAGAGACCCGTGCCGGTCACCCATGCAGTGGAATGATAAGATTGCAGCAGGTAAAGCCAATTAATGAATTATATCTATATAGAAAAACGTAATGATCCTATATTTATATAAACGTCTAGATGCTGTTATCTGTCGACGAAACTCTAGCGCTTCATTTGACAAAAAAATGAACTAAGTGCATTAATTATGATAGATAGATTCGGGGGCGCTATTTTGAGAGGCATATCAAGGAAAGACAAAAATGCATGCATTGATATTTTTTCTCGAAGGATGCAGCTAACATAGGTCTGAGACCTGTGCGTGGTTAATGAATTGGATGATGGTGATTGATGAGTTGGACCAACAGTTTTAGGTGGGTTCCAAACCACCGGGAAGTGGTTTTACAGTAGATAACATAGTTTTGAAGCTGTTGATGATATTATAAATCATTCATTCATTTCATTCAAAAGCTGTTGATGATAATAAATTGAGCAGAAGTAAGTTGCTTGATGATGATATTGGTGAATTGGATCCACAGTTTTACGTGGGTTCCAAACCACCGGGGTGTGATCTCACAGTGGGGAACAAAGTCTTGAAGCTGACGATAATAATTGAGCACCACTCATTAAATTCATTGTTTTTTTGCTGTTGATGTTATTCATAAAAGCTGTTGTTGATAATTAAGAACCACTTATTAAATTCTTTGTTTTCTTGAAGGGTTCTCAGAAAGACGAACATGGCTGCCTCTCAACCCTAACTATTGGCACTTGAATGTTGAAAACCAAAGAAAAGCCGAACGAAGTCACTTAAAAACCTACAAGCAACTGATGCAAGCTAGGAAGACAGCTACCATACAAAAAGGACAGTACAAATCCTATATACAGGGAGATGGCATATTTTCATTCACAAGGTAATTTTTCTTTCAATTTTTGATAATTTTCAAATTCTTTATATTAATTCTATTAATTATAGTGTAGAAGTGGCGCAACTATAAGGTTGGATCAGGGAGATAGATTTTTTCCAATGACAGACAAAAAAGATTTTGGAATATTTTAACTAGTCATTTTTTGGCTTTGAGGCAATTTTTGACAAAGAATTCAAAACACAGTATCTAGAATCATTCTAGGGCTGGCTTATATTTTGTCTTTCTTTCTTTCTTTCTTTCTTTCCTTATCGCTGTTGTTTTTACTAACTGTCAAGACCATATTCTGGAGTTTCTATGACCACCATCAATCTTGATAATAGGTAATGCCCTAAAACGCTGCAGCACTATACGATAATGATAATTGCCTAAATGAATAAAATGAAATAGAGTATCTAATTTAAAATGGCTCAAAACACTTCCGATCTTATTTATTTTATAAACTTTAAACATGTTTCATGGCAATTTTTTGCATATTTTCTTGAATATCTTAATAATTACTGTAGTTATATGCTTGTACCTTGTTCAGTTCGATTTTCAGAGTCTTTCTGAGAACCCTTCAAGAGAACAATAAATTTAAATAGCGGTCCTCAATTATCATACACAGCTTTAATAAGAAAACTTCGGTGAACCAGTAGGAATAATTAATTTTGCATCTAAATGAATAATTATTCCAGAGCTACACCTTGTATTTTTATGGATTTAACTAGCGGTGAACTTTTTTATTTGGCTCTTTGGATCAAGGAAATGGAGCTGAATTGAGCACGTTGTTTAAATTTTTAAACATTAGTAAATATTTATAATACCTACTGGTGAATTCAACACTTTGTTTGAATTTCATACAGAAGGCACAAAGTCTCCTCCTTAAGATACTGCAATATCGAGCCATAATCCAATAATATTGCGAATATATTTATTTGTTTTAATTTTTCACAGGACTCTCGCTGGTGAACCAAGCTATGTGGTTTTAATAAATTTGGACTCAGAAATTGTAAATCCTAACTTCTCCAAAATCGAAATTCCTGGCTCACCAAAGCAGCTCTACGTTTATGCATCCAGCATCAACTCTATTCAGAAGCGAGGGTGAGGAATAATTTAATTAATTTATTTTTTCTGAAAAGATTTATGTGAAGGGTTTCTCAGAGGTCAGCTACAGAACTATTAAAGTTATATTTGAAAACTTGCCAATTGCAGTAATGCAATAAAATTAACACTCATATATCTAATTTTATTAAAAAAAAAAAATAGCAGGATATTATCTTTCAAGTGAAGTCAAATTCATTGTATTACTAAGTGTATTAAACTATATGGAACTGTATATATTGTTAAGAAACCCAAAGAGCCAAAAATAAATTGCAACACTAAATAAGTTCTAAAATAGAATTAAAAACTAACCGATTCTAGCAATGTGCAATGAAATTGGCATTCATATGTCCAATTAATAAAATAAAATGACTGAAAATTATTTTTCAAATGAAGCCAATTTCATTGTATTACTGCAATTGTTTAGTTTTAGAATTTATTTTAAAGCTTTATACCTCAAAAACACCTTTTATTATTTATTGTAGAGATATATTGATTTAATTACTCTATTCAGAAGTAATATACTTACAGTATACTTATACTATACACAAGTAATACAAAGTTCAATAATTGAACTTCTTACGGTAAATTCAACTACCTGCAGTCAATTTTAATTGAGAATAAATATTTTTACTCACTTCAGGCCAAACGTTTTCGAGTCATGGACACTCATATTCAAAGGCCTCAATTAATTTGTTTTTCTCATGTCTTTTTTTTGTTGAGCGCGTTTATTTGCTTTATTTTTTCAAATATGCTATCATTTAAACAAAGTCAAACAATTCTCAAAGCATTTAAAACCCGTTCTCCAATAATATTCTATCATCAAAATATCCAAAGTCCTCTCTAGTAGGCTATCTAGTACATCTATGAGTAGAATGTAGAGCATTCATTGAACATTTACTGAAATACACTATAATTTACTCAAAATGACCTTAATTTCATTTTTTAAATAATTGTGGTTTGTACAGAACATAATTCTCCACTATATTTTATTACTAATTGCTATTATATAGTAGCTTGCTACTATATGAAAAACCCACAGATCAATTTAGGAAGTGATTGCCGCGAGCCGTAGCAGGTATCTGTTCAATCAGATAGATAAGATGCGTTCTCGTAGGTCTTGTTTGGAACGGTGGCCGATTAGATTGGCCAGCAAAAAAGACACTGTTCTCTGCTGAAAATCACTTCCCGGTGGTTCGGAACCCACCTAAAACTGTAGGTCGAACACATAAATCACCATCATCCAACTCATTACCCACGCACAGGTCTCAGACCTATGTGGGCTTCATCCCTCAAAAAAAATCACATAATCAATAGGCTTCTTGTATATTGGATGTTCTTAAGGTTATCCAATGCCATGAGAATTTTTTCATTTATTCTTTTGTGAAATATGAGAGTTTGAAGTTGAAATTTTTTGTTTTTTGGAAAAAATTAATTTTACCTACGACTTATTTTAAACTTTCAATCATTTTTTTTTTTAAACTAAGACACATTGGGAAATAAAATGAAATATTTTTTATCCCAATCAAACAAATATTTTCCCAGCATAGACTTTTGAAAAACTGAAAGATTTTCAGAAATCTATTTTGAAAAAACAAATTGTTCGGTGGAAATGAAAAATATGGTGTCATTGATCCCTTCAGTTGTAAAAAATTATCAAAATAACTCAATTCAAAATAACTCGCAGGTAAACTAAACTGCCTCCAAACAACCTGGAAATTTAAACTTGAAACCCTAATATTTCACAAAAAAATTAATGAACAAAATCTCATGGCATTGGATGACATTTAATTATTTTAATAGCCTAAGAATAAAATAAAATATCTTTTTACTCTCTTGAAAATAACATGTTTTATAGTATGGTACATTAAACCTTGATCATCATAATAAAAATACATACAAATGAATGTACATAATAAATAGGGGAATGATAGCCGAGTGCCGTAGCAGGTATCTGTTCAGAGATAAGCTACAAAACTCCTGGTCATCTTTGTAACGGTGACTGATTGGATTGGCCAGCAAAAAAGACTCTGTTCTCTGCTGTAAAACCACTTCCCGGTGGTTCGGAACCCACCTAAAACTGTAGGTCCAACTCATCAATCACCATCATACAATTCATTACCCACGCACAGGTCTCAGACCTATTTGGGCTTCATACTTCGAAAAAAAGTCATAATATGTATTATTTTCAAGAAGAATGTATAGGCCCTAAGTCATAGCTTTAGGCATAACATCCAATACAAGACTTGGACAAACTTTATGACCCGAAACCCTGCGCACAGCCTTAAAAAACTGGGTAGATTATTATCAATATCTTGATGAGTATTGCTTTGAGCATTGAACTCACATATTCCAGAAAATAATTGATGAAAAAAAATCTGATGACAATAAATAACACTTCAGTACCTCAACAACACCCAATGCAAGAAGCCTCGAATATAAATTATGACTAAAAACACAGCCTTCAAGTATGACCTCTCAATTCTTCTCATATTTCTTTGCAGAGACGTAGTAAAGATGACAGGCAGCGGAGACTTCGAGATGCGCCCTAGATCAGCTCTGGTGCTGACATCTCAACTAATCAAACCGGAGCTTCTGACAAAGTCAGCCAGTAATCGAGTGGCTCATTTCATGACTACAACCTCATCTGTGATGATTGTTTGCCATCTGCTCTTTAGATTCACTCTTTTCTAAAGTTTTAATAGATTTTTGAACGCTTTCAGTGTTTTATAATAAAGATTGATCGAGTGGAATATGTGTTTTGTTGTGTTTTATAGCATAGTTTTATCGTATAGTACTTCCTGGTGGTTCGGAACCCACCTAAAATTGTAGGTCTACCATTTTCAAATAACGTGACACAAGCGTCGAGGTGAAACTACCCGTAAGGGTCTCCTCACCAATAATATGCATTATTATCATTATGTTATTGTTGTTGTTGTTGTTGTTGTCATAATTATTATTATTATTATTTCACGGAATGGACAATAATAGGCCCACCAAATAATCTTTTTATATATTAAATGGTAACAAAAAAAAATTAACTGGCTCAGTAAATTATTAATCATATAGACTAATGATACACTTCTTGCAGTATAATTAATGTAGACTGTTATAGAAGTTTCAGTGTTATTATTGTTATTTCAGTATTTTAAAATAAAGATTGATTGACGTTGAGTTCACAGAAAGCAAGTAATAAAGTGATCATGATTTTCAAGAAAATATTATTTTAGTAATAAGAATAAGTAATTATTAAAAATTTTGTTTAGAATTAGTTTCAAAACTTTTTGTGGGGGGGGGGGGGTTTAGTTATGTAGTTAAGGATCGGGGACAGTACCTGAGGTACTGAATGAAGTATATTATTGTTGGGGGGGGGGGGGGATTGTCTGGCTGACGTCCCCCTTCAGAAATTTTTGGCTACGTCTATGGTTACAGATCTACAAGGGAGAGACAAGAACGAAGCCATGGGGGCGGGGGGGGGTGGTGTTTCGGACGTCATCGTAGGCAATGCAATAAGCACTATAGTTTACGCCACCAAATTAGGCGGCTCTGAAAAATGTGTTTTTTTTTTTAGATTACGTCTTGGAGACTCCAGTTAAGCAGTATAAAACAAGTCAGATTAACAATTATAATTTCGTATACACTAGTTACCATAATTACAATATTAATTAGATGAAGTGAGGTTTAATTTTGATGTGAAAGGAACTCTTGTACACTATAAAAAGCTTTATCAACTAAATATTTTTTGCCAGATATGGGACAATGTCAGCTGGCAGCTGATAGTAGAAAATGCACAAATTGGCAGCACTACTCATACCGTGTCCGAATCTGCAAGTCTGACACTTACAAGTTCATTCAAAACCTCTTTTCTATTAATCAAATTAGGCGGCTCTGTAAAATAGTGGTGTTGCCAGATATGGGACAATGGGACTACAGTACTTACGTATTATATGGAGACCACTATTTAACAAGCTTAACTTAACCTCGTTAGATCGTGATTTCCTAGATATCGAATTCAATAATGTAATAATGTTCTAGCACAAGCAATCTTCAGAAAATTCCCATTAACGGGACGTCACGATCTAGCGAGGTTAGATCAAGCTTGTTAAAATAGTATGCTCCATATAATACGTAAGGTCTGTGATGTTTTCCATGACGAAATATTTAATGAACAATCTAATATTAAAACTGACACTGTATTTCACTTTTAAATAATGTTTTACTCACATATATTGGAGATGCTTGAGGAATGCATTTCACTTCTGAAAAGAAGCTTCGTCAGCCTGCCGCCAGGGGTCATGCTTTTTTTAGTTTAGGATGAGCAGCCATTATGTAGTTGAAAATTGCGTTTGATTTGAATTGTATTTGGTCATTGAGTATGTTGGTTCTATCCTGTTTATGGTGTTTGAATATTTCATATTGCTCCAGTGTATTTAGTTTGTGGCTTTTTTGGAATGTGTGTAGAATTTCTAAGTCAGTTTGGATGTTATTGTGTGAGTGTCCAGTGTTGATTAAGTGATCTGCAAATGTTGAGTCAGTGTTGGAATGTAGTGCTTTGATGTGTTTTTTGTATCTTGTGTAGAAGACCTCATAAACAAAATAAAAAATACACACATCCCACATAATTCCACACTAGCATCATTTGACATAAAAAACCTGTATACAAACATTCCTGTAACTGAAACCATTTCCATAATAGAGAACATAATCAAAGCACAAAACAACCCACCTGAACACACAAAATAAATAATAGAGACTTTAAAAATCATCACATCTCAAAACTACTTCACCCACAATAACAAATATTACACCCAACCAGAAGGACTACCAATGGGATCCCCAATCTCCAGCATCCTAGCAGAAATATTTTTACAGCAGATGGAGAATACTAAAATACTAAAAAACACCAAACACAAACAAAATAATTTACTGGCACCGCTACGTTGATGACATTATTGTACTCTACAATGGAAACCAAAGACAGTGTGAACAACTCCTAACACAATTGAACAAAACCCATAAAAACTTACAATTCACAGCAGAATATGAAACAGACTACACCTTAAACTTCTTAGACCTAACTATCAAAAAGCTAAATAACATGCACAATTTCAAAATCTACAGAAAACCAACTCTCACAGACACACTCATTCACAACTCATCCAACCATCCAAATCAACACAAACTTGCTGCTTTCAACTCCATGATCCATAGACTCCTAAATTAATGTTCCACTATCACAAGCTGACCACCAAGAAGAAATCAATACAATCAAATATTTAGCACAACAAAACGGATACAACACCAATCTAGTAGACAAAATCCTGAATAAAATGAAAAGTAAAAATCCAAAACCTGCAAACCAAAACAGATTTATCACATTTACATATTTCAACAAAAATCACACAAAATAGCTTACATCTTTCAAAAATCCGGATTTAACACAACATTCAGAACAACAAACAACCTAAATCATCAGATCCAACAAAAACCAGCTCACCTAACAAACAGCACAATTCACAAATTCAACAAACCAGGAGTATATAAGCTCAAATGCAACACATGCCCCAAGTACTACATAGGACAAACAGGCAGATCATTCAACACAAGATACAAAGAACACATCAAAGCACTACATTCCAACACTGACTCAACATTTGCAGATCACTTAATCAACACTGGACACTCACACAATAACATCCAAACTGACTTAGAAATTCTACACACATTCCAAAAAAGCCACAAACTAAATACACTGGAGCAATATGAAATATTCAAACACCATAAACAGGATAGAACCAACATACTCAATGACCAAATACAATTCAAATCAAACGCAATTTTCAACTACATAATGGCTGCTCATCCTAAACTAAAAAAAGCATGACCCCTGGCGGCAGGCTGACGAAGCTTCTTTTCAGAAGTGAAATGCATTCCTCAAGCATCTCCAATATATGTGAGTAAAACATTATTTAAAAGTGAAATACAGTGTCAGTTTTAATATTAGATAATACGTAAGGGCTGCAGTTCCATATCTCCCCCACGAAATAATCGACTAAGAGAATCGATGATCATCTTAGGAGGAACGTTGTGTTTGGGTTTGGTTCAGATATCGATTATCGAAATTTTCATTCGATTGTTCCATGGGGAAGATATGGTACTGCCCCCTACACACTTTATTTTTATAATCAACCACCTAACTAAAAAATCAATAGCGATTTTACTTTGACTATGAGAAAGCTTTTTACCAAGTTTCAAGCGTCTTCCTTTCAAGAGCTGGAGCTCGGACGGACGGACAACGACACGATTTCAATAAGGCCCTGTCGGGTCCTTGATAATTAAGTATCCAAAATCAAAAGAAGAAATGATCTTTACCTGTTAAGCAGCACGATTTCGTACTCGATCACAGTTTTATCGTAGCACTATCTCCAATCCACTTCAACCAATTCATAGTTCAAGTATTCCGAACTATTTACCATCGAATAATACGTTTTAAAATGAAAAGATGATCAATTTTTATGTGAAAGTATCGAGCTACCGTACGCGAACACGGGATGGCAAGCAGTAACACGAAACGGCTGATATCGTAGGAGTGGTGGCTGATGGGTAGTTGCGATCGATGAAGTAATCGATAGAGATGGTAGGTTTGCGCCGCGATGCGTCCAAGCGCTAGGGAGCCTGAACAACGACGCTCGGAAGCGTCGTTGGCGCGTAGATTTGAATTATTAAGGACCCGACATGGCCTTATTCAAATCGTGCCGTTGTCCGTCCGTCCGTGCTCTACCTCTTGAAAGGAAGTTTCTAGGCTGCTGAAACTTAGTATAAACCACTCTCATAGTCCAAGTGAGATCGCTATTGATTTTGGAGTTTGGGATTCGAATATAAAAATAATTATGATGTAAAACAGATCGTCACTAAAGGCACTAGGTTAGTTTTGACTTGTGAAAATCAAAACATTACATGGCTGGTTCATACAAAATAATTTGAAGAATATTAAGTTGGTTGCTGTTCAGCCCAATTATTGTAAACTTTATTTTTACAGTGCAAGCAAGCATTGTCGTTTTCATTTTTGATTGTAATGAAATATTTTTTTTAATTATTTAAATCATCAAATTAAAAAAACCCAGGAAATATGAGACCTATTGGAAGAAAGGAAGAACAGATTAGAATGAGGTAAATAGGTAAAATAATAGTAATAATAATAATTATTATTATTATTCCACCTACTTGCAGCATAATAATAATTGATATTATTTAACTGGCCTTCCAATTCTATACAAAATTCCAAAATATTTTGTTGTTATACTTTCATATTACTTGTAAATAGGTATTAATAAATTATTTATTTAATTGAAACTTAAAAGCGCCCATAAATTGTGATATGCTTGTAAATTCTGTTTTGCACTTTCAACATTTAATTCATAAGGCTAATAATTAATCCATCAATTATTTAAGAAATTGTTATGCATCACTTCAACATGTTTTCTTTTCTTTTTGAAACCGAAATCCAATAATAATATTTATTATTAGAAAATCATGACTTCATACAAAACAGGAAATAAGGGCCGTATAATGAACGTGCCCTCAGTGTCTCTTGACTCGTGGGACTCTAGAAATGCCTTTAAAAATACTTTACATTGAAATGTAAAGTATTTTTAAAGGCACTTCAAGAGTCTTGAAATTGGGAAGTTATATCCGTGAGTCGTAGGAGGTATCTGTTCAATCAGATTAGATAAGCATCGCTCTCCTGGGTCCTCTCTGTAAGGGTGACCGATTGGATTGGCCAGTAAAAAAGAACTCTGCTGTAAAAACATTTCCCGGTGGTTCGGAATTCCCCTTAAAATTGTAGATCCACCATATTTTCAATAACATGGCTCAAGCGGCGAGTTAGAACTACCCGAGAGGGTCTCCCCACCAATAAAAGCCATACGCAATTACTTTACTTTTGAGTCCCTCGAGTCAAGAGACACTTGAACTTTCCTAAATATAGGAACGTTCGTAAATACGGTCCTAAGAGAAGTTTGTTGAAGGAGGCCATAAAGCATTGGAGTTAGGATGGAGCATGACTTGGGGTAAAAATTCACATAAATTAGTTTCATCATTATCTTTAATTTATTTCATTTTTATTTGAATGTCACTCGACGACAGTTGATCAATTTAATTAAGAAGAGCACAGTGTGATTGACAATAAAAGGCTAGGTAGACACTCTTTGTTTCGACATCAGTTACTACAAGATACTAATAATATTATCTAATAATATTATACAATAGTAATAATATTACAAGATAATAGCTTTTATGGAAGGCACTCGACAGAGGAAAACTGAAAAAATATATAAAGGTGGAATTAAGTAGCCTAACAAATTAGAATAAGGTTGAATTTTCGAAAATTACATGAAAATATAAAAATAGAAATACTGTGAAATTCTATTTATTAATTCACCTCTAGTCCAGTTTTTTCTTTCTACTGGAAAATTGAGGTTTATTTTAAAAAGTTATTTATTTATGCATCTCTAATTTTTATTTACAGTATTATTTTTTTGAAGGATGAAGACCACATAGGTCTGAGAGGTTTAGGAAAATTGAGGTTTATTTTAAAATGTTATCTATTTATGCATCTCTAATTTTTATTTACTGTATTATTTTTTGAAGGATGAAGACCACATAGGTCTGAGACCTGTGAGTGGGTAATGAGTTGGATGATGTTCAGTTTGTTTACTTTATCTTTTCACTAGAAAATCACTAGAAATAAAAAATATATACTGAAAAAATAAAAAACACTTCTAAGTGGAAATTAACTCACGTTATGGCATGACGGCCATTTCACTCTGTTGTCAAGAGCATCGTCAGACGACCCACAGTACACCGCCCCGAGTGAAACGGCCGTCACGCCATAACGTGAATTAATTTCCACTTACAATTGTTTTTTTAAGTTTTTAGTACATATTAGTGGAATCAAGATGGATCTTCAACATCATAAAAATATATTGTAAAACTTTTCATTTGTTCATAACTAGTGTAGCTAGTTTATTTTTCTTCTGATAACCATTAGTAAAAATAAATTTTGTAAAGTGAATATTTTGTAGCTGATGTGCAATAGGGTTTTCAAGCCCTGACACTTAAAAAAACAATCATTAAATAAAAATTAATTTAAAAAAAAATAGACAAAAATAAAAACCCATAGAATGTGAGGAACCAACATGCTTTGCAGTCTAAATAACTGCTACTTGCACTAAATTTCAACAACAGAAGTAGTCTTACTGAATTTTTTTGTTAGTTAAGGTGTGTTTTAAATGGAAAGTAATCAACAGAAATAAGTAGAACACATAGCAACAATAGTATTAAATTATGCCAAATGAATCAATGAAAGACTTTCAATTATTCTGTATGTGATAAGGTATTTGAATGTAATGGCCAATAAAGCATATGCATACATGCATACCAAATTAGTAATACAAATTTGTCAGTACTATAAACAATTTGTAGTGGGTAGAAACAATTTTGAATTAAATGTAAAAATTTAATAAGTTTTATTTAGTTATAACAGGCATTTTATCAAACTTATCTGTACTACAAACAAAATGTGAACAGTTCTAACAGCTTGACTGCCATTGTAGCCTGAATATTATTATTATGAAACGTATAGAAACAAAATAATTAGATTATACCAAATTTGTAATAACTATTTCTTTGATTATTACTGTAGATAGAATATGTTATTATATTCAATGAAAATATCAGTTCAATTAATATTATAAAAATTGTCTTTGTGATTTCCAAAAAGAAGAGCAAAACGAAAAAGTGAAATAAAAAAGTAAAACTCATCAAAAAAATTAAAAGAAAAATTGGTTGAATTACTACAGGTTTCTAATAAAAATGTCTATTTACTACAAACAAAATATACTGATTAACAGTCCTATTTTCCTATTGTCTGTGATTTTGTCGAGAAAGAAAAGTGGAACTAAGAGGTAAAATAAAGAAGTAAAACAACAAAAAATATAGAAAAATTAATTGAATTACAACAGCCTTCTAATCAAAATTCCTCTGTACTAAAAGAAAATATACTGGTTAACAGTACTATTTTCTTGATTATTACTATAGATTGAATATATTATTATATTCAATGGAAAAATCAGTTGAATTAATATTTTTTAAAGCTTGTCTTAGTGATTTCCGAGATAGAAAAGTCAAACTAAAAAGTAGAATAAAATAATTATCAAGATTACATTCAATGAAAAGATCAGTACAGTTAATATTTTAAAGCTTGTCTTTGTGATTTCCGTTGAAAAAAATTGAAACTAATAAGTACAACTCATAATAAAGTCTTTTAATAATCGTATATCGCATTTACGTTGACTTATTTTACTATAGAAGGTACGTTAAGTTATTCTATCGCAGTGTAGGACTCAAAATATATTTAACAATCTCTTTTCAATATTATGTCGAAACTTAAATAACTATTTACTGTACAAAGTAAATTTACAAACAGTGTAAATTTACATAGTAGGTAGGGGTTACAATATTATTAATTTACATCACAAATCAATAATTAATTTACATCACAAATATTATCATTAAATTATAATTAAAGACAGAAGGAAGGCGATTAATATACACTTTTTCATATTCAAACAAACATAATTGTAGTCTTGGTTTCAGTTGTAGTTGTACAATAATTTAATTTACACCATTTTGTTCGAAAATTAAGTCTTAAAAGTATTTTATTTACATTTTATTGTGTAATGTTATTTAACACAATATTCACCCCCACTTCACTACATCACCTGAGATTTTAGTAACTAGAATATGAGATTGAGAATATGGGATCAGAAGGTATGAGTAGCCTATTAATACCAGTGCCACAGATTTGATATTTGATTTGAGAAATTTGTTTAGTTTATCAAATACCCGACATGCCCTTATTGAAATCATGCCATTGTCCGACCGTGCTCTAGCTCTTGAAAGGAAGATTCTAGACTCTTAAAAATTGGTACATGAATTCCTCCAAGTGAGATCGTTATTGATTTTAGAGTTTGAGGACCGAAAATAAAAATAATTACAATTAAAAACAGATTTCCATAATAGGCTCTAGTTAGTTTTGTCTAGTTTAAATCAAAACATTGCTCAGCTGGTTCATTCCAAGTACCAAAAATTTGAAGAATACTGTATTACGAATGTTGCTGCTTAACTCAATTATCCACTTTATTTTTAAAGTGCAAGTGTTGACGATTTCATTTTTGATTGTGATGAAATATATTTTTTAGTAAATTTGTCGGGTCCTTGGATACTCCATTGTATCGGTTTATCGTTGATTAAGTTTAGTGAATTTCTATAAAAAAATTACTAGTGGGCATTAAAAAAAAATTATTTCGGTTTACCTGTCTCTAAATGTGTGTTACTGGGTCAATACACCATTAAGCATTGAACTGATTATCTTATAGTGATTGGTTTATGACTATTTTATACTTTAACTGGTATTTGTTAGTTATTGATAGAATTACTAGTCAATTCAACAGAGTAACTCATCTGGGATTCACTTATAATAAAATAATTTAATTATATTCTTCAAAGGTAACATAAACTATATGCCTGCTATGTTTCTGAGCCTGGGCCTGCGTCCCCCCCTCGGTTTGCATCTATCTGAACCATAAGAGATCTATGTTTTCAATGATCTGTATTGGTCTATATTCCTCCATTTAACCATAGAACATATTTTCAAGATTTGTATAGTTCCTTTAGCCGATTTCAACTCAAAGTTCTTCAAACATAAAAATATTTTGTTTTTGTCCAAAGAGCGTATTTCGTGAACTGGGAGTGAAGTAGGTTGCGGTTGCTCTTCACACTGAACTAAAAAGGCTATATCAGTTGCCAAGGCCATAACTGCTATAAACGTGCAATAAATAACGGTATTTTTAATCCTACCTCACTCCTCGTTTGCGTAGTACGCTCTTTGAACCAAAACATAATGCTGAGGACAGACGAGTCACTTACTGTTGGCCCACCACGAGAATAGATCTGGCAGGAATGCCAGAAATGTAGTAGCTGGCCGGGTGGGACAATGCAGAAGCTTGCATGTTGAACGTATCAACATTGCTAAAATTCTATTGCTCGTCACTAACTCCAAGTAGCAACCAAGGCATAGCCTTGTCTCGCTCAGTTTACATCCGTACAGTTTCATTCCCAATGCCATATCACTAACTTAATGTTGATAAAAAAATTGAAATTTCGTACACTTGACAAATGATATTTTGTGATTCCAACTAAGCGAAAAAAATTGAATCCCTGCATTGGTTCAGTTTTTATATGATAATCTATCCAACGATGTTTTGCAAATAGTACAGTCAAAATTGGCTGCATACAATGGCAATAATTGAATGAGATTAAAACAATTATTGTGTTAATCTCATTGAATTTACATTGGTGTAGCACCTTGTTTACAGAGAGCAGTGTGAAGAACAACTACAACCATTTTCTGTCTTTTTTTCATCCACTTCATCAAAAGTAACAGCCCATTGATACTAGAAGTACAGTACCAGGGAGCAAGCTGTTTTCTGAAAAGAAAAGAACAACTAAATCTATTTGAAAGGATTTACACTGGGCCTGTACGAAAGCCTGCAAGAAAGCACCAGAGCTGAGAAGCTGGTATTGTTTTTGAGCAATGGGAGAGAATCGACCCAATTCCCTCACCAACCCTAAGACACAGTAATGCAGGAATTGAAAAAGTGGCATAATAGCCCACTTCCCCTATCTATCCACAGAGAGCATACACACGCTCAAACAAGGGTCACAGAAAAAAACAAAACATCAGAGGAACATGTCAAGTGGAGAAGGTGGAATATAATGGAAAGGATGCGGATCTGATGGGGATGTTGATGAAAATAACAAAATACATAAGAGACCCAGGTTTAGAGGCAAGCCAGTGGGAGAAGGTTCAGGAAGAGCTGGAGTACTGTTTTACCAGCAGTGCAAGGAATTGGTGGCTCTGTAAATCATAAAATTTCCATAGTTTTGAAGAGTTTGAAAACAGTTTCAGAAAGATATTTTGGAGCATCTTTCAGGCCATTTGGGACAAGTTGTATCATGGGAGATACAACAAGGACAAAAAACAGAGCTTGGTACAATACTTTTTTGAGTTGCAAGCTATGGCCCAGGGGCTCAATGTGCCCATCCTCAAAGACCAGCCAGTGAGAGTAGCTGGGTGTTATTTCAAGGAGAGTATGTTAAAGATGATGCCTTACTATATGGTCAACGCCTTTGCCAGTGACTTGGCTAGGCAGGAGATGCTCAATCAGGAGGAAAAGGCACAGAAAGAGCATAGGAATGGACGAATTCAGGAATGGACAAATGCAGTAAGGGAAAAGGGTACTGTTTCCCTGGCAGCGCGGAGAATTGGTGGCTTGGTAAATCACAAAATTTTAACAGTTTTGATAAGTTTTAGGATAGATTCAGAAGGATATTCTGGAACTCCAGCATGCAGCAGGCTGTCCAGGACAAATTGTTTCATAGGAGATACAACAAGGACAAAAGACAAAACATGGTAGAATAATTTCTTGAACTACAGGCTATGGCTCAGGGGCTCAATGTGCCCATCCCCAAAGACCAGCTAGTGACACTGGACATCATTTCAAGGAGGGTATGTTAAAAATGATACCTCAAAGTATGGTCGATGACTTTGCCAGTGACTTGGCTAGGCAAGAGATGCTTGATCAGGAAGAAAAAGCACAGAAAGAGCAAAGGCTGACTCAGGAATGGACAAGTTGTAGCACCCCATTTCACAAAGAGCAGGGAGAAAGAAACATCTACACATTTGCCATCTGTTTCTCACCCACTTCATCAAAAGGTGTCAGCCCATTGAGTAAAGAAGCCACAGGGAGCCTGTTGTTTTTGTAGAAAGACAACCAAATTTATTGAAATGTTCACCCAGTCAGAGAGACAATACGGGAGCACAAGCTGAGAAGCTGAGATTGTCTTCAAGCAGCGGGGGAGGCATGAAGCCAATTCTCTCATCAACAAAGAGACCCAAACTAAAGACTTCCGGGAAGGAAAATGTGACAGACCAAGGGTCAAGAAAAAATGGACACACACTTAATCTCAATAACATCAAAAACAATGAGGGAGCATCGAGCAGGACTTCCTCACCAGGGGGTCATGGCACCGAGGATTGGTACCAGCACAGATGTATCGAACAAATCATGTAGCTGACAGTTTCCCATGGGAAAAGAGTTGTGGATATATGGAAACTATCACCAAAAGGGAGGCCAATACACTGGACCGGTCATTCAAATTGGAGTACCAGAAAAAACACACATTATTAGAATGAGAAGAATCAGTAGAAATGAGAGGGAAGACTTTTCCAAGAATTAAAAGACCAAAAATACACCCCTAAGACAGGAATGGAGGAACGTCGAAGACTATGACAAAATGCTCCAATAGCAGAGGAGAATGACTTCCAGGCTTTCCGCCAATGGAAAGGAAGAGGATGCTGGTCATCAGGAGTCAGTAAGAGAAGTTGACAAGACATTAATCATTGAGAAGTGAACCGAACAGCATGTCTGGCTAAACACTCCCAAGTTCCCCTTACGGGGAGGAATCTATCTTAGGTGTAGTCCTTAGAAAAATCATCCAAATCGTGTCAAGTTAGGTTTAAATCAGTTTAAGTTTATTAGAGTATTGGTTGAGGAACATCCGCGAGGCCATTTGTCAGTATTTAGTCACAGAGTTAGTTATAGATAGGCCCCAGGAAATTCCGAGTTTTGGCACCTTCGTGACTGATGGCTGGGCAAACTGTCACAGATCATCAATGGTGAGAAGGCCAGGAGCAGGCGTCGGGTGCAACCATGGGGCCGCCACGAATGAGAGAGTGATAGCCGCGAAGAGGATGGAGCTTGGCGTACTGATGGCAAAGTGAAGTACACACCTAAAGGATGCTTTCCAGGGTCGAGGGTGAGCAGACAAGGTAGATGGTTTCGAACTTTGATTTTATTTAATAAATTTAAATGCCCCTGCCCTCTCATCACATGTCAGTTCAGTAATGCATAAATTCTGATTGTAATATTATTTTTAAACAATGTTACTGGAATCTATCAAAGAGGGCTATTCTCATGCGATAGTAGTTGTAAGAGATTAGAATGTTTATTCATTTGTAAAAACGAACCCTGAGATAAGAATCACATGTTATGCCGTAGCGTTGATATGATAAAAGATATTTGTGTAATTTTGAGAACCTGATCGATTGCTGGAAGTCAGAGTTTCAGACATTCAATTCATTGGAGTTGAATAGGAAAATGTGATGTTATTTTGAACGAATGGGATTAATAAACACTATTGTCTCTTAAATCATCTGGTGTCATCTACTCATTATGGTGAGTAAAAACCTTTCTTATTACTTAAGGTTGTATTATGCTATCTCTGGCGAGTAAATCACCATATTATATTTATATAATGTTTCTACAAAATAGCTGGCCCAACTTGGGGCTTACATCATACAAACAGGTAAAAAGAAATACAACCATTTTGTATATAGAATATTTATGCAAAATAAGCACCCTAACTTGGGGCAAGTGAAAGTAAACCTATTCATATAATATTTCTATAAAATAGCACTTCAAACATGGGGAAAACCACATTGCACGTATATTTCTACAGTGCAGAAGACGGTAAGGGAAAAGGAAAACTAGACAAAACAAGGAATGAGCAGGGGCTACTGGACGAATGATGTAGGCCACAACAAGGGGGCTATCACAATAATCCTGGCAATGGGTGCAATTATCATGACTATTGCCAGGACTATTGCTATGGAGGAGGTCAGCAGTGATAGTTCAATTACCACAATCACTATAGGGGATAAAAACTGTTGATAAAGATGAGACAATCATGTCAGTGATGATGACTGTGGGCACATGAAGGTTAATCCTGTAGAAAAGAAAGAGATAAATGGCCAGGGTGGTCCCAAATAGAACACCTGGGGTCACTGAGTGGAAAAGGGTTGAGCTAGACTAGTGTTGCATGTGATAAGATTGACTAGATGCATGCTAGTAATAAGTTTTTGAATAATAGTGATGAACACCAAATGACCACGGGTAATGGTAATACATTTATAATTTATATTTGTAGGATAGGTAATGTTTGTGACTACTTGTTAGCATAAGAAGAGAGGCAGGTATGTTTATGAGTAGTAAACAACCACCCATATGAAATAATAGTGGAAATTCTAATGAGTATAGGGGGAGAAATGCAGACTGCAATGGTAGACACCAGGAGCAAATTCACAGTAGCCAGTATAAACAATTAATTGGAGCGACCTTGAAAACAACAAAAACAGAACTGGGTAGAATACGTTTTTGAGTTACAGGCCATGGCCAAGGGGCTTGACATGCCCATCTCTGAAGACCAGCTAGTGAGAATAGCTAGGTGTAATTTTGAGGAAGGCATGTTGAAGATGATGCCACAAAATATGGTTGACAACTTTGCCAGTGACTTGGTGAGGCAGGAGATGCTCAATCAGGAGAAGAATTTGCAGAAAGAGGTAAGATGGCTTCAGGAAGGTACAAATGCAGATGTCAGTTAGGGAAAAGGAAAGACAGACAAGAGGAGGAATGAGCATGGGCAATTGGACAAATGAGAAAGGCCAAAACAAGTGGGCTATCAGAACAATCTGTACAGTGGATGCAATTATTGTGACTTTTGCAAGGACCAAGGCAATGGAGGTCAGCATTGAGAATACAACTACCACAACTGCAGTTATAATAACTCAAACCAATGGCAAGACAGAATAACTGCAACCACTATGGTGGATACAACAACAGTTGAGAAGGATGGGAAAATGGTGGCAATGGTGGTGACCATGTGTGTGATACAGTTAGTCCTGCCAAAAGAAAAGAGCAAAATGGCCCAGAGAGGTCACAAATAAAATACAAATGAAAAAAATAAAATTTTAACAGTTTTGATAAGTTTTAGGATAGATTCAGAAGGATATTCTGGAACTCCAGCATGCAGCAGGCTGTCCAGGACAAATTGTTTCATAGGAGATACAACAAGGACAAAAGACAAAACATGGTAGAATAATTTTTTGAACTACAGGCTATGGCTCAGGGGCTCAATGTGCCCATCCCCAAAGACCAGCTAGTGACACTGGACATCATTTCAAGGAGGGTATGTTTAAAATGATACCTCAAAGTATGGTCGATGACTTTGCCAGTGACTTGGCTAGGCAAGAGACGCTCGATCAGGAAGAAAAGGCACAGAAAGAGCAAAGGCTGACTCAGGAATGGACGAGTGCAGAAGATGGTAAGGGAAAAGGAAAAATAGACAAAAGAAGGAATGAGCAGGGGCAATCAGATGAACGAGATAGATTACAACAAGGGGGTTATCAAAATAATCCTGGCAACCAGATTATCACGACTATCGCCAGGACCAGGGCAGTGGAGGACAGCATCAGCAAGAGTACAAATACTATGACCGCGGTTATAATAATGAAAACCAATGGTGGGGGTGGAATAATTGTAACCACTATGGGGTTACAGTGAGAAGGATGGGAGAATCACAGTATCGTTGGTGACCATGGGTGTTAGAAGGTTAGTCCAGTAGAAAAGAAAAAGGGAAATGGCCAGGGTGGTCCCAAATAAAACACCAGGGATCACTGAGGGAAAAGGGTTGAGCTTGACTAGTGCTAAGATGCATGCTAGTAATAAGTTTTCGAATAATGGCAATAACCACCAAATGACCAGAGGTGATGATAAAAAATTTATAATTTATAATTGTGGGACAGGCAACGTTTGTGATGACTTGTTAGAGGAAGAAGGGGGGCTGTTAGGTTTAGAAGTAGTAAACAACCGCTCTTATGAAAGAATAGTGGAATGAGTATAGGGGGAGAAATGCAGACCGCGATAGTAGACACCAGGAGCAAGATCACAGCAGTCAGTCTAAACAAGTTGAGAGAGCTTGAAAACGACCTACCCAGGAAACTTGAACAGGTGCCGATAGGAGAGTTATCCATTGTGAGCGTCACATGAGTAAGGACCAAACAGGTGAATAGGCAAGTAGTAATCCCTATGACCTTTGTAGGGGGAGAGACAATTATCATTAACTGCTTGGTGATAAATAAGATTAGCATAGGAATATTGCTCAGAGTGGATTACTTATGGAAATTGAAAGCTGAAATCGATTTTGGCACTGAAGAAGTCAGCCTTATAAATGAGGGGAGAAAAATTGTTGTGTAAATGATGAGAGAGATAACTGAAGACTCTAGAAGGGTGTTATTGTGTGAGAGAGAGAAAGGGAAGAAATATGGAGAGAGAAGGGGAAATATGGAGAAAGTGGATGAAATCAGAGGTTTCCAAGGAGAAGACACTGATCAATTTGCGGAAATTTCGGACTGACACAAAGAGGTGTTTTTAAGTAGGCCCGGTAAGGCCAAAGATTTTATTTGTCAGCTCAAAATGAAGGAAAGAGCCTGTTTTGATTGGAAGACATACTCGGTGCCACACAGCCAGCTCAAGGCGGTGGAAGCCAAAATTAAGCATATGTTGGAGCCTGATATAATTGAAACCAGCAATTCTAAATTCATGAGCCCATTAGTAGTAGTCAAGAAAAAGGATGGTGGGGTCCGCTTGTGTTTAGACTGTCACCAGATCAACAAGATGATAGTAACTGATAAGACAAGCTCAGAAGAAATTGAAGATATCATGAAGAAATTCCAAGGTACGAAATTCATATCAAAGTTTGACCTGACAGAGGGGTGATTTCAAGTAGGTCTGCACCCCGCATTTTGTAAATATGTTTAGTTTTTGTGTAATGGGTGTAATTATCAATTCAAAAGACTAGCTTTTGGACTGGTGAATGTCACTAATTCAATTAAATGTGTCAACCAGATTTTGGGTGAAGAAGTGCTACAATGGGCAACCGTTCACATTGACGATTTATTAATAACCTCAAGTAAAATAACTGATCACTGTGAACAAGTCGATAAAGTCTTAGAGGGATTAAGGAAAGGAAATTCAACTTTTAATCTGAAGAAGTCAGAATTCTCAAGATGATAGTAACTGATAAGATAAGCTCAGAAGAAATTGAAGAAATCATAAAGAAATTCCAAGGTACGAAATTCATATCAAAGTTTGACCTGACAGAGGTGATTTCAAGTAGCTCTGCACCCCGCATTTCGTAAATATGTTTAGTTTTTGTTTTTATGGGCATAATTATCAATTCAAAAGACTAGCTTTTGGACTGGTGAATATCGTCGCTAATTTAATTAAATTTTGGGTGAAGAAGTGCTACAATGGCAACCATTTACGTTGACAATTTATTAATAACCTCAAGTAAAATAACTGAGCACTGTGAACGAGTGGATAAAGTCTTAGAGGGATTAAGGAAAGGAAATTTAACTTTAAATCTGAATAAGTCAGAATTCTCAGCAAAGAGAACATAATTTTTGGGCTATGTTATATCACATGAAGGAATAGCAGTTGATGACGAAAAAGCCGCAGTCATAAGAAAATATCCACGACCTAAAAACATAAAACAATTGCAATCATTCCTAGGTATGCATAATTACTGTAGAAAGATTCAGGAAAAGTACTCGGATCTGACTAGTCAATTAGCTCACCAGCCAAAAAAATCGATGGGTCTGGGGAGAGAAAGAAGAGGTAGTTTTTAATGAAATAAAAGGACGATATGTAACAAGTGTGACACCCGGACTATGATAAAAGATTTTTTATATACACTGACGCCAGCAATATCAGTTTAGGGGCTGTGCTATACCAATGAATACAGATACTATAGTATCTGTATTCATTGGCTATACCAAATGTCAGAGCAGGGCGAACACGAAGTAATAGCTTTCGCTAGCAGAAGTCTGAACAAACATGAAAAAACTATACAATGACAGAAAAACAGTAATTGGCCGTAGTGTTCAGTTGTACAAAGTTTAGGATGTATGTAATAGGTTACCCTCTAACATTTCAAGAAGCCATAACCTTCTTAAGAACGGCAAGAATAAGTCACAATAGAATTACCAGATGGGTGTTGTTACTACAAGAGTATGGCATTGAGTTTGAATATATTCCCGGTAACAGAACATAGTAGCAGATGTCATGTTACAAGTTGACACAAAGAATGCCTGAGAATGATTATTGGAATTCTGAGTTTGAACAGTTGATTTATCAGAAACGAATAGGAAAAATGTAACTTGACCATGTTTTATTGAATGGGATAGTTAAACACTCATATTTAAATCATTTGGTGTCACCTACATTATTTTAGGGAGTACAAACCTTCCTTATTACTTAAGGCTATTATTCTATCTCTTGGAATTACCTGAAGCATGAGATATGCAATCAAATAATAATATAGGTGAGCTATGCATACTTATACATTGCCATTACCCTACGAATTGGCTGACCCAACGTGGGGCTTCCATCAGCAAAATAAAGAACCTTACATTGGGAATTCAAACTTGAATGGTGGAAAATCAATTGAAGCAGCTAACTAATTTATTACAGAAAACACAATCAAGTTAATAATTATACAATCCAAAATATTTAAAAATCCTATTGCATTCACATTGAGACTCAAATTCAAATGGTTGAAACTGAATTTGAGCGGTTAATTTTAATTTTTTTTGTAAATCCCATTTAATTCACATCATTGATCGTTCAAACTTAAATAATGCGATTAATTTCCGAAATATTTGTACAAAAATCATTAAAAAACATAATAAATAATTATTATGTTAGCAAAATTATATCCACTTTTATTGGACTCTCATATGGTTAAAACTCAATTTAGGTGGTTAATCTCTAAAATATTTTTTAAATCCCATTGAATTCACATTGATAATCAAACTCAAACAGTTGAAACTCAAATAAAGTGGTTAATTTCCGGAAGATCATTGAAAATAAACATTATATTAACAAAAGTATATCTAACTTCATGAGACTATTGGACTGTTCAAGTGTATAGAGTGAAAAAACCAAATTAATATTCTTGTTTTGGAAAGAATCAGTAATATTTTATTGCAAAGTAAAATTTCAAATAATAATATAATCGAAAACTTGAGTTTTTTAGTTGAAAATTTTTGATAAATGCACTTACAAAGGCCTGTGCCTGTTGTATCTTCACTTGATTCTGCTCTTGTAATAAATTAATAAATAATTTCAGTCTGGTTTCTGAGACTGTTTGCCAGTAAGTGAAGGAATCTTTAAATAACTTAAGTTGTTGAGAGTTGGAACAGGCTAGACCTAGACCATGAATGTAAAAAGAAGATAAATAAATAAATGCTACCAGTATTGCCCAAACTCAAACCCCTCACTCTTTACCCCTTCCGATCCCACACCCTCTAGTCATAGATGGTGTCTCCACGGATGATGAGGATGATGATGATTGATGCCTAGATGCGAAGTGGGGGTACTGTCTCAGTAGGCAGCCGTGGCGCCATGATGCAGATGATGGTGATGGTTGAAATGATGATGATGATGGTGATTGATGGGTGAGTGGTCCTGTGAAGGGGGGGTGGGCATACCCACGTACCACTCGCCACTCAGCGGCTGCGGTGGCATGAGTGGCGTCGTGGTGGCTCCCGCGCTGGCCGTAGTGGTTACGCCACCGATATGGTGTGGATGGTGTAGAGGTGAGGTGCCCGTACTGCCTGTGGTGGTGTTTTCAGCCACACTAATGGAGCCCGTTGAAGAACTGTTGGAGTCCTCACTGTCGTAGCCGGCCGGTGAACTTTTTTCGTTGCCGTGTACCTGGAAAAAAGGAGTGTTTTGATTAGTCTTGGTGAAATGAAAATGAAAAAAAAATGATTGAGGGGAAAATACAATATACAAAAACTACTCGAATTGAATTTTTCAAAAGGAACAAAAATACTTTGGAATGACAAGTCAAAAAATAATGAATGGTTTGAGCAAATAATTGAGGAAACTTCCAATAATTACAAAATTGAAGATTTACTTCAAAATTTCAAAAAATTTACAATCAGTCAATCTATATATAAATATATATATATATATATATATATATATATATATATAAATGAATGTCTGTCTGTATGTATGTACTCGTATGTATATATGTAGGTATGTATGTATGTATGTATGTATGTATGTTCCCTATAGACTAAAACTACTTGACAGATCGGCATGAAACTTTGGGAATATGTTGTGTGAATATTGGGGATGGTTTCTGACCATAAATTTTTATAGGGGGGCTAATAATTATTATTAACTAGCCGGCTTCGCTCGCCTTAACCGTCAAGCCAGGGGGCTCCGCCCCCTGGACCCCCGGGGGTCCAACTAATTTCCATTGTGATTAGATAAATTTACAAAAATAGGTGATTTTGGGGAGAATTTTGATACCATTACTTAGTATGCATCTAGGGTCTTAATCAAACATATACTTTTCATAAACGTTAGCTTTTAGCTATTGAAATTATTTTGGTAGCTCGGGATAAGTTTGCTTTGTTTGAAACAAATTATTATTCATTAATAGACCTAACCTACTGAACTTGCCAGCCAAACAGCTTAAAGGAACAGCTGATAGAAGTCAACCGTTTTTAATCATATGGCAGACCCCTTAGCAGCATTATTTACACTGTCTTTGAACAGCAAAAGACTTTGCACTTTGCATGTAGGCTACCATACAGTCGGAGCCTTGCAATATGTGGGAAACATATGACTCGGTATGATGAAATGTTATTATGCCAGGTTGATGACATCTGTTAAGTGCAAATTTCAAAATATTTGGCTGTTTATCACCAAACTTTTCAAAAATCGTCGATTTTGGGCCCATTTTGGGGCTAATTTTGAAACTTTTTTCCAAGGTACATCTAAGGCCGATACTTAACATGAATACCAAATTTTATCTGATTTGACCTTATGGTTCTCTAGAAATTGTTGTCACCTAAATTTTCAAAAATCTTCAATTTTGGGCCCATTTTGGGGTAAATTTTGAAACCCTTTCTTATCACGCGTCTAGTCCCCCTACTGAATACATGTACCAAATTTTATCGTTTTTGGTCGAGTGGTTCCTGAGAAACTGTGATGAATGAGTCAGTCAGTGGTATTTCGATCATATATATAGATTAATCCATTTTACAGTCCTAACCTACTGAACTTGCCGGCCAAACAGCTTGAAGGAACAGCTGATAGAAGTCAACAGTTTTTAATCACATGGCAGGCCCCTTAGCGGCGTTATTTACGCTGTCTGGAACGCAAAGACTTTGTATGTAGGCTACCGTTCAGTCGGAGCCATGCAGTATGTAGGAAAAATATGACTGGGTATGATGAAATGTAATAATTTTACATAATTATCATGCCGGGTTGATGACCAATGCAGCTAGAAATTTGAAATGTAGTCTCAGTAGGAGGTGGCGAATAATAAAATCAAAAACCTAGCTTCTTCCACAGACAACTAACGTTGTTTCTTTAATCTGTGCTTCTACCCTTCTACCCTAATAGTCGTAGGAGGTTTAAATTTGAAATGTTTCTTAATTCAGAGGCGGTGATTAAGAAAACAACGAAGGAGGCCTCTATGATCAGCTGGAAGAGCCCTAGGACTAACTTATTTCCCAATTTGAAATGTAACCTCAGCGGGAGGTGGCGAATAATAAAATCAAGGAGAATTTTTATGAAAACGCAGCAACGCGCGTCGGGCCAGCTAGTTTGAAAATAAAATACAATTAAATATGTAGACTACATAAATTGAATTCCATTTTTTTTTTTAATAAAAACACCCCCATTGGAATGACAAGTCCAGGAATAATTGAATTTTGAATAATACTCTGTTTCCTGCTATTTTGCAGTCAGGTACCCCCTGAAGTTGAAAACTGTTTGAAGAGGCTTGGAGGTTCATAACCTAATTGTATGAACTTGAAAAATAAATTTCATTACGAAATAAATGTAATATTATTTGTTGCAAGTCAAGTGCTATATCAAACATTTTGAATTGTATGTAAAATACTCTGGTTTTTACTAAAAAGAATTAAGTTTTTAAAATGATAACCAAATGCCTCTTCCTCATTCTTTTACCTCTTTTCCCTTTCTTTCCTAACCATTTTTTATCTCGTTCTAATGCTTTGTCAAATTTTGCTAATTCCTAATCGAC